>JAKEEE010000094.1:600000-928307 GCA_021498325.1 Bactrocera minax
ATTTGTATTAATTAAAGCAAAAAAACAAAAAACAAAAGAAATTATTTTTAAGCTTAGCAAATGCACTATGAAATTAATTAATCGGCTCCCAAAATATTTTTTAAATAATAAATAAAGAAACAACATTAAAAGTCAGAAATCAAATAACCGCTGTAATTGTTAAACAACAACAAAAAAACACAAAAACAAAAAAGAAAATAAATACAAAATATTGTAATTTTAGTGAATTTTGTAATGATAACAAAGATAACTGTTTGCTTTATTTGTTGAAAAAGTGTGCATTAAAATCTGGGAAATTTTAAGTGTCTAAAATTATTTGGGAAATCATGTTCCTTCGCTTAAATTTTTCTATATGTTTGATGATTCCAATGATTGGTCGCAGATGATTTTTGATTATTCCTTTGTTTCCGATAGTCTTATGTGGCATGTTTTTTTCCTCTTATTACAGATTTAAATTTTTATGCTAAAAATATTGTGGGGGTTTTCAAAAGCTTTTTCGATAATAATGTTTGGTGATACTTTTTGATACCTCTCAAACAGTATTTTGTTTCATAAACTTTTTAGATCTATTTATATCTTTATAGCAAAGAAGATATCTCTCGACATTTTTATTAAGTGCTGGATTTCGGACCTCTGATAAATCTTCGTAAGCTTGGGAGAGCTTTTTTCTGAAATTTATTGTCTTTTATTGTTAATCGAGTTTTCTGCATAAAATAGGCCGAATTTAAGTTTTTGACTACATCAACGTCGAGTTTTTTTGACTTTTCTTTGATTGTTGCTTCTTCATGATTCATTTCGATTGGTATGCTATACCTGATGCAGTAAAAATTTGGTTGTTATCCTTAAGGCAAAGCGTACTTCTATATTCTGGAACTATTTAATGAAATATCATCTCAGGAGGCTAAAGAGTCGTATAAGCTTATGTACTCACGATCCCACATTTTGCACCATCAAAACTTGACTAGATTTAATGTTTGTACACCTAGATCCAGAGTTTTTACTTGGATTTGATTGATACTCTAGGAATTTTTAAACAATTCTTCGGAACCAACTTTGAATAGTTTTTGGCTATAGACCACTTTCTCTAGTGCATTTATATTCTTACACAAAATTATTGCTGTTTCAAAAGTCTTTGACAGATTATTTGTACGAAATAGTTGCCTCAGAATGTTTACTTACCTGTTTAGTTACCTTGATATACTCGAAAATTTTCGTTTTTTAAGAGCTGTCTCACGTTTTTCTAATATCTCTTAAGTAATTTGGTTGCCTGCAATTTGGCTTTGTAGTTCTTGAATCATTCGTTTTTAAACTCGATTTTTGAAAAAGAACTAATGAATTGCTTAAGTTCTCACGATCCCATTCTAGCAAACTAAATATACTACTACTACTACATGTGGAACTGTTGCACCTTGTTTTCTTTTGCCTTAATGTCTTAAAGACATTTATTATCTGAAAATAACATGCCAACAACAACAACAGCACTGGCAACAAAAGTTGGTTTTATACTATACTGTTGGTTGATTCACACATCATATGGCAGAAGCTCTGACTTGATTACTCATACATGCGTTTTATATATGCGCTGGCGTACGCAATACACGTATGCCTTTTATATATTTTATATTTTTCAAGTCAATATGCGTATTAAAATGCATATTGCGTTGTCGCTTCCGCTGCACGTAAAACTACCGCTGTTGAGCCTACACAAATTACAACAAAAACAACTGCATAGTATAAAAGATATTATTAATATTTATACATATGCATCTAGTTCGAGAATTGTCGTGCTTCTATCAACTTGAGGCTAAAGCGCAGCTTCACAGTTACGCTTATTGCCAGTGATTTGATTTATTCTGAGAAATGTTTCTAATAATTACCGCGAGATTTACAGGCATTGCATAATGCGCCACACTTCACTGATCTACACTGAGCTTTTCCGCACTCTCTCCACATGCCTTCGAACATATGTATTAACGCGCGAGCCATACGAATAATGTCAATGTCAGTGGCAGTGTTGTGACATTAAAGCGTGGGACACAATGACGTGTGCCACATGCCGCCCAAAAGTTTGCATACTACTTACCACACAGTTACGCGATCGCACACATCGCGTATGCGTTTGTATATACTCACGTTTGGTTAAATTGTAGGCAGCCGAGCGCATGCGCACAAACGACTTTGCCGATAGCACGAAGCAAATTAAAAAAAAAAACGTGTTAAAAATTTATAAAATATAAATATGTGCTATAAAAAATCAGAGCAACGCATGCGGTGTTCGCCAAACCTAAAAACAAAATCTTAATTTTCCACTTTTCAAAGCTTGTTAAGCGCAATCGCCGCAAGTTGAGTGGCCAGTTGTTGTGCGGCTGTTAGATAGTAGGTGTTACTTTTTAATTTATTTTTATACGATTTTGTTTTTCCTATGCAAAATAGCGGCAAAGTGAACGGCCGGCTGCGCTGAGTGATCTTCATTATGATCAATAAGCTCAGCGGCGGCGTCAGCGTTCATTATCAGTACTACCTACTACCTATTGCGCTCACTTGTGCTTGACTTCTGCGCCACTTTGTAAACAATAGTTGTGTGTATAAATAAAAAAAAATATATTGTTTTTTGCTTTAATTTTATTAATTTTTTATTAAATGCATATATTTATAAATGCTGCTTGCTAACTTGCCGCTTTAGTAGACCAAATTTGGTCGGCGTTGTGCGCTGTAGGTAATTTCACACACATATATACTTAGTAAATGCATAGTTACATATGTGTGTGTGTGTGTGTAGCTGACAAGTTGGTGGCAGCGTTTGTATGAATGAAGTATCGCGTGAGTGAGCATTTGAATTTGTCAATGAGTTGGTAAGCGATCGCGTCAATGTATATCCGCTATACACACACGCGTTTATGTGTGTGGGCTAGCATTTTTTTCGTTGAGTGTGTGTGTATGAGTTTTCATGTTGGTGAATGGGTTAGTGATTCCAATGATGCCGCCAACTCGCTGCACAGCTCGCTGTCAAGGTTAAACGCTGAACCGCGCGCGCACCGGTTAGCTGTTGCTGGTAGTGGGTTGCGCTTTTTTTTTATAATTTATATTTCTTTTTTATTATTTTTTTAATAAAAAAAACATTGCTTTTAATTGTTATATTTAATTTCTGTGTCTGTTTTTGTTTTTCAACTCATTTGCGTCCCTTAGTATCTACTTACAAGTGCGCGCTTGTTCCTATTTATTGAGTTTTTCTTTGCGCGGGTGTGCAATTACATATTCTTTTTGTTTTTGTTTTTGTTTTTTTTCTGTGTGTATACGGTTTTACACGTGTAGATGTGTGTATTCCTGCGCTCTTACCGTGACTACCATATATGGTTTGGTTCTTTCATGATTTTTTCGGCTGCCGCATGGCGGCTCATTAATATTAGACGTTGTCAACTTAGCAATTCTAAACTTGCAAACAATGCTTTTAACTGCATTTAATATTTAGCCGCATACGGATATGTATATGTGTATATATGGATGTGTACTTGTACATGCTCTTTCATAGTGACTTCAATTAGATTTTTTATAAATTCTTATTAATTTTTCTGGATTTTAATTTTAATTTTAAACATTTTTTATCACAAATAATTTTTTTTAGTTATAAATTTTTTTAAAATTAATTCTTATATAATATATTTTATCTTATTTAAAAAATTTTTATTTTTATATTTTATTGATTTATTTTTGTGGCTTTTATTTAAAAATGTTGACATTAATGTTTTTAACATTATTATTTATATCGTTTCGTTTTCATTTTAATTTTTAATTTTCTGTTTATTTTTGAATGCTTTTGTTTATTATTTCTATTGATTTATTTAAAAATTTTAGTTTTTGCATTATTAATATTTTTGTTGATTATTGATTATTTTTTTCTGCCGACTAATCTGGTTTTAATTGCGCTATTTTATTGTATTAATTTTTTGATATTCATATATTATATTTAATAATAATATGAATTCAATATGAAAATATTGAATTTTTTCAGTATTTTTTTTTTTTATGTGTTTATTGTATTTTATGTATTATTACTATTATTTTTATTTACTAAATTTATTATTTTAGTAAATACCTTAGTAAGCTAGTATTTAATTTTTATTTAATTTTTTCTTTGTAAAATTTTTTAAGAAAATTATTTGCGGTTCTTTTTATTTTTCTTACTAAATTTTATTATTTATAATTTTTATTTAACAAAAAAAAAATACTTTTAATATTTCTTATTTTAATACCTAATACCTTTCCAAGCTTTTATCTCACTTTCTTTACACCTTTTTTAAATTATTTGTCATTACTATTTTCTATTTGAAATTTTTTAGTATGTCTATTTAAATATTTTGCCTTTTATTTTTTATATTTTTTTAGTTATACCTTAAATATAAGTTTATTTAATTTTTTATTCGAAATTATTTTTATTTGAGTAAACTTGCTTTGATTTTTATGTTTTTGTTGTTCTCCATTTATACTTCTTATTAAATTTTTTACTTTGCTTTACTTTTTTTGCTATTATTTATCTTTTTATTTTTGTATATTGAAAAATTTGACCGCGCAAAAGTATCGACTGTCGATAACTCGCGCGCAGCCGCAACAAACGTTTGCGCAAACAAACACATATAAACATGTACATGCATACACACATATAAGAGCACTGTATATGCCTCTACAATTTGAAGTTGAACGAACAAAAGTCAAACGCCATTTTTTTATCTATGCGCGGAAGCATTGAACTTCCACCGTGCAACTGCGCAACTGCAAATTCGCATGACGTTGCACACAGACACATACAGGTATACGTAATAAATATATGCCCGTATGTATGTATGTGTGTTGCGCGTATGACTTTCCTGCGCACGTCCTACCGGCAACCTTCAACTAACCACCTTCACGCGCGCCCTTTTCATATAAGTAGGCAGCAACGCTGTATTGCGTATCATGCGCCGACGCGCCCTCACTCCTTGTGGTATTTCATTGGTTTTTCGTTAATTTTGTACGTTTTTAGTGTATAAACTCTCCTGGCTATTTGGTGACCACGTGCGGTTTTACATTGACGGCATTCGTAAATTTAATTGCGTGGCAGTTTGCGAACGCGATGACGGCGGCGGTGGCGGCAGCTTCCAAAGCATTTGAAAAACAACGGCACGCGTTTGCTTGCCGCCGCCACCACCGAAGTTTTATCCTTAGACTAGACGTATGATTTCGACCTCTGCGGCAGCTCAGCCACTCACTTTGTACTATTGTTACTGCTGTTATTGTTTTTGATATTGTTGACTCATCTGCCTGCCAGCGCGGCAGTTAACCAGTCAACGCTGCGCAATTGATGCTCTTGCGCCAATGCCGCCAACAACGAATATTCGAAATGCATTTACTCAGCCACGACAAGAATCTTAGAAAGCATTCCGCATTGTATTCACCTCTGTGCAGTTTTGCGGGCGCGTACCACTGAAAAATTTCGTTACTTCGTTACGTTTGTATAATAGCAACGGCGGGATGATGTGCGCGCGCGCGCGGTATCACATCGCGATGCGCGCTGACCGGCCGCCTTACCTTGCGCTTTGTTATGCGACGCGCTTCAAAGGTAACACGCTCGCGCGCATAGCGATATATGCGCATGTGTGTGTCTGCTACTATGCGTGTGTGTGTCACCCGTCGTGGTGGTTCAGCCCAACTTATGCCCTCTTAATTTCAATAGTCAACCTCATCGTCTACTTAGTTGAATGTTGCGCCCACTGCTTCTTCCTCTACTTTTGCTTGCGCAGCCACACATTTCCCTATGTCCAGCTGCAGTGCTTGCTCGCAATACTGATAATATCGTCGCCTAAGCGTACTATTTTTGTAATCCAATTGATTGTTTAGTAGTCGCTTCTGGAATTCGGCATTTTTTCTAAAGCGCTGCAACCACTGCCTCGCCGATGGCGGTGGCAGTGTAGATATGAGCGCAGCTCACACATCCTCATGTGTGTGTAGGTTTTGGTGTTGCTTCTGGCAAATCCATTGTAGGCTTGCTTGCTTACTTGCCAGCGGTTGCTTAACGGTGGTGGCGTCTCTTAAATACTCCATGCGGATTCTGCAAATGAAAACGACAATCGGTAAGCTTTGTCTTGCGTAAATATTTGAAAGAATAATGTAAAGATTGTTACAGCGGAGGAGGTAGAATTTTATGTGAATAAACATGTGAGGCACTGTGTAGTGTTATATAATTTGATCGAATCGTTTTTTTTAATAATATCAATGTTAAAAATTTGAAGAAAATTTTAATATCGCTGAGAAAAATACATGATCTTTCCGACATATTTTGGCGCAACGCTTTTCTTTCTAATTGCTCCTACCTTTCATCTTTCTCGCTTATCCGTTTTCTTCCTCTTTTTTACAAAATATCGGCAATGAATTTGCTTTGAATTATAATATAATATACTTTGAATTCTGTATATTCTCGTAGGATCTAAATAAATACTCTGGAAAGTAGAGAATTCACTGCTTTAATTATTTAGGGTGTGAGTGGGTACACCCCGTATATAATACATTTTATTCTCTTGTTCTCCCCCAATTCCTCTCAATGTTATTAGGTTATAAACTTAATTTATTCCTTTTGTTGTTTATATTTTCGGAAAATGCCTTGAAAAATGTTATAGCGATATTTATTTTCCTGAGCTGTACTTCCACGTTAGACTTTGTGCCTCTAACCTTCCAATTTCTCAAATATTTTCTTTTAAATCCTATGGAGTTTTACCTCATTGATCCGAGAAATTTTGGGATATTCACTCGCCATTTCTTAATGAGTTTAAGCAACTCTATAATGTTTCGTGTTCCTTCAATTAATTGCCCAAATTAAGAAAATCGTTCTGAAATCGGTGTGTCTAAATGATCATTGCTCTAAATATCACGTAGGGATTTGTTGCGTTGTTATTTGTTGCATTTAGAAAATACTAGAACTAAACTATTACTATTTTTTCAACTATCAGATCGGAAAATTAACATTTTTTCTCGTGCTCAGAGTTGGTTAATAATACGAGATGTTGTTGTATTTCGTGTTATTTCCTACTTGGTGTTCTTTTGCAATTGCGTCGCTTAAAAGTAAGGCAAATGCTATATCCAACAATTTTCGCTGTAGCCTTTCACTAAGCGGATGAAAAATATTTACTCAGGACTGAAAATAATCGACATTTGCATTGACGATTTTTGTCGCTTTGCAATTGCCCCAAAGGACACTGTGTGTAGCTTTTTTGTCTTGTTGTGAATGCCTTTCACGCAAACAAATGCATAAATGAACAGTATTTATGCAATTTTTGTTTAAATCTAATTGAACCGAACCGCTGTGCAACTCTGTGTCGACTCGCAATCATTATAGAACAGTAATGAGAGCTTTCCAGCCATTAAACGAGCAGCACAAAGGACACTCACCAGACGCAAAGCAAACAAACGAATGTATTTTGCGGAGAGTCTGTGGGGAGTGTGTATTTGTAATGCGAAAAGTTGTTACATGCGCTGGTTTTATTTCGTTTTTGTTTTATTTTTTGGTTTGCCTAAACTAATAGGCCTTGCGCAGGCGCCTGTTGTCAGCGATTTTCCATTACCATTGTACTATTTTCACATTATCATATTCATGTTTTCTTTATTGTTTTATTAGTGCGTCTAGATATGCATTGTCGCATATGATTGTGATTGCTCGCATATATGTATGTATGCGTATGTGTGTATTTATGTAGCGCGCAGTCTTCTGAAATGACTCTACTTGTTGCTGAGCCAACTTATATGGCCGTAGCTTACAACTCATAAAACATATTGTTCTTTTACTATATTTGTTTGTTGTTGGTATGTGTGTGAGTATGATAATGTAGACACATGTTTTGCTGCAATTTTGCATAAAATTTTGACTGGATTCACTACAAACACACATACATATACATAAACACAGCAACTAAATCAAAAAATTAATAAAAAGATGACACACAGTTAAATCAAAAACAAAAAAACAACAACAACACCGAAAGGCAAAAATCATAGTTCCTCCTTTTCGCTGATTGCCATTAAGATGTCAAGACGACTGCAGCGACCTTTGCGTCGCAGTTGATGGCGCCGAATCAGCAATTCATTTCTTGGCGGTCTGCAATTATTTGTGAATTAACGTATATTACACTTTACACTGGCTGGCTTTGCTGACATCGCCTAACTGCCATGACAGAGTGACTGACTGACTGAGTGAATATTGTTGCAAACCCGCAGCGGCAGCGGCGGCAACAGCAACATACACCTACTTACGCTTGCGCATATGTAGATGGCTCAATATTTATTGTACTACTCATTATGCTCGCATGTGGTTGTTGTTGTTAGTTTCGCCCTGGTGCTTATTGTTGAGTTATTGCTGCGCAGCGGCCATAGGAGGAGTCCACTTAAAGCGATACCTTTGCACATTGCAAATCAAATTGTTTGTTTCTCCTCACTTAAATGCGTTGAATTACACGCGCCCATACAAATATACATACGCCCGTGGTCAATAAAATGGTTGCGAGCAGGTTTCTTCGTAAATTTTCTTCAATCGTTTCCTTTAGACTATTTAAGATGAATTTAACAATTTACAATGAATTAAGAACAATCTTTTATTTTGAGGTTATGTTTGTCAAACTATGCTTTAAAAGGGTCACTACAAGCTATTTTCACACTCCTGAATGAAAAAACCACATACTGACATACTGAACACTTTTATGTCGATAGAAAATTTAATAATAGGGATCGTCCCGTTTTGCTTGTAATTTGCACAAGGTTCTTCTAAAATTTGCTTTATGATAGTTCTTATATTTCTATAAGGTTCGTCCGTAGGATTCTTTAGAAAGCTTTCCAAGATAAACATTTTTCCAATTATGTTAAACTTTTCTCGTCGGCAATTTGCACCACATAATCCATCATATAGAAGTTACGACATCAAAGACCTCACCACAGGGTTTCCTTACTTATCTATAAATCTTTCTAATAGTCTATGAAATACTAGAGAGCTTTGATATGAGACATTATTCTTACCGTCTTGTAGATTTTTGTAAAAATTTTTCATAAATCGTTCAGTTTCAGAAGCAAATCGTTCTTTTTTATACAGTAAAGTACAGTACAGTAACTAAATAAACCCTAGCTCATTCATGATCTCAAATAGCCCATGTTCTCAAACAAAATTCACAATATCACTCGTATATAAGCACAGAATTTATCCAAACCGCTTTGTACCTCAAGCAGGTGCCTACTTTCCAAAGTTAAGACATAAGCTGGGCGGTCTTTGTCTATATGTTCTCCGAATATTAGAGCTCATTCTTTGCTGTTGCTCTTTTATTTAACATGAAGATCTTAGAATCTATGTGAAATTTTGATATATATCGTTTACTCTAAATTTCGTTTCTTTATTGTTCAAACGTTTTCTCATATTTAATCGAAATTAAAAAACAGGTCTAAAATATAATAAAACGATACAGAAGAAGCTCCGAACTTGAATGATGAAGAGAAAGAGAAAGGAACAATACGCCAGAACCCAATTATTTCAATTATTGAACTTTGACATGTTCAGGTGCCTTGAAGCAATCCTGCTTGCCTCGGATATTTCATCCAAACTTTTCACCATTAAAAATTTCATACTATTACCATATATGGGTTAAAAAACCAATTTAATAAGTTCATGTAAAAATCGTATATATCGGTGCACCAGAAATTATTCATATAAATATGCCGTACCCATTGCAATGGCCACAGCTGTACACATATTTATCGCAATTTAATTTGTGTGTAGTAGCGCGCTTAACTGGCGGTAACTTTTTCGAGTTAACCACTACGCCCAGGCTAATACCGGGCCATAAGCGAGTTGTGAAAATACTTAAAATACTAAAGCGCATTTACTCGGGTTTAACATGCACGGATTTAGTGCGTCAACTTGATGTCCAGACACTAAAAACTGCCATCACACCTTTTTTCGCTTACGTGCCGATACTACAAGCTGCATAGAATATGACTTAATGCCAATGAGCGTGCGTGCGTGTGTGTGTGTGTGTGTGTGCGGTGCCACTGGCATGTTTCGCTAAATATCCGTTGAATTGCTCGGATATCCATTACATTTCGGTTTTTTGTTTTTATTTTCGCTGTTGTTTTTGTATTGGAACCTGCAGCATAGCACCTTCGCATTGTAGTGTTCGGTGTTGTTGTTTGTGTTTTTGTTTTTGGCACGTGTGGTATTTTAACCACAATTTTTGTCTTATGTTTAGTCATTCCATGTTTTGTCTTTGCTCAATAGGCGTTGATGCTTGGCTGATTCCTGACATGTTTTTCCGTTCCGTTTCACCATTCAACCGAAAGTTTCTCATTTACTAATTTTTCGTGTAGTTATGTTATTGTATTTCGAAATTCATTATGTCAACATCAGTCGTATTGAGTTTGAGGATCAGCATTCGCTTTCATTTGGTTTGATTAAAGAAGGTCTTTTTTGGGGTTTCTACAGTGTATTGATATCCTTTGTGGGTATTACATTAAATGCAGTGCAGAAAGCAAAGTATATTATAATACTATATACATATATATTTATTTATAAATGTATAGTCTCTTCTAAGCCTCAAAGCTTCAAAGATTTGTTGAACTTACGAAAATGTAGAACTTTATCATCTGAGGTATCAGAGGTCTTATGGTAATATCATTGTTGAGAGTTCTGTCAGACACTAGTTCTAAGTTTCTAAGGGTGAATTTTATAGAATATGCAAATAAGTTCTTTGGAAGCTAGCTTGACTAGTGAGTGGATAGTTTCTTTGTTTTATTAAACTTCAAAAGCTACTTAAAAATGGTAATCCCATCTGGTATAGGCCACAGTATATGTTCATTCGCATATATACAGACTAGTTCGAATGGGAAAAACCTTGTCCTTCATTCTAACTTGCACAATCTATGGCACCAATATAGCTATATTAAGATATTTGTATTTGTAAATGTAGGTGGTTGATGTTATCTAATCAATAATCCAAATGTTTCTAGTTTTAAGAAGACTCCGAGCGGTTAATGAATATTATGAGGAAATTTTTCATGATAGATATACTTTTGGAGACTAGTCATTGCCTGTGGAAGGGCGATCTCTATTAGAAAAAAGACAAACACGAGAAAATAAGGTCACAATCAGTAGCTAAACTAGGGAAAGAACAAATGGACTGACTAGGGCACCTTGTATGCTTCTCAAACAACGAGATTAAATATAATTAGAAAACTATAACGTATACATATTTAGCTCTTCGTCTTACGTGTGTGTTCTGGGCTACTCTACCACTAACCAAATAAAGTTCAATTCAAGCAATTTGTTTTCCGTTCCATTAGCTCCTGTGTTTTAGGTTACATTAAAATTAATCGGTCACTATTGAAAGTTTAGTAGAGTAGACCAAATTTTTGTACCAAAAGTGCACTCATTTTCTTTTCTAAAAGTAATCTTTAGTCACGTGGTTCCTCTATTCATCGGTGTTTATAATAATCTACTATTCATTCATTTACCACTATTTCATTTATCACTAAAAAAAATATTGTTGCTTAGAAGTAGTTAGACGTTTTATTATTCAGGATTATTATTTTTTAACAAATATTCACACAAAATCAGCTAAAATCCAAACCTAAACTATATACATTCCTTTTTACCATTTTCTTGTTTGGATCCATAGTATCCAATTAAAAATAAGGTTCATATTCCTTGATTTTCTAATGTCATCCCAAGTCAACCAATGTAGAAAATTACTAAAGCCGCGGCACAAGTAGGCTTTAGAATACCTGTCATATTTATTCTTTGCTCCCTAAAGCATAAAGGGCAAACTAAAGTTTAAACTTTAGGTGTTACTACTATGAATCAAAAGTTTATCTGTGTTGTATTGGCAGAAAGAAAAGTAAATCCTACATCAAATTGTCTCTCTGTATGTCTACTTCGATCCCATATTTTTGTTTTTGCTCCAAAATGTATGCAACATTTGTCAGTATGTTATGATTTCTTTTTAAGTTGAGCGCCTTTTACCATCGAAGTTCAAATAAATGACATCGGTAAATTGTTCCTTATGGAGTGTCCAGATTTTTAAATAATTATTTTTCGGAATCTTTTAAAAAATTGGTTACTTATTGAATTTTTCCAAATAATATCAAGTAATAAAATCTAATTTAATAAATTTTGTCTTAATTACCAGCGCAATATTCTACCATCTGTTTTTCATTATAAATATATACATACATATATACGGGTGACACGTCGACTATATTTTATGACACACTTCAACCGATCACCTCGTTTTTTCTGTTTCAATGCCTCAAAAATCACATAGCAAAATTGATATTGAGGACACTTCGTGTGAACGTACACATGTTTTATTTGACTTCTTTTTAATTTAATTTTAATTTTATTATTTTTTTCGAAAAAATCTGCAACTGTTGTGAAATGTTAAAATCGTATTTGAGCTGCTTAACGGCGTGCTACGGTAGCTTGAAAGTTAAAACTACTTAAAATTATCACATTTTTTTATCAGTTGTCAAATCAATTGACTACCGAATTCTCAAGGCGATGAAAAAATGCTTCGCCGAAAGTGTGCAGCCAAAAATGAGAAGAATAAAGGTCCAAAAAATACAATAACATTGCTTGCGGTACTTGTATGCAAGTTGTGAGTTGAGTGTGTCCTAAAGCTTAAGTGCCACAATGCAATGCTTGTTTGTGTGTACTTTTTCTTTCTGTTTTATTTTGTTGTATCATAACAATATGTGAGTGTGTGTGTATCTGTTTATTTGCTGTTGCGCGCTTCGCTTCCGTCGTTGCGTCACAGAGAGTGCAACGCCGTTACGGGTTTGTCTTTGCCGTCAATTTTTTTTATTTGTTCATATTTAATTTTTATTTTTAACTTTTTATTTTCTTAATTTTTTTATTAAACTAATTATTTTTATAACATTATTTTATAACATTATTATATAATATTACATATTAAAATAACATTATTAAAATTATTAAAAAGTCTTTAAATTTTTGTTTAAACTCTTACTAAGATTTCAGTAAAATTCATATTTTTTTCAATTCTTTTTTTTATTTTTGACTTATTATAACTACTATTTTATATTGTATATTTATTTTAAAGTCTTTAATTTTTTATGTACGCTTTATTAATATTGTTGTTTTTAATCGAGTTTTCTGTTATAATATTTTTTGTTCGTTTCTTTTGTTTGTTTTGTTTGTTTTGTTTTTATGTATCAACAAATACTTTGTACGTTTTTATTAAGTTCTTTAGTTTTATAAATATTATTTATTCTATTCGTTTTTATTTTTATTTTTATTTTCTTAATATTATATTTTTTAAATTTATTTAATGTTATTTAAATATTTTTAGTTATTTTTCAAATTACTGTAAATATTAAATTTTGTAAATTTGTTCTAATTATTTTTTAAACATGAATAAAGCTGTTCCCATAATTTTATTATCAGGCCCCTCTTTGCTCTGTCTCTTTAGATTTCTACAATTTTGCATTTTCCTCATACTCGTATAACCATATCTACTAGTAAGTTAGTCGTATGGCATGTTGGCATGTACTTATGCATGTATGTATGCATGCTAGCGATCTCCACACTCCATGCGTCTATGTGTGTAGCAGCGCGTGCTGCAACGTCGCCAGCGCCAGCGCCAGCGCCCGCAATGATCATATGTTCGCCAGTAGCAGTCAACAATCAACAACAGCAATAATCATCGATGATCGTCGGCCAAATGAAATACATACATACACATGCAAGCAACCGCAAAAGTAACCAATCGATCGATTGGCCTGCTCGCAACCGATCAACGATCGTTAGTCCGTATGTTTGCGTGCATTTTGCTTATATTTTTTCGCCACTGTGGCAAGTAGACTGCGGTTCTTTGTAGCTCTTGCAGTGTGTGTATGTGTGTGTGTGTGTGTGTATGTGTATGTGTATATGTGTGTGTAAGTTTTCTCATGTGTGTGGTATGAGTGTGTGTGTTCGTGCTGGTAGAGTTCACATTGCGGCGGTTGTTGTTCGGTCCGCAGACTGTCATCGATTGTTGTTTGCTGTTGCTGCTGCTGCTGCTGCTACTATTGCCTTTTAGTTGCCTCGTCATATCATCCATATCAGCGACCATATGGATCTTCTAATCAAATTTGGCCTTTCATATGTCAAATTGTGCATTTTACTTTTGATGAAATGTTGTAATTTTCACCTAAATCAAACGGAAAGTGCAAACGCAAATGATTTTCATTGCATTTGAACGAAGTTATAGCTTCCTCACTTCACATGTGTCATCCTTATTTGGAAGCTTGCAATTATTTTTCGATGTTGTTCTTATTTTTGTTGTTCTTACCCACAACTACTGTGTGTAAAAGTGATCAATTTGTTTGTAATGGCCATAGAGATTGGCACTACTGCTCGTTACCCGTTCTAAGACGTCCGTCAGTTAGACGGGGGTAATGCATCATATAAGCATTATATGCGTGTATGTATGTATAGTGTGTGCGTTCGGCACGTTCGTACGCTGTGGCATATAAACTTTTCATGCAACACTTCTTTCCGAAATAAATAAAAGTAAATAATTGTAAGAAAATTAAATGAAAAAGCGCTTAAACACTCATCCAAATATACACATGCACTTATGTACATATGTATCTGCTAATGTATATGTGCTTGATCGATATTGTGAAGAGTTTATTTAATGCTTGTTTAATCGCTTTGTGCGCCTACTGATTGCCTCACTGCCTCGACTGGTGGATGAAACGTGGTTGCTTTTGGTTGCAGCTATGACAATGTATATACATGCATACTCACATATCTGTGTGACATTATATGCCATTTAGCATTGGCATTTGGTCAGTCGATTTTTTGCTATTTTCTTCTTTTTTTTTTGAGTTTTTATAATTTTGCTTTTTGTGTGGGACACATCTGCACGTAAAATTCTATTTTTATTGATTATAAAATGTATATCAAGAATGCAATTAGGTTGCAATTAAGAGTAAATCGTGCAAGACGACCTTTATGTTCGAAAATTTGTACGGTGAGAGTTCACTGGCAGAGGGTTTCGTGACATTTCGAAATAATTTGAACTGCCTACACAATACAAAGGTATTATATATATTTATACATATGTATGTATGGTATATATATACATAAGCAACACAATTGTTTATACAATTTTTGTGGTTGATCGCTTCTCGTTAGAAACCAATTTCTTTATTATATAAAATGCGTTGGTTGTTTTAAGTGGATGCTTCTCTGTAGCAACTGTCTTGTTGTTTAAAGAATGATCTCACCATTTTTTTTTTTTTATAAAATATTAAATGATTATATATTTCAATTGATGACTACTCGTAAAACCATTCGACCTTCTTAGATATTTGACTGATGTTCTCCTAAAATTTGTGGTGTATAACTTAAGATGGTTCAATAAATAGTTTCTTCCACATTAGTCATCTTCACAAGTGAGAATATTCCCTTTTTATATCTTCTGAAACTTCTCTACGCAACCGAAGTAGTTAGAGTTCTCGTACACACATTGGAAAACGTATATTAAATAATTCTGCAAGTTATGTTGCTGTAGTTCTCTCCGCCCAAATCATAAGAGACACTTGGCAAGACCCTCTGAGAACACAGAAATCAGCAGTTTTATTTATCAATAAATTCAGTCACTTTCTAAAACTAGATTTGCCAATCGAATAAGTTAGAGCAAACATTTATTGGAATCTTAAGTTATACTACCGATATAATAGTGGATAGTGCTTCAGTAGTACTATGCACTTGAACCTGAGGACCTCCAGAAACTTATTATTAGAGATTATTATTATTTCAAAGATCTCTTTCTTTACCATTGAGTGTTAAGATCTTTCTTAACTTTAATGGCCACTTGGATGCGTAAGTAGAGCTAACTTTCACCTCGACAAAGCAATATAAAAACCTCCAAGCATATTTGAGAAATCTATCAAGTCGGATTTAAGTTAGAATTGTCTGCATTTGATAGATAATATCAAGGTTCGTAGACCATACCAGGAGAAAAGATCGCTCAAATAACTGACATACAGTATAAACGTTGAGGTTGTCTCTTCAAACACCTCTCAGTCCAATACATAGTTAACATTAGAGAAAGAAATATTTTTTGTGAAATCGGTTAGTAGCAAAACTAAAAGTTTCAATGTTAGGTTATATAAATGTTTGGTCCTTACCCGCAGGAGGCGGTTTTAACATTGCTGTACAAGTCGTATTTATATGCAATCAAGTAGTGGCCCCCTCGGGAGCAAATGACAAACCTTTAAGTCTATTTCTGCCTTGAAAAGGCTTCTCCTGAAATTTATTTATCATCCCTTTAAAATTTGATATATATTACAAATAGTAAATAGAAGAAGCACGTCCAGGTATCTAAGCGGGAATCAGTTCCAAAAATCTCACGTATATCCCCTTTTCAATACTACTATTATCACCACAGTTGGAACTGATTTGCTTTAATTTATTTCCAAAAACGTCTATTATTACTATTTCATCATACAAATACAAGTTATAGTTCTCAAATATGTTCCTTCGCTGTGAGTTAAGACACTGCTGACCTATTGAGCTTAAAATAAGACACACAAAATTGCCATATGTCTACTTTACGACACCCAACAAAAATCATATGCACAAAATGCGTATTCTTTATTGGGAGTTTAAATCCAGAAATCATAAAAAAAAAGAATAATATTTATTAAACTGTCTTTTGTTTGGATTTATGTGTTTGCGGCTGAAGAGCAAAAAACGAAAGGAACTTCTAACCTCGCGTTATAAGCACATAGTTATACATATATGTCTTAGATAGCGGGTGAACACTCTATTCCGTTTTAAATGCTTCCTATATCCTTTCGCTTTGTCTACGGTAAATTTTGCAACTCCAAACACACACACACACACACTCACACATTTACACATATGGGCGACCATGCAAATAAGCAAGCACTGTTAGAAAAATTGTACGAGTATTTATTGACGCTGCATTTAAATTAATGTCGTTGACATCTGACCCGCAAAATATGAAATAATGTAATATAAGATAATTTAGATTTGATTGTAATGCCTTGGCCGGTGTTTGTTGCATTTACCTGCGCAGGGACACAGTCACGCAGCAAAGAGCGGAGAAACGCGGCGGCGACAAAAAGCCAGCAGAGTAAAATCTGCATACGGGTTAAACAATGCACATGTGCTTTCTGCATTAAATATTCACTTACGAAAAATTATATATACATGTATGTATACAAATACATACATACATGCATGCTTGCATTTACTTGCAAGCTTATTTGGCCGAAAAGTCGGCACAATCAAAACAAGAAATCACTTTCCACTCGATCGTCAGTGCATCTGCCGCGGGGTTAGCTTGACTCCTCGCTCAGCGTTCATAGCCGACTGTCCATCTTCTATACATGCATGCAATCGTGTGTGTGTGTGTGTATGTGTGTGCGTGTGTAATGCCTTTATCGTGCATTGCGTAGCGTTTTACGGTAGTTTCATGAATCAAATGCGGCAATAAATGTTTTGATAAATCACTTTTGCTCAGCAATAAGGCAAAATGCGATAAGTGGTATTGACTCTGGTAATAAATAACTTTATTCTCAGTAAAAATTATTTTCTGCTGAGATTTTAAGGAAGCATTTTTAATATTGCATTTGTATTTAAGTTTGAATGACGGTAAGGATTATGATTATATTTGAAGCTTCGAAATAGAATACGTATTCTATGAATTCACATACTTTTTCAACTATTATAAAAAAATATTGGACTTGATATAATATATACCTGGGCTTGACCACTTGCAATATATAACTCTATTCAGCTGAACGGCAACCCATGCTCGTTTTCCCTTCGTTCTTTCCCTTTTTTGAGGCCCCAGCACTTTTATGGCATCTAAACTGTACTAAATGTGCTCCCTAACTTCTTAACCGGTAACCTACACCCCAACCTGACCTCAATAACATGACTTGATGAGTAGTTGGTCCCACTTAATGTTTTGTGCTTACTGCAGTTAAAGCCAAGTGCTTTTTATACTTTCTTCTTTCACTCAACCGTTATTACTAACGGCCTGTGAATATATTATATATCCTCAACTAAAAATGCCGAGCGATTTATTACACAATACCCAGTACAGTGCACTGAAAAACTATTGTTATGCTTATATATTTCAAGTGTTCAGGTCTAAATTTATACATTTTTAAGCTTTGTACCTGATCCGAAAAAGGTATTATCTTATCTCAATTTCCTCAAGTTATGCAGGGATGAAGGATTTGCATGTATAAAATCCCAGATCTATCGAGTTCCCATGCGGAAAATTATTTTAGCAAGCGACTGATCTATGTATAGGATTCTCCATAACCCTCGACCATTTCAGTTCATGTCAATTTCATGAAAGGAATCGTAATTGAGTTTATAAACCATCAAGTTATCAAAGGCCCACTGAAACAGCTTCAATTAGAGCCTTTGGAAAAGCAAGAAGGCTATAATGATTACTTGCTTTCCAAAAATGCATGAAAGTTTGAATAGTTACCGATTGTCATACCGCCAATAGAGTTCTCTGCCGTGCTCCACGCTGGATGGGAATCTTCCCAGAAGCTGCTAAATAAAAAATTTGTTCCACCCGCTCTTACTTGATTCCCAAGTAAAAGAAAGAAAATCTTTTTAGACTCTGGTTGGTTCTTAAAATTATAAATTTCCACACTAAATCGTTCTTAGTCAAGGCCCTGACTTGCTCCATAAATGAATAGTACTTATGGCTTCAATGATGTCAGCTTTCTATATTAATAAACTTTTGGTAATGGGCCTATATATCGGAGCGACCCGCATTTATGTATACGAGTATCCTTCCGAAAACATCAGTCTCGGTAAATTTTCAAAGGACATTTTGAGCTCTTACAACAACTTTGAGAATTTTGAGTCTATATAGGCAAGCCTCCTCTTGATTCTCTCTCATAAAATTTTTCGGCCCACCTAAATCTAAATCTAAATCATTTCAGTCCACTATTTGTCAGAATTGCATAAGTACAGTATATTTCAAGTGATTGTGTGCGCACAACAATTTGGCAGAGTCTCGATTCAATCCCAGTGTCCTGCCAACATCAAAATAACTTTTTACGCTAATAGTAGACACCCCCTGCAAGGCAAACCGTAGAGTATATCTCTGATATAAAAAATATGTCATAAATTCAATGAGCACCTTCTATTAGTCAAATAATATGAAAACGCACACCACGAATACGCGAAGAAGTTCGTACTAGCAATTAACAAAGTTTTAAGCACCAATTACATTCACACATGAATATATACTTATGCAGTGCGTAAGCTCAGCTTATTGCATATAAATATGTAACATCAAAAATCTTCCAAAAAACCCCACCAATTGTTCGAAGGTGAGCTACACCTTTGACTAATTGAGGGTTCTAAAAATTGAAGCAGCCATTGAACGATTTTCCGAGATTTGCAAAAAGTTTGTTTAGCTGTTTGAGAGTCACTTAGAGATCCTAAAGTTAGCTGTCACTTCTTTATTTTATTTATTTTTTTAAGCGGATATGAAGCTCATGACTCACTAAAGCTTATCTAAAAATTATCTACCTCTGACAAAATATCAATGCTTAACCTAAATTGCAATAATTTAATTTCTGAATATTTACTAGTGATCAGTCTAAAAAGGCATTTCAAGTTCGAATATTTGTCAAAATTTTTTAAACAAAATTCTATATTTATAAACAGAGTACAATTCGCTCGGAAAACATTACAATGATTTCTTAAATATAAGAAGAAAAAATCACAATCTTTAAGGTTTATAAAATATAAAGTATTTCCACATTTAAAAATCTTCTGAAAATTAATTAATTTGCAAGAACCATTTAAACACTTAAGGTACTGAAACCAATGTCCACAAATATTTTTAATCTTGTAACCGTTGAAGCACACTTTTTAAACTTAAAATAAGTATACAATTTTATTATTTTGTAATAATTTTGAAAGTTTGTTTAACTTACCAATTTATTTGTGAATAAAATTTCCTCCATATTTTTTGTAATTTATAAAATTCACTAACGATTTCCAACACACATTACTTTACTTTAAATTCAACAACACGATTCACAAAACTCACTTAAGTATAAAAAGTTTTTCTAAGCCAATACCAACAAAGTGCCGACGTCGAATCGCCTCGTGAACGGCTACTGATTGGCACGATCAGCGATGACACAGTGAAACTTAAAAACTGAGCAATCACTTCGCCTTACAACCCGACATTATGCCACAGAGCGGCAGAAAGAGCATGAAAGTGTCTGACTAGTGAGCACAAACCATGGCTTGAGAGCGTAAGAGCTGTTGGAGCGCCTTAAAGTGGAGACTTGTCATCTGCGTAGAACTCTTCGACGCAAAAAGAGCGACTCCACACCGTGTTTGTGTGAATGTGTTGCGCCTGGTTGAAAGTCTCCTCTTAGGCGCGCACTCTGGGGCGTGTCTTATTCGCTCATTCGAGCTGCCGAGTCACATATGCAAACAAACATATATACTTGCTTAGGTATATATGATCATATGTCGATTGTTTTATTGCTTTCCGCTGCTTGTGTGTTGGTTTTTTATTTGATTCTTTGCGGTTTTAGGGTTGAGCTTAGTTTGACGGCATGACAAATTTTATTTGACAGTTGAGCTGACCGACTTACTACTGTGACACCTACTACATGCATACATAAATAGTCGATTGCGCGCACTACTGTGTGTACATATGTACATGTGTATGTGTAGATATATATATGCCAGCCGTGTGTCCAATTCATACATACATATCTGATATGCCTTTGGCTGGGCTTGGAAATGCTATATGTAGAAATTCATTGTAAAAAAAATAAAACAAAAAGGTTGAAAAATAAAAATTTAAATTCACCAAAAAAAAAACGGCAAATGAACGGAAGAAAAATAAAGTGGCAAAGAATTAGCTATTTTTAAGTGATATGTGGCAATACTTAAGGCATAGGCATCAGCTATTATGGCCGCACTTACAAGTATTAGAGACCGTTTTGTACAGTTGCTGACAAAGTTAAGGAATTATGTTTTTTTTTTTTACTAGTATTTATTTTTTTATTACTGTATGAATTCAAAATGGACTCATTCATCGAAAGTCAATAAACTCATAATTATTTCCAATACATGCATTTGGATATATAATACTAGCTAATGAGGGTACGAAAAAGTAAAAAATAACTAAAGCAGATAAAAATGGATTATTTAGTATTTTATAAAATACTAAAATTTTTAGTAGTTTTATAAAAATTAAATTTAGTTTAAAATTAAATAATTTTTTATAAAATATATACATATTATATCTTATTACTTATATTTGTACGAATAAATAATCACTCATACAATTTGAACATTTCATTTTGCTTTGAAATATAGTCAAATAATTTTTCATTTTGTTAATGTTTTTTTCATTATCTCAAGTTAAGGTGTATAAAAAATTTCGCTAAAAATTTAAATTAGATTAGATCATAAAATTATATTATTACTGCAAAGATAATTTCACAAAAATTTTTAATATTTTGGTGACTCACAAATTACATAGTAAAATATATCTCTCTTTGCTGAAACCTCCCAGAAATTGTTTACAAAATTTTTTGTTTGTGTGTTTGTAGTAAAAGCGTAGGTTTTTATAAAAGCCGCACGATTTTCAAAAGATTTTTGTTTTATTTTTGCAATTAATATTAAACGAATGCACTCGATCACTTAAAAAATGTCAATTGGGATAACGAATTTCCCCCATTATTTTTTTGGCAAACATGTTTAAAATTAGAAATAAAAAAATGGATTTCTAGTAACGAAAGAAATATAACTAAAGACTTGCTAAAGCTATTCTATGATTTTAAGAATGCAGATATCCGCAATTTAAACTGTAGAAATGTGTAGAAATTATTTGTTCGTAGTATAAACTTATCTCATCATTTTGATCTCAATAATAGATACCCACTTTGGATTTAACTAACGGGAGTTTTATAGTTCAGATGTTTTGAAGATTTTTTTGCAATTTGTTGGAATGTTAGACTTGGTGATTATTTAAGACAATTCTATGTCTTGGGGAGCTCCAATTTCCAACGCTCGGAGTGATGATCTTAAGCCACATAGGTCGTTTCATTCGTCCTTAAGTAATGTATCTACTTACTTTGCTTTGAAAAGTTACCCACTTGCTGACAGCTATAAATTTGTAATACATTACTTGCCTATGCCACCATACTATATGAGTTGGGCGAGTCGAGTGTTCTATTAAACGATTTCAGTTCTCAAACGAGATCTATTTACATCAAGAAATAAAAAATACAGTTTAAACAACTAAAATTTGTGTTAGTTTGGCTTAACTTTCCATAAAGAGAAGTAAGGAACAAGGAGAGGGAAGGAGAAAATACCCTATTTTCAACTTTAGATCCTTTATGTAATATGTATTACGCGTATCTTGAGAACTAACTAACTTAGTAGAGCTTCGTAAACCCGATAAAAATGAGACCATGAAGTTTGTTAAAGAAATATAAGCCGTTTAAGACATTTGTCCTCTACAGAAAGATTTCTCTGCCTTTAGCTCTAAATAAGTCTATAGTCAAGACTCTTTTCCCTCACCGCATATTTTTTCAAACAACAAAGCAAATTTTCAATTTTGGCTTTACAATTCGCCACTTTACTTGTCCAACTGTACCAATGGGTAGCTTCTGCCGCCGGCCATGCGAGCCAAAGCTGCTAAACAGTCCATGTAAATAAATATGTAAATTGGTTTTTGGTGAATCGTGTCACCACCCGCCCAAATGACAAAAAAAAAAAGTAAAATGGCTAACAAAGAAAGCAATGAAATTCATTCGCCCCCAAAGACAATGCAATACAGTATAGTACTCTGGGGTACAGTACAGTTGGCATGCAACAATTGTGCGTTAGATTTAAGATCGCAAGCGCGTAATACAATTTGCATATTTGTACGAGTGCGCATAGTCACATAAGCATTCTTCCACTCGTATATTAAGTACGAGCATCTGCCGAGATGTACGACAAGTACTTCTTGCGAAACAAAAACTCCAAAAGCAAAGAAATGTGTGGGTTATTTTGGCTACGTATTTAGCACCCTATTTATGAGTGTATTGCTAGTGTTAGCACCCTATGTATTAGTGTTCAAGAATAACTTGCCTGCAAGACCCAAAATATCTTTTGGTTTTAACAAATACAATAAAAAAAAACAAGAAATACTCGGAAAAGATATACTCGGAAGGAAATCTCAGAGTTATATCTTGTCAAACATAAGAGATAACTGTATATGAGAAGTATACCAGCCCGGTTAACCAAAAATGCTCTTCAATTATACTTTGAAACGTTTTAGACAAGATCCCAATCGAATAGTTCCAATCGAAACAGACTTACAGACTCGAAAATCAAAGTTATATATTCGACGAAATAAAAATCGTTCTGCAAGTATATGTCATCTGAAGGTTCGCTAGTAGGTAGAATACATAATTATGTGATGGCCCGGGAGTTCATATTACAGTCAAAGTTTCCCTGAGAGACAATTTCGAGGCTGCGCGATTTTACATACATTTGCAGGTTAATACCAGCACGAAGAGCCGGAGGCAAAGAAAATTGCTCATGTACCCAGCAACGCTAAAAATTATTATAATATCCCTCAGACTGTTATCTTGACCGATGTTGTGGTTGTTTCGGTAATGCGGACGGTGGTTGTTGTTACCGTAGAGGCAAAGAAAACAATCCCTAAATATTTAAAAAAAATGCTGACGACTTGACAGTCCTTTTCTGGATATAATTCCAGGTCCAGGTACGATAGCCGCATGTGATTAATAAAGGCAAGGAACAACATCAGAGATACCTGTCTTTTCCAAGGTCGAACTAACTATACTCCAATCAGGGGAATTCACACATTTTTATGTGGACGTTTTAACGTTAGAAAAAAAAAAGAAACGATTTGCTCGACAACTGAATTGACCCGAACTTGTCTAGATCAGGCTTAGATATTCGCTATGAGCTCAAAAGTGCATGTCTTGCATACTCAAGAACAAGCTGATATTCGGCCCGAGTAATGTAAACTAGGTAAGCTGACTGGTACAACATATATCAGTCTTCTCAGTCAAATAATTTTATCGAGTTGCGCCATTTGAAAACCCTTCTGGGTCACTCTCGTACGCTCGTCGCGTATGTATGCATATTTATGCGCGCGCATTCATTGAAAGCGCAGCCAGCCGTAATGCAAAAGCGCCATCATCAATGAAACTGATCCTTTTGTGTATTTTTGCCACAGTTGAAGGCGCACTGCCGCTGCCGCTGTTGTTGCTGCTCATTCGTTGATCATTTGGTTGAGCATTTGGTTTGTCAGCTTGCCGGCTGGCTGACTGGCCGAGTTGCTTGCTTGACTCAGCTTTTGCTAAGCGTTACTGGCTCTAACTATGTGCGATGACGCGCTGTTTACTCGAGCTGCTGGCTGCTGGCTGTGGGCTTTTGGGTTGACACTGGGCTGGGCTGGGCTCGCCGCGGTCAACTATTATTTGCTTTGCTCGTATCAATGGCGGCAGATGTAGAAGTTTTTTGCCTAATGCTGATGCTACAGCCGCTGCTGTATTTACAAGGTTGGCCTGACGACCCGTTCGCCCGTCCGCCCGTTCGTCGGTTCGTCCGTTTGTAGAATTGTGCGCCTGTCGCATGCGCTGCAATATTCGTGAAATCGAGAAGGTGCATGCAACATGCACCTACTACAACAACTCCCAATGCATTTCTGCATATTTTTAATGCGACGGAAAACTATCCGTTTGTTTGCCCGAGTGTCGCTGCGCTACTGTGTGTCTCTTTATTGTTTTGTCCAATTGTTGCTCCATGTGTATCTATTTTCTTCAACTTCACTTATTTGCGTATTGCATATTGTGCGTTGTTGTAGTTGTTGTTGTTGTGTTTTTGGCGGCGTTGGCGGCACGCTTTGCTTTTCAACGCTGCGATCTGCGAACACATGTTAGTCCGTATGTATGTATGTGTGTTTGTGTGTGTGTATGTGTGTGTTCGCACAATTCAATGTCCAGCGCTGAGCTCAGCTTTGGCGACAATGCCGTGTAAACTGTCTTAGAATTATCTAAGCTTTATGAGCTCAATTACTGTCAGCGCATTCACGAAATCCATAAGCTAACTGCTGCCGCCGTGCAAAATTTGTGTTTTCCACGGCAACATTTGTTGTTGCTCTTGTTGTTGTTTATTTGTGTTCGATTTTCGTGCGTAATTAGCCGATATTCGCATAAGCGCTCATGTTTGGCGGCTAAAAGTTGCAACAAAGCGTATTAATGGATTTGCATTTTCTAACAATTAATACATAAAATAAAATTCCAAAAAGCGGAATTAACATTTCTTGGCGGTACTGTAAGCGCCGTGTGTTGTTTTAAAAATGGTAATTTCGAAAAATATTTTTTCTTGCTAATTAAGTCGGTCTTCAGTGGCTCGTAGGCGGTTGTGTGTTCGAATGTGACTGATTGCAAATGACTCAATAGATTTGTAATAGATTTGCAAGGTCAAGTGATGAGGAGAATCAGGTCGAATTCAGTGAACAGATGGGGTTACATGATAGACACAATAAGTATTAAAACGAGATCGATCATATGTCGACAGTATTCACATAAACTCTCACCAAATGTCTTTAATACCGATGATACCTACTCCCCGGTCTCATTCGTACGAAAATCCCGAGTTAGTCTACCCTTTATTGGACTATAGAGAGTAATAGAAACCTCTTTAGATCGCTGCGGCGCTGCAGACTTTATCGATCTTGATCTACTACTTAGTCGAAAGCTCTGTAAAATTGTGGATCCGACCTATAAGCCTACAAACTATTGTGTTGTTCGGAAAGTCCTTTCGTTTTTTTTGGGGAACATGAAAGACAGTTTTCGTATAATGCCTTTCAAATGGCCATAAACAGTTGAATTCGACAAATTTAACCTCTCACCGATCTCTCGTGTGGTGATTCGCCGATTTGCATCAACTAATGCCTTTATCGCATCGACCGGCCTTCCAGACCGTGGTGCATCTTCAACATCAAAATTGCCGGATCGAAATTTTGCAAACCAGTTCTGGCACTGGCGTACTGTTAACACGCCTTCTCCATACACATCCGTCAATTTTTTTCTCGCTTGGACAGCATTTTTACCTTTTCTGAAGTTAAAAAGTAAAATATGACGAAAATGCTGCTTATTGCTCTCCATATTTAAAAAGGCACCAACCAAAAGCTACTGGGTAGAATTAATAGAACTTTTTCACACACAAGCCTTGCAATATCAGCTCTCATGACATATAATGGTTATGGGGCTTAAGTGTGAAGTTAGTTTCGAAAAAACGTAATTAAGTCCTCTGGCGGGAAAAAACGAAATGACTTTCCGAACAACCCAATATAAGTTTAGCCAACTCTCCGCCAATCCCATTCGATTTTAGAATCGACGTTAAGCATTGACTAAATTTTCTAAGAGCTCCGCCACATAATACACTTCTGAAATATATATTGTAACTAAGCGATATTCCAACAAATCTATCAGGTTTTTGAAACATAAATTTTAAAAAGTGTCCGCAATGCAATCTTTCTTAAGCCTGCCAAGATATTGTAATTTTCAAGTTAATTAATCGATCTTAAGTTCGCATACTGTGATTATACTGATCATTCCATAGAAATAGAGCTATTGATTAGTCGAGGTTTTGCAGGAGATACTGAAAATGCCGAAATCATAATTACTTTTAGTATTATATAATGATGAATATATTTTCCATATTTCTGAACATTATTTTTATTTTATTCTATATGCTTCCAATCTCTCCACTTGCAGGAAGATCGTTCACCTCTCTCGTCTGGCAATGAATCGGACGACTCATCCGATGCTGAATCGCCAGGACCTGCGCAGTTGCAAGCAATGAGAAACAGTGTTCTCACCGACGCGAGAACACAGGATAACAGTAAAAAACAAGGTGGAGCAGCCGCAGCAGCAGCTTCTATATCCGGCACTTCAACGTCTGCTATGACTAATAAAAATATTGGTTACGCAATCGCCGAAGATTTGACACAAAATACAACAGTGGGTGAAACGAAACTAAAACATAAAACAAATATCGCTCAGCAAGAGAGGCAAGAGAGGCAAGCGATTGCGACAGCTGAGTGTCTTACTAGTTATGCGACACCCACTGGCTTGACAGGAGTTCCGCAGGATATGTTATTGAAATTGATACAGTCTGGTCACTTGCAATTACATACGGAAGAAGGTGATGGAAATTTATGAAAACACCAGAAAAAGGAGATTATTATATTTTTTAATTTTTTAAATAATTCGCCTCATATTTCCTTAAGACTTTTTATATATATTTTTGCCAAATATGTTTTTTTTTGTTATTATTTGTTTATTTTTATGTTCTAATTGTTTTTATTATTTTTTTTTTATTTTTAATTATTATTAAATTTGTTTATTTTTTTATTAAATTTTTTTTTTGTTCATTTTAATATTATCATTTTTCCAAATAGTTTTTTATTTTGTTACTTTTTTTTTGATATTTTCATTTTGTTTGAAATTATTCTTTTTATTATTATTTATTGTTTTAATTTTTTTATATGTAAAATCCATTACTCATACTTGTATTCACTCCACAGATGGCAGCGGCCAACAGTATATTTCAATACCTTTAACAACCAACCAACCAACAACCGCTCAGACCTTGAAGTCACCGAAGGAGCCCAACACAAAGGCACAAAGGTGCAAAGGCAATATTGAGACTGCCAGGGACATGCGCATGAAGGACATGAAGTCGGCGCAATCGCCATCCAAAGCCTCAACATCAAATAGTAATAGTAGCGCTGCTGCGTTAGCTGGATTGCCAATAAAGCAAGAGCTTGAATGAGATAACAAAGACTTGATGCTTGCCCAAAAACAAAAACAAAGATAAAAATAAAATTTTAAATATTAAATATTAAACAGTAAAAGCAAAATTTATAAAATTTTTAAATCTGAATTGCGAAGACGTGAATTCATTTTTAAGCCAATCATACATACATACAGCACATTTGCGTTCTTGAATTTTATTCTCAATGATAAGTGAAAATGCGAAAAAGTGGTAAAAAAAAAGGAACAAAGAAACCCACAATCGGGGAAATTTAATATGAAAGTTATTGTTGAACAATTTTGTTACTTTCTGCTTATGTTTTGAAGCCAAACGAAATGAAAATAAATATTTATACCAACTATATAATACAGAAATTGAGGCGTAATTCTTGAAAGTTATGCAATGCGAATTATATGTTCATTGCATATATTTTAATTTATTATTTAAAAAAATTTTTAAAGACAAAATTTAAAGACTAACGATTTTGTATTCTTATTTCAATTTTTTATTTTTGTTATTACTTTATTTTAAATTTGCTTTGTTTTATAAAATATGTACATACAGCTTTCATTACAATTTTTCCAACTTAATTATAAATAATTGTATTATGTTATATAAGACATTAATAATAGCAATGACTATCCGCATGATTTTTTTATTATCTTTTTTTTTATTATTTGCATTTTTTGATTTTTATTTCCTTTTTGGTTGTTTATCCTAAATTTTTTCCAAATTTCTAAATTTTAAAAAAATTATAAACTTATAATTTGTGGTTGATCATTTTGTTAAAACACATATACAATTCAAATATTTTACATTTAAATTGCTTCCATGAAACATGGCTGTGTTAAACTTTTGTACAAAAATATGTATTTATTAAAAAAATTTTATTACATTTTGTTATTTTACTATTTATGCGTTTATTTAAGATATTGAAATTATTTTTTGAGTCATATTACAGGTTTAATTTTAATTAATTTAATGTTATATTTAATTTATTTACTTATTTTTTTTTTATTTTTAATTTAATTTGTATTTTTTATAAACTTGGTGTCGTATTTTATGTTATTTTTTTTATTATATATTATTCTTTTTAATATTACTTCAATATGTATATTTTTATAACTCTTTTAATTGCTTTTGTTTATTCTATTTTTTGATTATATATTGTTACTTTTTGAATTTTTTTTAAGAATATTTTATTTTCTAATATAGTTTAATTTGTTGAAAAAAATATTAATGTAATACTATATAATACTATATATTATATAATTGATTTGAATTCATTTTTTTTATCAATATTACTCAACACTAATTAATTGCTCCATTTATTTAAAATATCTTTTTGTTTGTGAACAATTTTGTAAAAACAACAGAATAGCTTTTGGATATTATTTTTGAAGAAATTTGTTTTTCAATATTTTCAAATTATTTGCTAATTACTCAAATATTTCTATCGTTATACAAATATTAATTTCTTTAATTGTTATTTGCTTGCATAATTTTATATCATTAATTCAGTTTTTATTTATTTAAGCCTTGCTTTGTTAACTTGGCCCATCATTTACATACACACACATGTCTACATATATTGAAGTACTTTACATTTTTGTGCCATTACTGTTCATATATTAATATGTAATATGTAGTTTAATTGCACGCTGCCGCGCCACAATCACCATTGCTAATTGTATAATTCGCATTTCTGGCTTATTCAGAACTTAGAAATTTTATGACATTATTTTCATTGATTATGAATTATTGTCACTCGCATTCAATGTAAACTCATTTAGCATTCGCGACGTACCAGCGCACGCTGCTGGCTAGCTGACTTGCTGACTTAGCGTTTGACGCGCTTGCGCATGCGCTTCTTCTTATCATGCTTATCCCGTACGAGAGACCTACGAGTATGTAGATAGATATGCACCGGATGAAATCGCACTAACACGCTTCCCGTAGCGTTAAGCAAATAACAATATGCACCGGAGTGTGTGTGTGTGTTGCTGTTGTTGCCTTTATTACGCATTATTAATTTGAAATTTGTGTATGCAAATGTTGTCGGCGACATTCTCCCTAAATGGTAACACAAATTTTTCAACCAATTTCTTTTATGTGGGTGGAGATGCGGAGCTGATGCACAAACACACATACACATATGCACATAAGACTAAAATATACTGTGTGTATGTTTGTATGTATGTCATATATAAATATAGCTATAAATATGTACACTTGGGCGCCCACAATGCAAGACAGGTTCCCGCTATAAACACACACTCACACACATACACAGGCATGTATAACAGCATCCAATACCCGCACTAACAGGCACTGGCACTGGTGTATTGGCGGTTGCCTCGCCTTGCGCCTTGCGGCAGTTCCATCCAGATTTCACTCTCATTGACAAGTGTTTTTATACAGAAAAGGGCAATTGCAAGTTTCAAAGATTGCAATTTTTGCTTTTTATTTTTTGTTTTTTCTCTTCGATTGCTTTTGCTTTTATTTTTTGCTCTACACTTCATGGCTTTATAAGGTGTGTGGCGTTGATTTCATGGCTTTGTGCTGCTTGCTTAACTTAATCTAATTAGTTAATTTTAAAATGGTTTTTACATAGTATACGTATGCACATACACACACATGTACATAACAGCTAATAAACGTTTGAACAAACAAGTGACTTTCTCTTTTATATACTGAATTAATTATATTTGCAAAAAAAAAGAAACAACTTTTCGTTTTAAAAATTGTATAATAACATAGTCATAAATTAGGAAATAAAATTTTTATTAAGCTTTAATAATCTGCTAAAATAATAACAAAAAGATAAAAATGTATATTTTCTCTTAAGAAAAAAGTCCAGAATTTTCTTGTTTGTTTGCTATAAACGAAATATTGGGAAATAATTGAAATTTAAGTTATTTTTATTGAATATGAAAAAATTAAAAATTTTGAAAAATTTGTATTAAAAAAAATTTAAATTTTGTGTACATATATATTTTTGTAAATTATTACGTTACATTGTCAATATAATATATTTTTAAATAAATTTTCATTTAAAAGAAAAGGAAGAAAAAGGTTTCCGAACAGAAAGAATCCAATTAAAATTTCGAAATCTAAAAATTTTTTTTAACATTTTAATTATTGAACTTTTGAACAAAAAAATTCCATTGTTTTTTAAACCAGCAAATTTCAAAATATTAAATATTTCTTTGAAAAACACATTTTATAATTATTAAAATATTTTTATAAGAATTACGTATTGTGCAAAATGAAGTAAACTATTTTGATTTTTCCAAAACCTTTAAAAACTACTAACTATTAAGCTACTTGACTAACTTGCGCTTTAAAATCATATACATACATTCAAGTAATAACAATAATAACAACAATTTGTTTATTTTCAATTCGTTAAGTAATATATTTGTTTGAATTATAATTAAATATTTAACAAAATGCGTATATTTTTACATAAATTAACACAACATAAATTATGTTTAAATATATTTTTCTTAAGTTAAGATATTATACTGAAAATATTTCATATAGAAATTTGTTGGCATTTTACATATTACTTTACATATATTTTTTATTATTATTTAGTTCCAATATATAATTATTTCAATTGTATATAATATTTATTTACATATATACAAACTTAATCATAAACAATTTCAATTATTTCATTTATTTTTTTACTACTTATTTATGCATTCAACTCTAAAAAACTAGAATATCTTAATTAATAATATTAGTAATTAGCAATTAGTAATAATAGTAATTATTATTCTACATAATTCTATTTTGAATACATTAGCTGTGAATCTAACCTCTTCCACACCTCCTCCTCTAATCCTACAAAACCCACTCTTACTAACATGTATGAGCAATTACATACCCTTATTTATCAAAAAGTTCTAACAAATAATTATTTTATAACACAAAATTCGGCTATTCATTAATTAACATACATAGGATTTCAGCATATTATAAAAATCCCGTAGTCAGATAAAAGTAAGTATTTAAAATTCGCAATCCATTCCGTATTTGACAAACCTATTTAAATTAAAAGTAATTCTGCAAACTTTTCTTCAGTTTCATAGAAAATAATTTCTGCTGGCTTGAATTTTCCGAGCAAATTGCATTAGCAAAATAAATTCAATTAAAATTTCTTTAAAATTCATATAAAAGCTTCAAAACCCCATTTGCGTATTACGCACTCGCGCACGCATTCAGCTACACACACTACACACAAACACCAGCGACAGCCATTTCCGTCCGCTGCAGAAAAATTGTGCCGTTTGTCAGATTTGTCGCTTTCTACCAGGCACCCATAATCGTGCAGCAGGCTGTTGTCGCAACAAAGTTGCCAGCCACATGTTGCGAGCATTTCCAAGTGGTTGGTGAAACCTATGCTGCCAGGTTGCTATGTTAAGTTTTGTGCACTATTTGTTTAACATATTTCGCAGAAAAATCATGCATAATTTTGTTGAATTTTACTAAGATAAAAGAAACTTAAGTATTTTATATGGCATAGTACATTTTATTTATTGAAATTCTTTATTATTCCCTTACAATTCACGTAATTCAATGCGAGAGTTAACCGAACTGCTTTATCGATGCGTATTTATACTGTGTGGCAGCATCGTTTCGCACGTATCGCAACGTAAACAGTCATTTGGCAAACAACAAAACAATAATAAATGAAATGGATAAACATGTTAATTCGTTTCCAATTATTTAAAATCTTATTACATTAGAAGTACGAAAATACCCTATAGATATTAATAAAGAAGGTTTCATTAATCATTTACGTATGTACATAATGTACTAAACTTTTATGTAAAGAAATTACAGCCAACACGGCTACTGGGTGAGATGAATGCCGGTTGCAGCTGAAGCTATGGCTGAAATTTCCAAATCTGGAACGTGCCTGTTGAGTTCATGTATGTGATCCTTGACAAATAAATATACATTCTGTTAATTTGTGAATTTCCAATGCGCTTAAGTTCTTCGGATTGCCTTCGGGGGATTTACGAAAATGTGCAGACTTTTATGCCAGTGCGTTACTTAAGAATCCAGCGCTGAAATAGTTAACAAATGCTTATGGTGCGTAGTACTTGCTGACAGAAGATGACGATATATAAACTAAATTTATTTATAGGTTACATTGCTAATGAATGTATTGGTCCAGTCACTTGAGTGTAGGATAGAATGCAGTATTTACTTTACTGCCTACTGCGCCAATGTGCTTCGCTTCACGGAAAGATGCTCAAGCAAAGAACAATTTCAACATTGCTGAAATCATTTCTTTATTGAATATTATTTCATTTATTTTCAATATTTATTGAAAATATTTCATTATTGAAAATTGAGTTCCAGCACGTCAGCATTTTCCTACAAGCGACGACTGAAACTACAAAAGCATTTCACAATTTATTTCTAAACCAAAGAATCAATTGTAAAAATAGATAAATTAATTAATAAAATGTTAAATATACTCTACTTATACTACATTTAATCTGCTTCCACACTGCTGTAGATTATGCGTATAATATACTCATCTATATATGTGAAACTACTAGCTACAAACATATCTACATATCTACCCATATAAACGCAGGTGAAAGGTCAACGCAGTTCAAGTTTATTTCCATTTGTCTAATATAAACAATCATTAATATTAAGAAAATAGTAAATGTCAAGATTTTAGGCCAATACAGACGCTTGCTAGCATACTAAATGTTATAACATGAATTAATATATTATGTACAGAGGAATTGGGCAGGTACAATCACACAAAAAAGTGCCACGTTAAGTGAAGCGTTGACTATATCACACGCACATGAAAACTTAAAAATGTTAATTGGAAAGTGTTAGTCGATTAGCTAGAATGGGATATGGTTAATGGAAAATACGGTTACATGCACGTAAATGGATTATTTCTAAAGGAGTATTTCTTGAAATTGTTGAAAAATTATTTATATTGTTATAACAAAAAATATGAAAAGAAGATTTATTTTAGATAAAAATAAAAATACTGAGCATAGTACCAAAAAAAAAAAAAATAAATAAAATAAAATATAATATCGAAAGAATATAGAATTTTACCAATTTCCACAAACAAAAAAATTATCTAATACATTCATTAATTTTTTTAATTACAAAGAATTTTTAAGTATTTTTTTTATAATATTACTTAATGATGCAATTAAATATTGGATGAAATTGTGTGAAAAAGTACGATTGCTACACGTGCATAGTAGATTTATATAGGCATGTATTTATTCATAATAATAACGGGATACATTTTGTATATGAATGATTTGTCCAATGATAATTATTTACACAGCACATTGCACCCTCACCATTTATATATATGCATATGTGTAATAAATATATAAATTAATAACATATAGATACAATATAAAGATATACATATATATCTACATAATATAAATGACCAATGGGCATGCATTACTGCATTGACTTACTGTCAGTCAGCGCAATTAAGTTATATTCAACACGTAAACTAACATTTATCTAACGCTGACGTTGGTACACATACAGTTATATAAATATGAACAAACATGCATATGTACACACATTCCGGCGCTTAGCCTATATATTTATAGCCATATTTATGAGGTACGCGAATCCTGACTGTGTTTAGTCCTGTCCGAATGATTGAACCGGAAAGTGCCGATAGTGGCGCACATTTTTTTGTTATTGTTACTTGGATTGGTGAACCGTAATGACAGTGTTCCGAGCATGTTAAATATCGGTGGTTCTATACATACAGACATATTATTTGCATGCATAAATGATTTAGAGGGGAGCACATGAGGAATATATAAGTTAATAGCACGAATTCAGGGGAAAACCTATATACTTAAATACAAAAGAACATTTGTGTTGATATATATACATGCACATGTAATTTGAATATTTGCAAAATCCATCCAGATCTACCTCTATCAGTCTAAACGTGTGACAGACATACATGCATACAAACACAGTGTAGATGACATTGATTTTGTGGCTTTGTGGCCAACTAACTCGCAATAGTCGCAACCATAAACTACAGACGACAATGACAACGGCAATGTCTGTTGCCGGAAATCGAATCATACACGACTTTGAAACTAAAGTAACAGGATATCAGCTTGATGTGAATGCTTGCAAAGTGTAATGTGTGCGGTTAGCTGCTGAAGGACATTCTACTCTCATACATATGTGTGTATATATGTATATATGTGTATATTCTTGCATAGCTCCGCTATTGGCCGTGTGTGTTTACATGTAACGGCACTATTATGCGCATATTTAATCTGTAGGAAATTGTCATAGTTTTGATTGCAATGGACACTCGATCAGAAATCGATTGACAGCGGGAAATTACATCGAACATTTAAATGTGCATACATACATACAAACATTTCGCCGAACGTGTGATTAGAATAGCAGTCATTAGAGTAAAAGACGATTAGTGAATAGAAAAAAAAATACAATAAAACATTATAAATTCAGAAAAGAAAAGCTAAATAAAATAAAAAATTAAACTAGCTTATAGCCAACGCCTGTGAATATGGGCTGCTCAACTTCTACGCCAGCCGTCAGCGAAGCAAACAAGGAAAGAACCTTGTCGGCTAACAAAGTGAGTGACAATAATACGGATTCGAAATCGAAAATGAGTGATCAAGAAAGTAGTGGGGACAAGGATAAATATCGTAAGTAAAATTAATAAACACATAGAAAAAAAATACATACTTACACTCGAAATGAAACAATGTATGTGAGATATTGTGAAACTAATTTAAATTTGTTAAATTTTGGCTTAAAATTAGCTTTAAAAGCAACAAAAAATCTTGTTTGCGTTAAAAAAAAATAAATCAGAGCTGCATAAGAAAATTTAAATAATATGCGTACACTTACATAGCTAATAAAAAATAAGAACAATAATTTTTACTTTACGAAAATTAATTTTTTTATTTTGCAAAAAACTTCAATTTAATCAAATTTATTGTTTTGCAGCAAGTATAAATTAATTAAAGCCATTTCGGAATTTCGATGCTGATCAAATTTATTAATTTTGTTTTAATTAGTTCCAAGATTTTTCAGCAACAAAATTTTTATTTCTTAATTTTATTATTTATTAAATTTTATCTTCAATTGCAAAATTTGGCTTGATGCAAAAAAAAATTATACAAAATATTAAAAGAAAATTTCTAGTTAAACTACGATTAAACGTAATTATTAAAAAAATGTTTGCTTATACATTAAATAAATTTTAATGTCGATATTTTGAGTAAATATATAAAAAAATATTTTTTTTTGTTCAATATTTTAAGGTAATTCTCTCTGACTATTCTCAATTCTTGGCTTCAAAATTAAAATAGTCTGCACTCCTTTCACTTCTTTCCAGCCGCTTCAGAAGCCTACATAATACCGTTGAGTGATGAGGCCGAGACAAAAGTGTACACCGCAGGAGCACAGGAAGCAAAGGATATACTCGCTGCGACAGTGAAAAAGCAGCCACCAAAACGTATACAAGAATTGATTGAGCAAGCGGCGGAAAATGAGACGACCACTGTAAATCTACAAGATTTGGAGGAGAAACTCGAAAAGGCCGAAGAGCGTCGTAGGGAATATTTACAACAAAAAATTACAACAATACAAAAGACAACACAATTGTTAACACGCAGCGGCAGCAAGGAGCTTTTAGATAAACTTGAAGCCACACGAATTTTTGATGCTCAGGAAGGAGAGCAAATTGACAATCCAGACGGTAAAGAGGCGGAGAAGTAAATATTTCAGGCCTAAAACTATTTTATATTACAATCATATACATACACATACTATATAAGTAAAGAGTTATATTTAAATTATAAAATAAATAGTTTTGGTATGAAATATGCGCCTAAAATGCTGCTTAACAAATAAAACATCCTTTTCAAACAATTTGGTTTAGTTTTCTGTAGTTAATTTTTTCTTAAATTACCTTTTAGCAACAATTAGTTAGATTTGTAAGTGTTATAAACAATTCGATTTTGCACTAATTATTTAAAAATCCTAAATTTGCTAAACATGATTATGAATATAAAAATATGAAGAAATATATTTTTATAAAATACAACCTTAATAATTTTTTAACTCTTTATATGAAATAGTCTTTAAACTATATGATCAAAATAGATAGTATACTTATTTATGAAAACATAAAACGTATTTTTTTAATACAAAATTGAAAAATTTCTAATTTATTTTCAAAATTTATTAATTATAGAAAAATACTTTTAAGCTTAATATTTCGTTAGTTTGAAATCATTGTTAATTATATATATTTTTTTTAATTTTCAAAAATTATTTTAAAAATAATTAATAAAATAATGATATTAAATTAAAAATAAAAATAATAACGAAAACAACAAACAAATAATGCTAAATAAATCATAATAAAAATGTGCTCTAAGAGCAAAATGAGATCACACTTTCGTATATTTTCATTTTTTGAACTTTTATTTGAACATTTAGATTTTGAAGTTTACGCGTTTTTGCTTCAAACTATTTACAGTATTAATACTATAACCATTTATCGCCAACTGTGTTTTGCTTAAGCTATTTCCATCTTTTATTTTGTGTATTTTCGTGTGGTATTTCACTTTAATATATAGTGTGTGTGTATATTTCTCGGTCCGCCATGTAGCACAACGCACACATACACTTATAATACGTACATACATAGCAAATTCTCCTTAAACTCTATTGATCATTGCAGATTACACTTAAACTTAAGCATTTTCCATTGCATTTTCGCCCAACTTGCGGTTCGTGTTTGTTTGCGTATATTTTTAGTGTGTTATTGTTGTTTTTGTAGTATTTTGCAATTTTTTAATATTTGCATAGTTTTACTTCATTTATTTGTTTTTGCAATAATACAGTTCTGTGGTGGGATTGAATATACGAGTATTTGTTCCTATAAGTATCATTTGTGTTTCTGTTTTTTTTTTTGTTATTATTTTAATTTTCTTTTAAATATAAAGTAACGAATTCCACTGTTCCACTCTTACAACTTTTATAAACGCTTACTGAAATGTATTAATTCATATGAGTAGTTTATGTGTGAGTGTGTGTAAGCGTCTAGTCGATAACTGAGTTGGCATTTGCCTTATTGTGTTGTTGTAAATCGCAGTTTGTGTATGAATTAGGAAACTTAATTAATGCATTAACAATTATAGCTGAATTTATAAATATAACAGAAAATATATAACGGTGTTATTGTACTATTTCTCAAACGGTTTGCATTTAATAACAAATTCATATATTTAATTCTCTTTTAATTTGTACAAATTTTACTATTTATAGTATACTATTTTACTAATCATTATTTAGTGATATTTTACGAAAAGTGACAACGAGTGAGACAATCAACAAATTGCTAAGAAAAAAAATGTGATGTTATATTTACACGCATACATATAAGGTGCACACATACGTATTAATATATGTACATATGTACATATGTATGTTTGTGTTTGTAGGAAATATTTGTTTCACTGTTAAAAAGAAAGCTTTCTCAGAGAAAAAATTTAGTTTAAAGAATAAGTAAGCCTAATTTAACGATTTATTTGTATGCATGTATGTTTGCGGATTTAATTTTCGTGTTGGTCCCATTTGTATTTATTTATAACAGTTTTAGAATTCTGCAAGGCAAGGTTTGGGACTAATACTCGTAATACACATATACTAAAACGCATTAATTACTCGTATATACATAATATATGTTAGTTGTATGTTAGTATATATGTACTATGTCTTTGTAAACGTAACAGTTTTTAATCACAAATAAAAAGCTTTTGGTACATGCAATTATTTGTTTGTTTTTCTGCTCAGCTTTATATTCGTTGTTTAGGAACATTACATAGAAGTTTGGTACGAATAAAAATGTTTATAAAAACAAATTAAATTAATAAACATTAAAAATTTAAAAGTTAAAAAATAAAATAAAAAAAGTAATTTGAAGTTATTTACTCTTATAGAATATAAATAAATAAACATTTCAAAACAATATAACAATAAAATAAAATAAATTCAAATAATATATTCCAAAAAATATGGAGAATAATGCTGATAAAATGATAATAATAACGAAAAACAATGAAATTGTAAGAATGATAAGAAATTAACAATTACTACAACTACACTAAATAAGAAAATATGAAATTTATAAAGAAAAACTGAAGAATTATTGAAAAGCCTAAAGCAGATAAATAATAAAATAATAATTAAAAGAGTAGTGTAATAGTAATATTATATAATAATAATAATATAACTTTATAATTTTTTAATGTTATAAATTTTATTATTTATAATTTTATTTTATAATATAAAATAATGATTATTATTATAACCAGGCAAATTGAGAAAGAATAATAATGAAATACAATAAAAAAAACACTACAATTATTAATAAAAAATAAATAAGAAAATACAAAAAATAAAAAAAGCCTTGAAAAGCCTAGAGAATGTAAAGAGAAGAAATCAATAATATTAATAGTGGAAATCGAAAACTTATAACGAAGTATATACAAAAATAATAACATATTAACAATTAATACAATACCAAATAAGGAAAAAATAATATTAAGATTAAACAAACAAATTAAGATTAAAAAAAAAACAAACGATAGGTAATAAAAAAATAATCAAGCAACACACTTGTGGTGTTCCAAGTGATAATACTTTGTAAGAATTGAATTCATAATAATCAGCCTAGAAGGCTAAATTCCTTGACAATTTACTACACGAAGCTTCAGAAAAGGTACGACCGACTCAAAACACACACAAATCTGCATCAGAGTTGATAAGATAGCTGGTGACCGTGCAACGAGGATGATATTTATATCTACATGACTAAAACTTCGACGAACATTAATTGCCGAACCTAGTAGGGCATATATCTAATATAAGAAGGCACAATGTCCTTCGGAAGCCCAACAATTTTAAACGACGGCGAACATATCTGAAACCTCTAAAAGGGCAGAAATCGTTTTAGAACAATATGACATTTTTTTTCGTTATCTAAAATATACATATATGCATATGTATTTCAACGAGCACAAAATAACTTCTTTTCGGCTGAGAAATTCCGCTGACCTGCGGAAGAGAGAGAGAAGCCTCTGCCTATAAAAGGAACTCTGGGGAAACCAGAAGGAGGTAGAACAAATTATCTTTTCTCATTCTATATGTATTATGGTCAGAAAAGTGTTTTAGTTAAGATTTGGTCAATCCTATATCCATCCTGATCCACCCCAATGCAGAGTGGCGCATAATGCGGATGTACACTACACTTCTGTGCAACTGAAAACCCTTAAAAGCCCCAACTTATACTTCATTGTTGAAGTGCAAAACAACAAAAATCAATAAACGTAACAAATGAATGTGTGTGCGTGCTTTGGCTATATACATATATAACTTTTGTAGCTATTTTGGTACGTACATATATTTGTAGGGTGCTATGTGGGTTGGTAGGATAGAGTGTACACAGAATTGCATATGCAATCGCACGAAATGGATTAACGGTATGTGTTCGCAGTTGACTAATGGAGTTTTCGCGCAGATGGAAGTGCACACACACACAAATATATGTATATGGTGTATATCTACACGGCATGCATGCAATTTTTCACGCACATACACATACATAGATATTTATATGGATAGATTTATATAATTAGCTTTTATCTATATATATATATATATATATAGATATCTATGTATCCGCATTTGTACGTATGCTTGCTGGCGCGCGCAAATGCTTGCGTAAACTTGTATAACGGTATGCTGTTATATATTATATGTATTCTTATTTGTTATAAGTGTTTTTTGTTTTTAGAATTTCATGGGTCAACACCTGTATGTACGAGCATAATTTCGCATGTGCTTAGGAAGTTAGATTTATTCTCTAATTACACCAATGATTTATTATTATCTTTGTTGTTCTTGTTTTTTTCCTCTTTACACACAGGTATGCAAACAATGACTTTTCCGATTACTAAATTTATATATCCTTTGTATTATACATGCATGAGTGTATGTAAGTATTAGTAATTTGATTATAATTTTTGTTTTCAGTTTGTTATTGTTGTAGGAATTACGCTAAACTTTATATATATATATATATAATATTTTTTTTCAATTATATTTACGAGTATTTATTAAAAAATCAGTACTTTGGCGGTATAAAATTGTTTCCTATTGCGCGAATACTTATAACAAAATATACACAAAAATAAAGGAATCAAGTCGTTCCAGATAACACAACTATCCTTACTTAGGTCCTTAGGTTAAATGTTATTTTTTGGTTTTTTCTCATTGTTTTTGGTGTCAAACAAAATGTCTTGTCTAGGTGATACAATAAACATATGTCTGCATTTAATAAATAAATATATTTATATAATATAATATATGTATACGATTATCTATAAGTTGGTGCAAAAGTACGTACACACATACACATGTGTACATATACATATACATATGTACATGTACATATATGTATATATCTTGCAAGTACGCGTGTAGTTCCAACAAACCGGAAACCAACTGCTCACTTTATACCTATGCATATATGTGTGAGTATGAATGCGTTTACCAATATATACGTATGTACTTCTATTGTTAATATATAAAGACAATATCTAAACCACATTAGTGAAACATATAAACTCTAATATACAAATACTATGCTACATACATAATAGCATTCATATTCCCCGCCGGTTGCAGCCACGAAAACCGTTAGCTTCACCAGTTTCTCAACACACAGACCGAAAAGCGCTTATTGCATTTCCTTGCATTTCCTTGCACTTTCATTATGTGTTCAATTTAGTATTCTGCTTCAGTTCAAAGAGGCCAGCATTGCCCTCGCGGCGACGCATAATCGTCCCCTCCATAGGCCTTACTCAGTTGTACACGCCACGCGTCATACCCTCCCTATTGCGTGTGTGCCACTTGCATGTGAGTATGCGTATATAGGTCCTGCGGAAGGATGCATTGCATAGGGCATAGCAAACGGGATTTATGGTCGAGTTAATGTAGCAGAGCGCATAGAAGAATTGCCACAATTCATTCGGTATACAATCGGAGCATGTGGTGAGCGGTTTGATTAGTACCAGAATATTGTATGGCGTCCAGGTGATGATGAAACTCAATAGAATGGCCGATAGCGTTTTAGCCGCTTTCGATTCTTGACGCTTCTCTTGTGATTTCTTCTTCTTCTTGGCTGGCACACGCGTTGTGGCATGTACATGTTTAACCAACTGTTTGGGTATAACTTTCGCATTGAGCGGTATGCGTACATCGTGTGAGGCGTGCGACATACGCCTGTTCAATGGTAAACTAAATTCGGAAATACGTGATGACAGTGGTCGTCGTTGTGGCGGTGCTGCGCTTATGATCGGTAGCGATACGTCTTCGTGTATCATTTTGATTGATGGCGCTTCTGGCCCATTATTGGCGCTAGCCCCATCCGAAGGTAGCCTTATTAGTATTGTATAAACCGAATCTTGACTTACAGAACGTGAACTGATGAGGTTATTGCCGGGTAGAGAGCGCGAATCACGTGCACCCGTTGTGGCGGAGATCTCTTGCAATTGCGAGAGTGGTGTCATGGGCGGGCGTATGGGTGTAGGCGAAACATCGGGTAACAGTATACTTGGCGGACGTACGCCACAAGCGCTGCCGCCTAGTGAATAGTTGTCGCGCACCACACTCACGGAAGTGCAACTGAAAGTGTTAAGAAACGACAAAAGCGATGAAGATTAATAGGTGACAATATTATATAAGATAACTCTTTCGATTCTTTTAGGCAGCATTTTGTAATAATAATAATAAAGAAATATCTATTTCATATTTTAGATTGACATTTCCAGCACAAGCGCGTTAAAATGATGCTTTTCTCTAAAAGGGTATATAAAAATTATGTCACTCGATTCAATCACATAACTATAAAGTTATTTTACTTCAAATTCAAATTCTAAATTTTGCAAATAAAATTTATTTACCCATAATCCGATGGTTCCTCTACCTCATAGGGGAAATCATCGGAATCTTCACGTCCAGAATGCCACCACGCAATACACCATTCCTTAATGCCACCAAAGCAAGAATATGACTTTTTAAGGGTATTGGTGCTTTTTATCTGTTAAAATATATAATTATCTGTTAAATATAGAATTTTAGTGTAATTTTTTGAAGAAACTGAGCAAACCAGTTAAAACATTAAGGACGCCTAGATGTAGACTTTAATTAAGAAAATTGTTATGCTATATTTATTTGAATTACAAAACTCACACTTGATCTGCGCGAATGTAGGCCATGATAACCGGTATCAATGACCACATTGGTCATATAAACACTTTCAGCATCAGCAGAGGATTCCGACCGCGGGCGCCGCCAGTCATGACCATCACCAGCATTGCCAAAAGGCAATATGCCTGTGTGATTTACAGCGGTATTCTCGTCACTGAAAGGAAAACAAAAATATCCAGTTTCAGAATTCGTAGTAATATCTGGTAGAAACATGAAAGAGTCGAGCGATACCTCGAATTCGAACGCTTCGATGAGTCCTTTTTCCCCGCCTGCAGATTGGGCAAGTCCTTCTGTCGCTTTTTCGTCTCCCGCCAAATGCGGTAGTATAGCACGCACATAATCGTAACGGGAAAGTAGAAGGCAGCCAACGCTGTTCCAAATGTAATGTACTGATTGGTCTCAATAAACTGTATATAGCACTCATATTGCGGCACCGTACGTTCACCCTCAATATATGGCCAACTATAAATCCACGGCGGCCATAATAGTATACTTAGGCCCCAGGCAAACCCAATCATGAACGCCGCTCGATTGGTGGTACGTTTAGCGCGATATGTCAAAGGTCGTGTGACACTAAAGTATCGATCAAAACTGATGATAAGCAAATTCAATACGGAGGCATTCGAAGCCAGATAATCCAGTGCGAGCCATGTATCGCAGATATGTGGACCCAACGGCCAATAGCCTAGTATGGTGGTGACCGCAAAGAGTGGCATTGATATGAGCCCGATGGCAAAATCGGCAATGGCCAATGAGAAGAGAAAGTAATTACTGATTGTTTGTAGTTGTTTGTCGATTTTGAATGAGATCATAACCATAACATTGCCTGCCACCGTTAGTAAGCTGAGTATGGCGGCAATTAAGCCCATGAACACCATTGAAGTGATGGAATAGCTGGGTCCCTTCGGCCCGAAGATGCCGGTAGCATTTGTTTGATTTTGTGCTATTTCATTATCTAAGATAATCACTGTGGTCACATTGTCCAACATAGCGGTAAATGCAGATGGCGCTAATGTTGTTGTGGTTGTTGTAGTTGTTGTTGTTGTCGTCGTAGTCGATGTAGTCGTTGTTCGGAATGACGGTGCCAGCGGTTCCAATATGCTTGGCGGTCCGTGTGCCGTCATCGCCAAACGAGCAAAATATAAAGGGCCCATCTTGATTAGTTATTGGATGATTTGTATTTGTATTTACAATTTTCCTTTTTGGTTGTTGCTTTCGTTTTTGTTGTTGTTGTTGTTGTTTTGTTTTTTTGTTTTTTTGTTTTTTTTTGCTGGTTTAGTATTAATTATCCACTGCTAGTTTTGTGCAAATATACATATGTATTGCTGTTGTTCTTTAATAAACATCTCATCCGAATATATAGCCGAATACACTTCGTACAATGCATGCGAATATGGAACGCAAAAACTGCATCTGGAAAGAATAAGGAGCATTATATGAGTGAAATATGTATGTAGATATATTCTCCCGCATAAAACTATAGAATCAAGACCCTACATATTCTTAATCAGCACACGGGCATTGATCCACGACAGACGGACCTATGTAACCGGAAGGAAGACGTCTGGATTTATATCGGACTAAATACTGTTAACTTAGTAATTTACCCAAAAATAATTTGCGAAATGATTTATCCGTTTACAACCACAGCAACAACAAATATTTAGGATTCGCGTATCTGCTATAAACCCGACAAAATCAGAACAAATTTTAATGGCTCTTCTAGAATCTTTCAAATTTGCCAGAATCATGTCTAGGTAAAGTGTGACATATGTATGTATGTATGTATGTATATATGCTGTTGTTCCCAGAAAAAAAAATCGTATCTATAGGCGTCTCTAATCTAAAACATTCTTCCATACAATAAGCGTCTTGTACAGTGGTCCTCGTAAACACTTCGACAGTGGACTGAAGCAAAGTCGTTCACTTACACAAATGTGAACTTAGAGCGGCTCCAAATCGTTAAAGAATAAACAATTCTAAACAATTCCCAAATCTCAAAATATTACTAAAAACATTGTCTCACATAATTCAAGTTTGTGGTTGGCGAGTGTTTGAGCACTCATAAAAGTCTCTCAACTTCTGTAATATGCAATAGAAATGTGGCTTACTACCTAGTAGTCCTACTTAAGTCCTACTAGTTTTAAGTTAACTGACTTTGTTGCTGCATTATTGCAATAAATTTCTTGAAAAGAGAGTAGAGCTCAAACATGTTTCCGAGCCTTGAATGCACCACCACCACCACTGAATGTTGATATCACACAAAAGCCACATAACTATAGCAGTCACCATAGTTATTATATAATATGTATGGGTACTTGCATTGCTCAGCAAGATGCATGTCTTTGCCTTACTTTTCTACGGAAGTTTCACTTCCAATTCAACACATCCGATATGTTGATCGATTCGATGCTGTAAGCGGCATTCGCAACTATGCCGGATGTTGCATGAACAGTTGGTATATGCGTTTATTTTAACTGACTCAAATGTAACATGTAAATATTTCCGTAGAAACATAGAAATACGCAGAATGTATTACTGAGTTTATTCGATTTAATTTTGCAGAATTCAGAAATAATTCACAGCAAGCGGATTTCCTTACAAAGTGAATAAAAATCAATTCTCATAATTGTGTAGTGTAGAGACCAATCTGTAGTGGATATATTAGATGAGCGAAATATTAGAGGGACGCCAAAAAAAAAAAAAAATTCAAGCACAATCTATAGTCCGATACTGACGTTGAATATAGATACTTTCGCATATTTTTACATTTTCTGTAGAACTAACTCTGAACAAATTTACATTGAAGACGATTTTGTGGATCGGGTGCACCTTGGTATAAAAATTATGGAAAGAAATTATCTAACAGTTCTTGCACCAAAGTAAGGTCAGCGCAAAATCTATGAAAGATCTCATTATTTGATATTAGTATATAGGTTTACAGTTTAAAATGTCAGAGAGTTGTTGCAATGTAGAAAAAATTACAGCAGATATCAGAGATAAATCTATGGCAACCATTAAAAGAAATTTATAGTTATCTAACGAATATCCCATGGTCATTATTAATGCAAGACAATCCAATATAAAATCCAAGAAACGTCTAAAAAGTGTCTGACCAAAAGTAGACCGGCCACAGCGAAACATTTGATACGTCAAAGTCGAACTTGTTTCGATATAGCAACAGTATTTCAAGTTCTCTTCACGAAATTTAGGTACAGAAACAGCTTTTGGTAAAATTTTTGCACATTTGTTGAGTCGAAAACTTAGTTTATTTTTCTATTAAATCTTAGTAGGGTCACACAATTTTTTAAGGCAATTCAAGTTCCATTCCTTTCCGAATACGGGGTTTGTAGTGCATAGCTTTAGGCTCAAGCTAGAGGATAGGCTTTGTAGTTGATAGTGCTCATTTTGTAGAACTTAGGTTTAAGTAGATATCTGTTAGGGTAGACCCTGTGAGGGTCTGTTAGGGTAACAACCTCATATATGACCAGTAATGAATTTCCTACGAACACATTTAGTTTATAGCTACTTGTTAGTTTTACAGGCAGATCAGTCAAAAGGTGTGTCTCAGAGCCATTACAAGAATGTAATTCTTTCCAAATTTACTTTTCATTATTGTTATCGGTTTTCACAAACGTTAAACCCAAAGCGCACAACTTATCAAATCTACTTTTTGCATACTAATCTTACAAGTTATCCATGCCTCACCCAGAATCCATGACACTTCCACTAATGCATTTTTCATATCAAACAAATAGTCGTAGCACCTGTCCGCATGCATGTCAGCATGTAAATATTTACATAGGTATGTGTGTGTGTAACGCATTTCATAGTTGTTAATATTCAATACAAATGGATGATTTGTTCGATTTACTATTAGTATAACGTACATATGCACATACATAGAGACTTACATCAATGTTAATGCAATTGCGCGGTCTGGCGTTGCCACTCCCTCTACCTCTGCGGCTGTCGTCAATTCTGCTCTGTTCAATTGGTTGCGAGGGATGAAAATTGGGTAACATCCTCCTGTAGAGCATTATCATGCGAAGACCTTCCATTTTACATTCTGGTCGCTCCTCAGCATGAGAGTTCATTTTACATGCAAATAAAGGAGTTCCTGTCTTGTGTTCTACTGCCACACTATCGAGTTGGCTGTCATACGGGCGATTTCACGTCTCAATAAATGGCCACGCTGTTGAGGTTGCGAATGATTGTTTATTTTGCTTGCGTTTAACGTTGTTGCTGCCGTTGTGTGATAGTACAATGGTTGTTGTTGTTATTATTGTTTTTGTAGGATTCTTAATATATGATGTTGATATTGCGGTGGTTTTAAGTACTATTTTGCTATAGTTATTGTTCTATTGTTTTATTGTTTTCCTATTATTTGCAGTTGTTGTTGGCTTTATTATTGCCACTGTTGTTATTATTGTTGTTATTGTAGCAGCCATTGTATTGCCTGTCACCACACTTTACTAATTCATAAAGTTAATCAAAATGAGAGCACTGGAAAAACACTTACATACACAAGCACACTGAAGCACACACACACACACACACACACATGTACATATGCACGCAGGCGCGCGAACACAAATATATGTATATTTAGCAAACATATTTATGTACTCCTTCGAAACTTAAACAGGCAAATATATAGAGTACGTATGTATGTTTCAGCAAATATATGTATGTATGTGTATATTTTTGCATAAATATGTGCGTCGATTTATAACAGCTGTACGTATGTTTCCTGTTATCGACAAGTATAACACCACATCGACAAAAGCAGCACGGAGGGAACAGGAACAGCAGCCCTTCAACAGCAACGACAGCAGCACAAATAACCACAACAACAACATTAGTTTAGTATGATGTACACATATGCTGGTGTGTTAAAAGCAACTGAATGTGTATGTGTGTGTGAGCATATGTTTCCGTGTCAAAATGTATGGATATGTGTGTGATTGCCTGCTCATAGAAGTTGCCGCTCCCAAATAGCCAACTAGATGCGATGCGCTGGTTGATAGCGTTGCTGCTGCTGAAAATATGCTGTGCTTGTGCAACACACACATACATATACGTGTACAAATGTATGCATGCAGCTAAATGGATTTTCAACTTTTTCACACTTTCATCTACCCTCCATAAATATACGAATATTGGCACATGCACATGTGCAAGCAGATTTATGGGAATATTTATTCTTGCACTTTGTTTAATTAAATTTAATACATAACATTTTTGTAATTACATTTTCCAATTTGCCGTTCATAAATTCGCTGCTAATCCACATCCTCAGAGTTTTAGAGCTGTACATATGCCCATACATAACGTTGTGCGTGTGTGCGAGTATGAGTGTGTGTGTGTGCCAAACAACCACCGCGACATTAATTTAACTAAACTGCCTCACAGGCTTGGCTGTGGGTATCCTTATTTTTTTGCTTTAATGCTCAACAATCGGAGCAATTGCTAAACACATTTTTTCACAATTTTCACATACTTTTCGGCGATTCCTTCAATCTACACATGTGTATGCATGCACTTATTACAGTTATACACTATACACCATACAATAATAATCATTTTTTACATTTTTTTTTTACTTAATTTATTCAAATCACATTTTGTGAACTTAACATGATATAAGTAAATAGGTAAGTAAGTAAGTGTTGATACGCCTAAATGTATACGCTTATTATAAAACTCAAGTTTATTGCTTCAAATCTCATCCGGGACTGAATGTGTACCACCAACGGAGCAAGTAATCAGTCTTTAGTCTTTCAATTGGACACTCTCTCAGTCGCTCTCTCACCCACTCTCAAATCAGGATGCTGTGCTACCTTAATTTGCACATACGTGTTTGTGTCCATGTGTGCTATGTTGCCCACAGTTTCGGGTGGGTGTACCAATGGCAAGTTTCCATTGGAATTTAACACCCAACTCTGTATCTATTGTGATGTTCCTGCTCTCTTTACGCTTTCTCCCTCACATTCTCTGAGGCTCTGTCATCTCTGGAGCACACAATCTTAATGCTCTTGCTTATTTGTGTGTGTATGTGTGCGGGATGGTGGCTATGTTAACTTAATGAATGAATGAATGAATACAGACACACACAACTGTGTAATGTGACAGCACGACACGTTGCTTGTTCTCATTGCTTCTCCGATGTAGTTGTAATGTATTGAGCGGCAGCTTTGCTATATGGATTTCCAGACATTTATTTAGTATATATTTAGGCTGTTTACAATGTTATTTGGTGTAAAAGCTTATTATTTGAATTCGCGAAAATGCTGCCATACCGATCGTTGTTTAACGGAACTGTATTTCCTTTTTAAATAAGATTTGTAATTTTCTGCTGAATTGTAATTACACAATACGTTTTCACAACAGTAAAATCTGCGATTTTTGAGCAGCACTGGACTTATATTCACTGAAGAAGCAAGAAGAAGACCGCAAAGTACCCACATTTATATTTGGTTGATGTCAACCATTCATCAATGAATGTGCAACATTCTCCAAAGCTCTTTGGGTAAAATTTTTTGCTACTAGACCAAAAACTATAACAACTACATCAACTTTAAAAACTCATTTCTTCTCTTTTGGCTACTCAGTTTCAGTAAAGGTATCATCCTAATGACCGCTTCGGTGCGCATTACAAAATTATTTGATTATTTTCGACAATAATCATCACGTTAACCTCTTAACTTAATTAATCATAGAAAACCCAACATTTATTTGCCTTCAAACTGTGGCCAGATTTTTCGTTTATTTGCGACTTTTTGTTTTCAAGAAATTATATCGAAAATTTTATTTCTAAAATAAAAAATTATGTAAACAAATGAAAATATTCAAAACACGTGTCCAGATTAAAATATACATTGATTTCATTACTTTGATCTAACTTTTTTATCCAAAGATTAGCATATGAATCGAAATTAACCAATTTTCATGGTTGTTTTATATTTTGCGTAAGAAAAGAGACGACCATCTCTATCTAGTTGAAGCCATAACCAAGCACACTCGAAACTTAGCTGTTATTAAAGCGTTTATAAATAAATTCTAAACGGAAAATAATTAATTAACTAATAAGGTGCAGCTCTTTGTTTTGTGTTTCCTTGTTGTTGTTGCTCATTCAATATACATAGTCATATATATACGTCTATGGACAATGAGGTTTTTCTTTACATTAACGATATTTTTTTACTACCCATTGCCTAACACAACTAACTAGTTTTACGACAAGCCCGATATAGGTAAGCCAAAGCCGAACGTTTGCATAATGCTCTGCCAGTAGTATCGGTGCCAGTTTCTTTTCATCGCCTCATATTCGGACGCAGGAATGCCAGTTTGTATTAGCTTCAATCGTGTGTTGTTTTTCTGTATAAAAAATAGGGAAACATTATTATCTCGTACACAAACCAAACATTAAGCTAAATAAAAATATATTTACTACCGTTTCATTCAAGTCTATCACAACCTTGGAGTAGTGTCCTGAAGGCCAGTTTTTAAGTCGCCAAGATTGTTGGATCTTCTTCTCTGGTACCAATTCTTCGAACTTACCGTGCACATTGCCATCATACAAAACGAATCTACACGGTAGTGATAAATATATAGATATTATTATCAACAATAAACATAAGACTTACTCTCCACCGCGAGTTGGGAATATTTTAACTGGTGCACGGGTGAAAGCTGTTAACATATCCTCTTTTGTCAAGGCGTTATATAAATCGTTCGCACTACAATTGAACTCCAAAACCATCTTTAATGACCTTACGTCTAACTTGCAGCCAACATTATTCCCTGATTTATCACTGGCTTTCACTGTATTTGCACTAATTGATAAATTAGTTTCCGCTGCGATACTGGAACCAGCTTGTTTAATCTTTGGTGAGGGTGTCGTATTTTCTTCACCCTTCTTGGGAAGTATTAAATTTTTCGAATATTCCTCTTTCAATTCCTTGATATACAGCTCGATCTGTTTTCGTACAACATCTCGTCCTATGTTATACATGAACTGTTTCAGGTTTTCCGATTCATCGTTGGACTTGTCAATGGTAATCGTTATCTCTATGTCATCCAAATCGTTTTCTTCAGACAAATTCGGTATAGTTATTTTACCTTTGTGCTCCAATTTGCTATTGTTCAATAATTTTCCAGTCCATATAAGAACCAATTTCCATTCATAGAAAAATATAAGTTTTCCTTTACGATTGTTAACTGTGGCTTCACCAGTACAATCGTCCATATTATCTACAATACATTCGATGCCATCCTTTTCTGCAATATTCAATTAAAAATTCTCACATATTTTCCGCTATCATATTTTGAATAAAAGTGCATTTGAAAAATACTTACCAATTTTAAGTCCTTTAAATAATTGTGCTAAACGGTCCTTGGACCAAGGTGTAGCGTTTTTTTCCGTCCAATGCCAATTGTTGACATTCGTTGCATCAGGGCGTTCTTCAACAATCCAACGTGGATCACCTTCACCCCATTTTGCCATTTTTACTTATTTATTTACTAAACAGTTTATTAAATTGGTTAAACACTAAATTTGTTCAATATAACGTTAAAATTTCTCCTATCAATTGGTTATGCGAAATTCACAGGTTGAGCAGTTTTCTATGAAATCACGTTCCGTGAGGCTCTTGACAGCTAAAATCAAAATCCAGAATATTCGCGTATGAACTGACAGCTGATTGGAGTTACCGGATATATTGGACACGCAAATAATTGCACAAACGAATATTCGTATTCCAATTCGTTTCGTATCGAAACAGGGTAATGGGCCGAATATTTTCAAAATTTGTTTCTAAAATATATAAAAAAAAAAAGTAATATATTATATACTGTTTTCAAAATTAGACAGACAAAATTAATAATTAAGGTGTCTGGGTGTTGTTCTTGTAGCAACAAAGAGCTTTGTAGGATGCTGCAAAGCGAACAGCCCCAGCTCGAATATAAATGGGTCCTATTCTTAATACGTTGATCCAATTTAAAGAAGGTCCAACTATTGTAAGAATTTGAATGAAAACTCTGTCTTTAATTATTTATTAATGCCAATTGGTCGCTGATTGGGTTTTAAAGTATGGTGATTAGCTAATTGGAATTCCTAACAATAACTTGTTTTATGCAAGGGAATGAAAAATCAAACGATCTCGGCAGGTAAACTTTATTATCCAAACGTATTTCTAACATTAAAAATATTTAAAAATTTATAAAACGGCTCTCGATTATCTAATTAAATTGAGAGCAGACCCAAAAACACATTTGCTTAAAAAGTTTCACTAATTGATTGGCAGATGAGTTGTCTTATCAAAGATTAAATCAATTGGATAAAGTAAAGTCTTAGGCTGATTTGCAATGGAAATTATTGGGAATAGAGACACCAACAGATAATATGAGATATTCAAACTGAGACCATTATTAATATCCAGCTAAAGACTCTTATTTCAGTAGAATTCTTCAATACTATTGGCCCAATTTTATGTTGCTATAATAATAACAAACTATTCTGCAGCTGATCAGATAGATACCTAGAAGTGTTAGATTGTACGAATTCGGATGAAATCAACGAACATGAACGTTCAATTGGTTTTATGAGAAGCCTCAACATGTAAAAACAGTTATTTCAAGTCATAACGAAAAAAGTCTAACTGAATTTGAAGATCTCGAAATTAGTATGGTGTTATAGAGTAGATGAGCAAAATATTTGGCATTGGTAATTCATTTTCTTTAGAAACATGTAAAATGTTCAACCTTTTGAAAAACATGCTTAAAATATTTTCTTTTAAATAAAATGCTGAATTTATTTTTAACAGGGTTGCCAATAAGCACCGAAACTCCACGCTTAATGTTTTCCAACTATGCCCATATGTTTTTAATTGTCGCGAACGCGCTCTAAGCCAAGTTTGATTTGACTTTAAACCAGTTTCTGGCCACTAGATATGCATTTGAGTAATTTCCTATACTGTCTCTAACAGTTAACGTGAAGACATTGAACGAAATGAATGTGGTGAACGGTGTTAGAAGTACTTTATTGCCGTTTTCGCGCTCGTAGACACAAATATTTATTATACTGGAGTAGTGCGTAAGTGTGTCTGTATGTACATATGCCAGAGAGTGTATATGTGTGTGTGTGTGCGTGTAAATACCAGCCTATGAAAATATTACAAATTAAGTATTGGAATTTTATGGTACAACTTTACGCCTGCGCTTTTGATAACTCAAAGCAACTTTCGCACAGCGAAATTGATGCAACATCGAATATTAAAAATCTTATGGAAATGACAATTCGATCGAAAATTTTAAGTAAAATTGTTTAAATGCAGCGCAGAAGTGTGGTGTGTGGCTTAAAATACATATGAACCCGTCGGTGCGTTTGTGTGTGTATGCAAGTGTTTTTGTATGCGCAATTCGTAGGCTTAGGACACCAGTAGGAATCAATAGCCTACTTACTTGCGCACACACAAACAAACATATACATATGCACGAACATACATAGATAGCATTTTATGTGAAATTTATACAATATTCGCCGATTGGAACGTAAATCTGCATATATGTATAAATTGCACATTTGCATGGAAAATATATAAATTATTAAATAAACAGTTAAATCTTTACTTTACAATCTGAATATCTTCGGAAAAAAGTGTACGGTAAATGCGCAAGCATATGGAGCCCTATTTTTTAGTGCTCAAGTGTTGTGAAAAAACCTCAAGTAAACAGTTAATGAAGGCCAATGGCATTGGTGGTAACTAATCTTGCGATATTGTTCGTGTCGAACCTCGGTTTACGCAGGCGCAGGGGGAAATATGTATGAACGCGTTTGCTTTAACTTTTCATATTTGCTTATTGATGCTTGATATTCATAACATGGTGTGGTAAGGCTTACTGCAAAAGATATAATACCAAATTAAAATAATAAAATAAAATGAATAAAATGAATTCATGAAAATAAATAGCAATCCGCGAAAGCCAATGAGACGTGACGCAATTTGGTGTGTCTTACGCTTCACGCTTGTGAATTACTCAAATAATAAGTAATATAATATGAGTAATATAAGTATAACAACAAATAAAAATCAAGAATAAAGAAGATAAAGTTAATCCATGAAATTGTTGCTCAAATAATAAAAAATATATTTTAAATAAAAAAATCTATTATATTTTTAATACAAATTCAAAAAATAGCTTCGTTTATTAATTTCATTTTTTTATAAAACAAATGCCGATTTTTTATTATCACACTGAAATCTGAGCTATATTATATTTAATTGAAATTTGAACGAAAAATGATCTTACAACTATCTTTACAAAAAATTTAATAAATTATCACTAAAAGATCTATGAAAAATTTTATATTGAAGTAATTTATCATTGAAGAAAAAAAGTTAATGAGCTGTAACAATATTTTTGTAAAAAAAGCCAAATTGTTGGAATTCTTTTATTTAAAATATATTTATTTTCTTATTGAAATTATTGAAAATTTTTTTGGAAGTTTATAAATCAATTGAAAAAATATCAATATTGGATGAGTTTTTTATATTTTCTACTTTGTAACATTATTTTTTCAAAAAAGTATATTTATATTTCATAGCTCAGTGAAATATTTTGAAAAATATAAATTCATACTGCGTATAAATACTTCCTTTAGAATCAATTTCTAAAATTATCTACTTTTCTTGCATATAATATTTTTCAAAAATGTTAAAATTATTTTCCAATAATGCATAACTGTTTGTAATTTATTTTTAAACAAAAATTAATCAAAATAATTTATTATAATTTAAATCAGAAACAGCGGTGGAGCATTTTTTTCGTTTTTTTGAAATATGAATGAAAGCCAATTTTTTTCAAAGGAAAACTCATTGAAAATAATAACTTTCCAAATACTTTATTTAAATTATCTTAGGTTTCTAATGAACTTTTTCCATGAACTCTGTCGTTGACCCCAGTACCAAAAACAAAATTGCTCTATCTACATCGTGAGAACATACGAAGAAAAGCTAAGTGGATTGGTCTAAAAATAGTTCGATCCAATAGTTTCTAACTCATAGAAGATCTGTTTGTCTTAGTCATTAATACATTTTTTCCTCATTCCAAATCTCGATGTTTTGAATGCCTTATGAAATGTAGAACCGAACTCAATGTGAAGGGCAACTTTTCTAGATAAACCTTACCTTGTTTCAATTATTTCAAATATTTCTCATTCTTACAGATGACATATGAAATATCTGCTGCTTAAATCCAGAGTTCATTATGCTGCCAAATACGATTAGTCAGGTATGCGAATTAATTCTTTTATATAGGGGTATTGCTCACATCAAGCTTTACTTAAATTTACAGGACCGTGGCAAAGACTGGACCAGTCTGCACGAGGCTGCCGCCAATGGCAATGAGGAAATGCTGCAGACGCTGCTCGCCGGCAATGCAGACATTACGGCGAAGGAGACCAAACTAGGTAATACACCACTACATGAAGCCGCGTCGCGCGGCTACAGTCGCTCAGTGAAATTGCTATGCGCGCCCAAACTCAACACGAAAACGCCTACGAAGAGTAAGCAGAAGCAGGAGTCAACAAAACAAAGTCGAGGCGCAACACAAAATGCAACACTGGCCATACAGAACTTTGCTGGTTTTACCGCCTTACATTTGGCGGCACAAAATGGACATAATCAAAGTTGTAGGGAACTGCTAATGGCTGGCGCCAATCCGGATATTGAGAATTATGTAAGGAAATGGGTTTTAAAGAATTTATGAGCTTTATTAAATTTTAATTTCCCTTTATTCTCACTAGTACGGCGACTCTGCTCTGCATACGGCCTGCCGATACGGACACGCCGGTGCTGCACGCATTCTACTCTCCGCTTTCTGCGATGTCAACAAGAAGAATCTGAATGGTGACGCTCCCTTACATATAACCAGCGCCATGGGCAGGCACAAACTGTCACGCATACTGCTGGAGGCTGAATGTGAAATCAATATACGCAACTCACAATCTGAGACGCCGCGCGATATAGCAATACGTAAGGGTTTTGGGAAAATATTGGATATTTTAGATAATCCACATCGCATACGTAATAAGAAAGGCAAACCGACAACGGGTGAAGAGGATAAGACGAAATCTGTACCCTGCACATCCAAAACCCATGCGAATGAGGTCAGTTGGTCCCCATACGGCTGCCATTATTTTCCCGATATGCGTGCATTCCCATCACCTAAATTGGAGACACTACCCAAAGAGCCACTGAAGCGCGGCGAACAATACTATTTGGATCTCGCCGGGCATATACGCAAGGGACCGATCGGTATTGGTAATATCTGTTATTGCGGTCCATTCTTCAAGCACATCGAGGATAAAATCAATTCGAATAAGCGACATTTGCGCAAATACGTACACACTGCCAAGGAACATTTGGATGATAAAGTACAAGCATTGGCGGCGCGTACAAATCATCAAATAGAGAAGTTAACGCGAACAATGATCGCCGATCGTGTGGAATGTCAAACCCGACGTTTATATTTGGAGAATTATTTGAAACGTGGCGATCCCTTGCGTTTAACTGCGGACGTTACAACACGTGGGCGGGAGGCACGTGAAATGTTCGACACCTTGAAACGCTGTCGTAGTCTTGAGTTTCTGGAGAAAGTCGACATGTCGGAGGGTAAGATGGCGAACTCGCGTAGTTACGATCTGCTTGATGCAAATGCGAATGCGTCGGAAGTAATTGTAGAAGACTGCTTGGATGAAGCGTTATGCTCTCCACACTCCAATGACGTACAAAACCATTTGAGCGAAGACTCGAACAATGAGTTTTATGATGTATCGAAACGTTTGGGCAGTTTACTAGCGAAGACTAACACATTCCTGACAGTGCCCGCACATATAGAGCCAAATTTATCAACCAAAGCAGCAGCCGACGCATTGGAAATACACGCCGATGATGGTGGTCTGTGCGCTCGTGTACAAAATATGCATTTGAGTCCATCGAATAGTGAAACCTCGAATATCACGCCGGCTCAGTTGAGCTCTGAAACTGGTGCGATATCGAGCCCTGATTATAATTGTAATTTCCGTAAAACACACAGCGCGGCGCAACGTAAAATGTTTGTGGCGACAACAGAAGAAGCAACAACTACAGCATCATCATCGATGGCATCACCAGCCGAACGAACACAATACAGAGATAAACCGATTACTAATTATGGTAACGAACGACAGCTGGAGTACTTGTACAACATACAGAAGCGCGGCAGCGTAATACAGAATGTGATAAGCGCATTGCGTAAAAGTCATCAAAGAGCCGATGATAGTTTGGTGTTGGCGAAAACCCGCAATGAATCAGAGTACACACAAGAGGATAAGCTGGGCTATAAAGATGAACTCTTTCAGGTGCAACGTTCAACAGAAAGTGAGAGCAAAGAGGCAGCGATGTTAAAGGAGGTCGGTTTACCAGTGGAAAATTTGAGCGGCAGTGAACCGCACAATCTCGTGAGAACGCAAGCGTTTATAATGAAAAATCGTGATTTTAACGAAATGCAACGCTTGCAAACACAAGGTGGGGAGTTCACGACACCAACATACGTGGAGCAAGATGTACGTTATCCAGATTCCTCCTACACGGAAAGTCATCCAGGCGAAGACTGTTTGGACTCGCTGGAGAGCGTGCAACAGCAACCGCAATCCCAACCGCAGCAGCAATTTATAAGTGCAAATAATGCGCCGTTATATGCACAACAAGTTTTCGAGAAAGTCAGTGTGGTGCACCGCTCAACCCCCACACATGCCGCCGACTCACCGGATTCGCAGAATTATGTTTTCCAGACAAACTATTGGCCCGAACGATTTGTGCCGAAAGATGCCTACTTCCACGATTTATCACAACGCAAATGTAGAGTTGCAGAACCAAATGTTGTTGTTACAGCAACTTCAATAGCAAACCCGACAACCGAAGAGGCTTCGGCATACACGAATGCTTTGCCGAAGTTCAATGTTGCTAATGCAGTAAAATGTATAGAAAAGTTAAACGGTCAAGTCCTAGCGAATACTTATATACGTGATCCAACTGTTAGGAGCAGTTTTAAAGCGAAATCCTATGTGGTGCCAGCAGTTATAAATGCAAACCCGAAGAGTTGTACAGCGTGTACAGAAACGATTTGTAATGGAAATTGCACCTATAACGAACCGGTGAATATTGTTCGCGAGCCTCAGGCTCGGCACTCGACTCACGAAGAGGTGGAAAATATTGCACAGTTAAATGAAGCGGGTACTATTGGTTTCACGGCAACGCAATCGGCGAGTTTGAATGAGACTGGCATTGTTACAACAGCAGCAGTTCACAATGGCATAGGAACCTACAGCGCTTACAGTCATGACGAAGCTGGTGCGCTCGCTGGCAAGACCAGCAGGCTACCGGCAGCAGGCTTCTATGCGAGTAATGTCTCAAGTTTGGTTTGACGTTGCTATATATCCTAAAACTATAGTGCTAATGTGAATAGTGTTTAAATATTGTAAATATAGTAGATAAGTAGGTAGGTAGTACAGTGATCCTAAGTTATGTACGCCCAAATAATTAATTGCGGTACAGTGAAAATATTGCTTAGCATGAAATATATAATATTAAATTATAACAAGAGAATATAGAGCGATTTTGTTGAATATGGTTTGAATTTAATTAATCCCTTATAAAATAGACCAGATCACTGGGAACAAGCCACAGTGGAGTAGAAAAAAATCGTATAAGTCCACAAGGAAGTAGTGTATCTGAACCGCTGCACTCCGCTAGTGAGCTTGGTTGTGATATAAAATATGTTCCAGTGTATACCAGCAACATTGCCTTGAATTGTAGCTTAACTTTTGAGGTTATGAGCTACCAGACCACCCAGCAAGCAGATTGTTTCCTGATTCGTTGTTGTACTATCTTATAAACGATAACGAAACGAATCGTTAAAAGTTGTGCAGACGGGCCACTAACTAAAGCTGTGTATAAAATAAACTTTGTAAGGCATAAAATGAGGTTAGGTTACTAAGTGAATTTTACAATAAAGCTTTGATATTTTTCGTAGAAGGTTTCTTGAGATTTCAAACGCCTTCTGATATCAATATTAAGACTCTAAACAGTTGCTGAAGACTGCTTTCGGCACATAAAAATTTGCATAATTTTCAAATATAACTTTTGATGTACAGAACTTATAAATATATACCAAAGAAGCTTCTTTTCACGTTTTTATTGCATACACTCCCTTTTGCTGCATTTCTCTTGGCTCTTAAATATTTATTCCAATCCACGAACTTCCTTTTCTTTGCTTAATATGCTTATCACGTATATATGTATGTATGCAAGTAATAGAATTAACATTGAATTCTCTGTCAAATTGGGAGATAAAAGACTATTATTTTCTTTTGCATTTGAATGTGTTCGACTGGCAGAAAGCGCGACAAAATAGAAGAAAGCAATAAGTGGCTGACAAAAGCAGCATATATCCACACAAACAAATAGATGTTCGAGTAACTGTAATAAAAATAATATTGAGGATGTTATTTACTTGATTTTAATGTCAACCAAAGTGGAATAATCATTTACAATGCAATATGCATATATATGTATTATAATAGATTAACTTTTTGAATATAGTAAACATATTTGTATGTGCGTATTTCTCAGCCCACACATTAAAATACTACAATGGAAAACCTTATTAAATAAATACATCAGCTGTTTCGAGATGTTGCAGGTTTTAAGAATTGTCTATTTGCAGCAAAGCATTATCATAAAAAAATTGACACTCATATATTTCATAAGCCGGTTAAAAACTACAAGCAATTTCCTTTAGTGAATAAAATAGACGAGTAAGCAATGTTACGTTTACACTCGGTCATAAGGTCCAGTCTAGAGGACACCTAATATATTATTATATATTAATGAAGCTTGATACACATGTTTCTTTGAGAGCAAGGTGTATAATATTCCCCTTTGTTCGAACTGATTTATTTGTTTCTTTGCTTGATGAAGTGCCTTGGATGAACTTTGGTTCTATAACTTGTCGAAAATTGAAGCGTCAGGGTTTGGACTGCGAAAATGGTCAGAATGACGGGAGAATTTGATTTCACGATGTCTTTGTTCATCTATCTGAGCAAACAAGTAAAAATTTAAATATCTTTGTGAAGCACACATTCAGTGGCACTCTGAGGAGGTTGCTAATGCAAATGGGCGGAATTAGACAAACGCCACGCTCCCAAACTTTTGTTATTCGAAAATGCATATAATGTTATAAGTCTTTTCCCTTTTCAGAAAAATTTCTTTGATTACTCTATTTAATTTGACTTAAATTTCTTATTTGGTATTTTTATTAATTTACTTTCCACAATTCATTTACAACAGCATTATAATTAACCGCTAGTTCGTGCTTTGACAGTTATGTGGAAAGGTCAGCAACATTAAAAGGCCTACACGTTACACCATTTGTCGCAATGTCGCAAAGCCTTTAATTATTTTTCAATAGTTCATTCTTAAGAATGCCCACACAAGCACACACACTTACACGAATTGGGCTACACATTCCCGCCACGTCGATATATCAATCGAATTCATGCTATACTCACACATATACACAATATGTACTTAGTGTGTGAGTGTGTCGCAAGTTTAATTAAGTATTCTTGTCAACATGTTTAGTCGCCGTCGTCGATTGGCGTGACCGATGATGATGCTCATCTTTTGGCTGCACACTTTGTGGTATCATCGTTTAAATTCAATTCAATTCATGAGCAATTACTTCATTAAATTTAACTTAAGCCAACACAGCGTGCGTATTGTCAACGTTTGGGGTGTTGTTCGAGTCGCTCACATTTCGCTATTGTTGTTGTTAAATATTTGATTTGGAAAATTAGTTGTGTATTTATTTGTATTTAAGTACTATTTACTATTTTTGGAAGCGTGTTAGTTAGTGCTTGAAGAAGCAAGAGTGACGCAAAGCTTCTAAGCTTTTATATCGGGCAAATAGACGATGCTTTGAACCCAATATGGACTGAGATCCAACAAAAGTATAAATTGTAATGTAATGAATTGAGTATAAATTTCCTAACTACTTTGGTTGATGCAGACTAAAGGTTTGAGTAATAAAGTTTTGCAATAGTAAAAAATCGGATGCCGACAATCTTGTAAAAATACGTGTTAAAAAAGCCGACACATCCCAAATCTAAATTATATCATCAACAATAAAATCACTGGGGTGGGGGCTTTTTCGAAATCTTGTGTAGAAATTCTGCTCTCTCGTAGAGATCAGCGAAAAGTAAAAGGCGAAGTCGAATGAAGTGAAATGAGCGTAAGTTCCACATGAAGAGTTCACCAAAAGGGGAAGCCAGATTGAGTTTGTGCTTCCCAAACTAAAATTTTGGTCTGTCATTTAAATGTATTAAGCTCATAACAGAACAACCTAAGATACACCACGAAAAGATTGGATGAGGACATTGAAACCTGAACAAGGAAGATCTTTTCATTTACATATACATTTAAAAAGTGACTGGATCAGCCGTTCAGCTTAAAACTTCCGGAGCCATCTCTTGAATGATAATGTAAACTATTGGGTTGTTCGGAAAGTCATTTCGTTTTTTCCCGCCAGAGTTCTTAATTACGTTTTTTCGAAACTAACTTCACACTTAAGCCCCATAACCATTATATGTCATGAGAGCTGATATTGCAAGGCTTGTGTGTGAAAAAGTTCTATTAATTCTACCCAGTAGTTTTTGGTTGGTGCCTTTTTAAATATGGAGAGCAATAAGCAGCATTTTCGTCATATTTTACTTTTTAACTTCAGAAAAGGTAAAAATGCTGTCCAAGCGAGAAAAAAATTGACGAATGTGTATGGAGAAGGCGTGTTAACAGTATGCCAGTGCCAGAACTGGTTTGCAAAATTTCGATCCGGCAATTTTGATGTCGAAGATGCACCACGGTCTGGAAGGCCGGTCGAAGCTGACAAAGATGCGATAAAGGCATTAGTTGATGCAAATCGGCGAATCACCACACGAGAGATCGGTGAGAGGTTAAATTTGTCGAATTCAACTGTTTATGGCCATTTGAATGGCCATTATACGAAAACTGTCTTTCATGTTCCCCAAAAAAAACGAAATGACTTTCCGAACAACCCAATATAAACCCGTTAACTAGAAGCTCCCGTTAAATATCTATAAATTTTCTTAGTCTCAGTTTTTAAATTTATGCTTAAAATGCCGTCTCACGCTGCCACTTAATCCCGCTTTGAAGCCAACGCTCATTTTTCTCAATTTCCGTTCGCCATTGAATAATCGCTTTTGAATTGAACGACACGCCGTCCGCTAAATTGTCACCTTACAAAGTTTTTTTTATAGAATTTTATTAAATGGACACACGTATGTATATATTTGTGTCTCTTTTGTCCACTCGGAATTAAAAAAGGCATGATTCTTTCACTCGACTTTGCAGAGCAATGTAGATGTGAAGTGGAATCTTCCCATGACTTTCTTCTAATGATTATCTCTAGTTATGCGGCAGCCGCACGTTTGAGCGTCTTAACAAAGTTGCCGAAAATTTGGACATTTGTAAATACATATATACTACTATGCATTAGTCGAACGCACTTTGTGCATTCCTGCAGTGAAACTGAAATGTCTGCATTTGTTTGGCAATCGGTGAAATACAAACAAGAAAATAAGAAAAACAAAGCGGAAAGCAGACGAAACGGAAGCAGACGACGTCATTCATGCGCAATTTGTCCAGCTCGCTCATAGAACGTTTTCATGATCAATGATCAACAGCGCTCGACAATGATCTCTTAAGCTGGCAGCGAAGCGGCGCTTACAGTGCTCAAGAACGCTAGAGAGCAGAGCTAAGACACTTTGTGGGATGCTAGAGGCGCTCAGTTCGCGATAAACACTCGGACGATACGCAACACTGGAGAAAATGCAATTTCGGAAGCTTTAATTGATTGCAAACACAAACATACTTTGTAGAAAATTCGTAGCGCAGTGCAGTGAGACAATTGCAGTGTTCAAAGAAAATATATGGAGAATTAATAAAAAAAAAAAATACAACAGAAAATAAAAACTTAAGTAAATAAGCCTTAACATTAAAAATAATAATAATGAAATACAAAAATTAATAATAAAATTACTGTTGAAGTGCTTTAAAAGTGTTAAATCATAGGTACTTGGTAATCAAAACCAAAAAGAAATAAATAAATAAAAATAATAATAAAACAAATAAGAACTAAAAAACAAATTACAGATATATCCAAATTTACGCGATTAACATCAAGTTAATCTATAATGACACCAGCCATTTCAACCGCATGCCACCTTATCACATTTGTGGTTTCCTTTGCGGTGGCAAGTTCAACTTTGACGAGCTTGGGTAATACTGTAGAACCCGCGGAGTTAAAACGTGACGATTTGGCGAGAAGATTTCTGGAAAATGACACTGTTTTATTACCTTGCGATAATCATTGTACGTATTATGTCGTTTTTAACATTTGTAGGGTATACCTTTGAATTTATTCCACTAATGAAGGGTGTTGCATGTTTTATGTCGTCTTCCAAGGGGCTTTGGACCTTTCTGAGAAGATTTTTATGCGTGAAATATACCACGAAGTTCTAAATTTCCTGCCATTAGAAAATATGTTTGGTATAAATTTTAAATTTTTTCCGGCTGAGGTTACAACACACAACACACGGAGTAGGACTATATAGATCGCAAATTATGTTAGGCTAGAAAGAAGCGATTCAACAAATTATAGGCAATGTTGTTGAGTCTTCTATAGAAGCATATGGGATACACTTTTCCTAACCTACTAATAGGTAGCACATCGCCAAAGTCTATCATTCATTTTTTCCACATTAAATTATGCAAAGCTTAAAGAGAACATTAGTTTGCTTCACATTTAGTATAGGGTAAAAAATTTCGTAACTTTATATATAAAAAAAGAATAACCGAAAACAAAGCATGTAAAGACATTGAAAAGCTTGAAAGGTAAAAAAAGTAGTTTGACATTAGGTTCGTAAAACAACCACACCCGAATTTGGTTAAAAATTGGGAGTTTGAAAAAAGAACATTTTACTATATGTTGCGTTAGTGATGGATTGGGTAAATAAAACTTTATTACTTACATTAGTTTGCTTGTTAGATCGAATACGAAGCAAACTAAACCTATTTTCTTTTAAAGCCTTTCTAGGCATATAAATTTGTTCATTATAAAGCTTCTTAAGATTTCACGTATTGAGTGTGTATTACTAAAGTATATAACAATATGTATACCGAAATTTTCGACCGGTGAAGAAGTTATCCCGGTTTTAAAGGCTTTCAATACTGAGACGAAATCATATCTTTGATCAGTGGAATATAAAAGAACCGAAAAAAAATTAACGATATTCCCAACATGTAGACTATGTATGGAATGATCTTTTTTTACTCCTTCTCTTTTTTCGGTGTTGTTTGTCTCAGTTCGTTATTGAAATCTCTACTCTAGACTTGTCTTTTTACATTCGAGGTAAAGCGCCTTCCCGGTTTTATATGAGAGAAGGAAACTATCTACGATTCCTCCATATCTTTCGTCTTTCAAGACATGATTATTTTGCGATGATTACTGCACCAAAATACCAACTAAACTACTTCAATTTAAGTGAGTCATCATTAAAGAAAAGTTTATAGACAAAGTTTACTTAAGAGGTTAGATTTATTTATATATCTTGTCATGTAGTAAAGATATAAGAAAGTTAGTAGAGTTGTAGTTGTTGAGAAAGCAAAGTCGTTCCCACGACAGTCGGAACGGCCTTGGAATCTTATTTGGAAGAACGAAAACCGAAAGCAAAGATTATAAACCTAAGTGACACAAAAAACTCATAATTTCCATGAACTAGTTTCTTTTCAGTACGTACGTTGGTACAAAGAAGACCAATTAATTGTCGATTCACGTGACAGCAATGAGACATTAACACCCGATCGAATACGACTTTGGTCTAACGGCAGTTTACAAATTGCTCAGTTACAACCGAAGGATACTGGCGATTACAGTTGCGCATTGAAAACCGACAATGACACAGAAGTACAAAAAATGCACAGCATAATAGTGCAATATCCACCGACGGTGAAGACGGAACCAGAAGGTATTATCGAATTACCAATCGGCGCAGTTTTTCAGGTTATCTGTGAAGCTAGAGGCGTGCCACAACCCAAATTATATTGGCGTTGGAATGGCAAATTGGTGGATAATCAATTGATCGGCAATCGTCTAAGTATGCAAATCGAAGTCGGTTCGCGTGCACAAACTGGGCCAATAGAGTGTGTGGCTAACAATAGTATAGGCGAACTTGCAGTGGCTGGCATGTTTTTGAAAGTGCAATGTGAGTAGTTGAGAACTTATGCATAAAAGATACCCATCATATGAAAATTGTTTATAGTTCCACCAGAGGTGCGCTTGGAAAGAAATATAATCTACACTAAAGTTGGCATACGCAGTGACTTGGAGTGTCTGGTCGAAGCGGTGCCACGCGCTATTGTTAACTGGTTTCATCATGGTGTACCGATGACCTACGATTCGAGAACAAGTCGTTATGAGATCGAAATGCAACCGAATGTTTCAAATTTACAATATAACACTGTCGTTAAGCATACATTATCTATAAGAAATGTGCGCGACTCAGATTTGGGATTGTATGAATGCCGTGCCGAGAATAAATTGGGTTTCAAGAGTGCGGCAATTGATTTGACTGGTCGTCCCATGCCCTGTGTCTTCAAAATCAACCCAGGCGTACAGAGTTCAACGTCACATGTGCTGGTATGGCAGACGGAAAGCTTGTCGACGTTAATGGAATTCAAGTTAAAATTCAGACAGATACCATCAGGTAAAAATATGAAATTTAACAGAATATAATATCATTTTATTAATATTAGTTGTTGCAGCAAGCATAACACCACAAACTTTGGACACTGATTTCAAAAATGATTGGACTATTTTGACTATACCATCAGAGCTATCTGCCGGTAATGTAAATACTTTATGTGAAATATCTAATTTAAAGGTTTTATGAAGGTAAACATTATTTTCTTGCTTCTACAGGACCTATTCATATAACAACATATACCTTACATGGTCTACAACCAGCGAGTGTCTACGAGGTGGTAGTATTCGCACGAAATCACTTTGGTTGGAGTGAGAGTAGCAAAATTGTGAGATTTGCAACAGGTGGTGAAGGTGAGAGAAGCGCTTTTAGATAAATTATTTCTCCACGAACACATTTTTAGAATAAGGGAACAAATATTAAATATATTCCTATATTTGTTTTCATTGATCAGTTGAATTACCAAATTATTCCACGGAATCGGAGTTGGATAACAACGAGGAGCTGCCATCAATAGAAAGTGTGGAGCAGCCGGAAGACGAGTCAGTTCATTTGAATGAAATTTATGAAAGCAGAATTATTACATCAGCAGCGGCCAGTGTATGGCGTAATATGAATTTGATGGGTTTCGTGTTATTTGCTTATTTAAAATATGTATTAATATGATATTTTGTTATAGTAAATAAAAGATAGTAATACTACAATAGACACAGTGATTTTTAGTAAATATTTAAACGGTATAATAATAACATCTGTATATTTTAAATACCTTTACTGTCTTTTTTTTTTGCAATGGCACAAATAATATTCTAAACTGAACGATGGCTTTTGATGCATTGAAGTGCACGTACGTAGATAACCTCAATCTCAAACCATGGAGGACCCCACATTTGTGCACATTTGTTTACAAACAAGTTTGTAATTAAAGAGAACCGAATTTCTCAAAAATATTCGGATTACAATCCACATGCAACTTACCTTACAATTGCTATGAGAGATTTATTCTCTGCTCTGGTCCAGATAAGCCCAAATCAATCACTCATAAACACAAAAGAATCACTTAAAATAAACAATTTCCAGAATATATATATATATATTATTTTTTATAAAAGCACTCAGTAAATTAATATATAATGCGTAATAACATACAAAATTTATATTTCACAAAAACTAAAGCGATTCACTGAGGAATTATAAAACTAACACATGACACATACACTTCTCTATACACACCAATAATTTAGCTGCTTTGTAACTATTTAACTGTTTAAGTCCGCATTTATTTGAAATTAACAAATTTAAAGCACAGCGGAAGAACGTTAATCGGTAAAGAGTTGTCGAAAACTGCCAACTGGCGATGATGGCCAATCAACCATAATTTCGATAAACCGTTTCAATTAAAAAATTTGTTAAGTTAGAGTACTTTTAAAATTTACCACACAATAAAACATTTTAATGAACAAAAAAAAATTTAACAATTTAGTTAAAATTTTATATAATTTAAAAATAATAATGAATAAATGAAAACATTTCCAATAGCAATTCGAGGAAAGAACCCACTGCATTGTCGACATTGAGGCATTGCTACCTATTTGACAGCTTTTACTACACGAAGGAAAATCGAACGGCGCCGAATAAATGATTGAGTGCGGCATAATAGTAAGCAACTGTCATAACGAAGCAGAAAAAAATAAGAGAATATTCCTAGTCTGATTTCATTTAATTAAACAAGTTTTCGCAGTACACACAATTCTCCGTAATAATGGAGCCCTTGCAGATCAATAGTGGCGAGGATTATGTTAAAGTCATGAATGAAATTTATGAAAGCAGAATTATTACATCAGCAGCGGCCAGTGTATGGCGTAATATGAATTTGATGGGTTTCGTGTTATTTGCTTATTTAAAATATGTATTAATATGATATTTTGTTATAGTAAATAAAAGATAGTAATACTACAATAGACACAGTGATTTTTAGTAAATATTTAAACGGTATAATAATAACATCTGTATATTTTAAATACCTTTACTGTCTTTTTTTTGGCAATGGCACAAATAATATTCTAAACTGAACGATGGCTTTTGATGCATTGAAGTGCACGTACGTAGATAACCTCAATCTCAAACCATGGAGGACCCCACATTTGTGCACATTTGTTTACAAACAAGTTTGTAATTAAAGAGAACCGAATTTCTCAAAAATATTCGGATTACAATCCACATGCAACTTACCTTACAATTGCTATGAGAGATTTATTCTCTGCTCTGGTCCAGATAAGCCCAAATCAATCACTCATAAACACAAAAGAATCACTTAAAATAAACAATTTCCAGAATATATATATATATTATTTTTTATAAAAGCACTCAGTAAATTAATATATAATGCGTAATAACATACAAAATTTATATTTCACAAAAACTAAAGCGATTCACTGAGGAATTATAAAACTAACACATGACACATACACTTCTCTATACACACCAATAATTTAGCTGCTTTGTAACTATTTAACTGTTTAAGTCCGCATTTATTTGAAATTAACAAATTTAAAGCACAGCGGAAGAACGTTAATCGGTAAAGAGTTGTCGAAAACTGCCAACTGGCGATGATGGCCAATCAACCATAATTTCGATAAACCGTTTCAATTAAAAAATTTGTTAAGTTAGAGTACTTTTAAAATTTACCACACAATAAAACATTTTAATGAACAAAAAAAAATTTAACAATTTAGTTAAAATTTTATATAATTTAAAAATAATAATGAATAAATGAAAACATTTCCAATAGCAATTCGAGGAAAGAACCCACTGCATTGTCGACATTGAGGCATTGCTACCTATTTGACAGCTTTTACTACACGAAGGAAAATCGAACGGCGCCGAATAAATGATTGAGTGCGGCATAATAGTAAGCAACTGTCATAACGAAGCAGAAAAAAATAAGAGAATATTCCTAGTCTGATTTCATTTAATTAAACAAGTTTTCGCAGTACACACAATTCTCCGTAATAATGGAGCCCTTGCAGATCAATAGTGGCGAGGATTATGTTAAAGTCAATATATCGAATTCCAAAAACGACAGCATTGCGTTGGATTTGAAATTTGCAAAAAGCCTTACAGTTGGCCAGCTAAAGGTATGTAGTTCAACAATTTTTTTTGTTTTATACCCACCAACACATTTCTGAGCTGAAAAAGAGCAATTTCTCTTATAGTGCAAATTGGAAATCATAACAGGCGGCAATGCGGCAACAATGCAATTGGAGTTGTATAATGGCGACCGACTGGTCACAAGTCTGCATGACGACTGTCTCTTATTGGGCACGTTGCCCATAGAAACGGGTATGCGCATACATGTAATCGACAACTTCAATTGGATAGCGGATGTGGAGAAATTCGAGCTAACCGATGAGCAATATGAAACTAAACAGGATACTGTGCGCAATTTTCTTAAAAAGAATCGCATTGGCAAGTACAATGAAGAAGAGGCGCGTCAGAAGGAAGAAAAATTGCAACGACAAAGGCAATTGGAACAAGAGCGAGCTGAGTCGTGTACTATCGGTGCGCGATGCCAGGTGTGTGCTTAAAGTGGGTTTTCACGATTTTGAAAGTAATTAAATGAATGTGAACATTAGGTTACAGTGGCTGGCAATCCAGTGCGTCGTGGTACTGTAAGATACAATGGGCCCATTGATGGCAAGAAGGGGATTTTCATTGGTGTGGAGTATGATGAACCACTTGGCAAGAATAACGGAAGGTACATATATGCTAAGCTTTTATATTTTTTAAGTGCACAATGTAATTAAATATATATTTATATACAGTGTTGATGGCAAGACCTACTTTACTTGCGCATCAAACTATGGCGGATTTGTGCTACCAATGGCTGTAGAAGTTGGCGAATTTCCTCCTGAGGATACAGGACTCGAAGAAGATGAGATTTAAACCAAACGACTAGTTTGGCGCATCCTTAAAGTATACACTACGCATTTGTGATTGATTTTATTTAAAAACTTAGGTGTAAACCACATAGTAACGTATATATTTTATAATGCTAATTTTGAATATTTTAACTTATTTTTGGCGCATATGGCGTAATGAAATAAACTTACAAAATAAACGAGGAAAAAATCCACCCACACACACCTTAATTAACGAGCCGGAACACCTTGGAACAGTTGCGCCTTTTGTGTTTAGTTATGGACATAACTCGCAGAACAACTTTGCTTTTTTACATATATGTATTCCACTTATTGTTGTTATTCGCGTCATCATGACTAAGCGCCGGTAAAATGCGAGCAGTCCACACTATGCCTCCTCTCTCTGCTTTATTCTGTAGCAGCAAAACGCAATGAGCGATAAAACTTGTAATGGTAGCAAGTCGACAAAAGCATATACACCAACCGGCTGGGTTTACGCCGTTTTGACAGTTCATTCATTGCGGCGGTAAGATGCACAAGTGATAGTATATACTTAGCCAAACGCTAGTACCAACATTTAGTAAGATTCAAATACGAACGCGGTTAAGTATAGCTAAGCGCGCTGTTAACGGCAGTAAACGAACTACTATAGGGTACTTTTTGTGTTTTTGTTATTGTAATTTGAATTGTTATTGTAGTTTTAATTAGTTTTGTTAACACAAAAACATCCAATAAGCTAGTCAATATTGATAAGAATGCAAATGGTATGCAATCAAGTGCAATTGTTTAGTTGACGGAAGCAAAAACAAAAAATAAATGAAGCAAGTAAAAAGTTGCGAATATATATTTGATAGGAAGCTGTTTAAGGGCGCGCGAAAGAGTAAAATAAATTTAAAATTCTTGTTTTGTAAATGAGTTCGCGCACAAGTCTGCCATATATAGCATTGCAAATTTACATACGATTGATTTTATGTATTGTTGGACTCGCATATGCGAGTCTAGATCTGCCAGTGCTGTTTTATTTATTCTTCATTCGATTTTATTTATTGTTTTTCGAGTCGTAAAACAAGTGTGAATTTTATTTTAGTGCCAGTAATTTGTGTACAATACAATACACGCCGCTTGTTTTTGGAAAATTTATATATAAATGTACTGGTATTTGGTACAGCAGATGCCTTCATACATGTCTAGATATATATGTATCTGCGCGTGCATACGAAAAATTGTGCTGTTGTTTAAAGTGTAATAATCCAATGCAATTACGTTTGGCAGACTTTCCCAAAACTATTTATAAATTAAACGGTTGTTTATATTTTGTGAATCATAAAACCGCAATTAACTACATTTATGAAGAATTTGGAAACACATAAATCGCAAATATTTGAGAAGAAATAAACAACGCGGCACAAAATATATTATGTGGCTATAAGGAGTGGATTTAAAATTAAATGTGATACAAAAATTTAAAACTATTTGAGCAAAAAATTATAAATACGTTTAAAAGTTTAGTTAATAATAAAAATAATAAATAAGCAAATATAAATCACAAAAAAGTTTTTTAGCATCCCTCAAATTTGAATAATAAAAAATCACATTTTTCAAACAAAAAAAAAATCCAATAATTTATATAAAAAAATGAAGGGCGGCACATTACTTTTATCAACCTTATTTTTTGCTACTATTTGCCTGCAGTTTAACGCTGGTAAGTGTGGAATTATCTGAATTTTTCGCTTTTGCGATAACACTTGTTGAGTTATTTGCTATGCTATTGAATAATACTTTTACTAATAGCACTTGAAGCAGTTGTATTTACAAAAAAGTTGATAATAACCAATGAAATTAGAACATGCTAGCACTATTTTTTTGTAAAACACATACATAAATATGCTTTTGCTTTTAATAATTAAAAAGCAGCTATCCGCACAGATTTTTACAATGACTATGTGGAAGGGGGGCAAAAACTTTTTCTTTTGCACTATTAATACTTAATCAATGGCGAGGGAACATATTTCATATTAACATATTTTATTTTTGAAATAACGTAGACTTAAAATTTGTTCGCTTTGAGATTTGCAACCTACTTAAAATTTTTTTCAGCGAAAAAAGTGTACTAAATGGTAACTTAGGTGGCAAGAGCTTACAGTAAAACATAAATCAATATTACATCTAAAATTAATGTGTCAAATAAATGAAGTTGTATGGCGAACTACACGAATTCGTTCGTATTCTCGCTACAAAAGGTGTTTCGAAAATATTGATTCTGCTTTAAGTACTTAGAATACAAAGTTTCAGTACAACTGAATTTATTACATGCTACAATAAGAATATTTGTAGTTGTAATTATAAATCAATATGATACATATACATTATGCATCTATGCATGGTGTTAATAAACCTTGAAAACCTCGTTTACTGCCATTTACTGCCGTTTACTGCAAATGACTTCAAGCGGAACGATTCAGTTTTTAACGACATAACTTTCATTTATAATCGCATAATTAGCTAATATGAGCATAAAACAAATATAATACCCGAAACATATATAATACAACAACAAACATATATAATATTAGCAAATCTCGAAAAGTTAGTCACAAGCTTGAAGAAAATGACGCCCTGCCATCTATAGCATATAATCGACTTCTCTGTTCCAAAAAAACACTTGCAATCTGTAGATTCCACACTCCACACTAAGTCTCGATTTAAACTTCATCCATATCTCATATGTATGTCATGCCTTTTCTGATAGATCTCAGCAGACAGTTACTGTATCAAGTTTTTCACTCTTCTAGTAGTTTACCTTGCACTCTTGAAGCCTTCTGGGAAGAGTGGCCCCAACATCATAGTATTCAAGTACATATTTGAAATTGTTGTTGTAACAGCGTGAAACAATCACCAAATGTTGTTCCAAATGCTGCTAGAATCTAAATCGATTCTACCGTTCAGGTTACGAACACACGATTGTGATTCCCGAGCCGTGGGAATGATTTGTATTATATAATATCATATATGTTTCTTCGCTCGCTGATAATAATTCTTTAAAAGATTTGATCACGGTTTATAGTATTGAGATCACATGATTCGGAAAGCTCAAGGTCATGTTAAAAGACATCTTTCTGAACTGTTTGGAAAAACTGCAAAAATGTATTATAATTGAGAGTCGAAGAATAAAAAGTAAATTTATAAAGAAAGGTTGGCAAAGTTCGAGTTTATGAGAACAAATATTTGTAAAGTGTATTTCAAGTGCTGGAACAAGCATTGGAAAGACATTTATATTAAATAACGTGGAAAAAATTCTGTAAGAGACAAATTAGCTTTCATTAATAAAATATTGAAAAAAAAAATATTATTTTATTAAAATTGTTGCAAGAAAATGCTTTGTAAATTTTGTTTTTCGCCAAAAATCCAAAATTTAAAAAAAAATCACCAACTTTTTATAGCCCTGAAAACAAGCGCTGATGTCAGCAGTAATGAGAAAGTAATTTACTACTTTTAGCACTGACATGATAATTTTTTAATAGTAAACATTTGCTGTTTTAATAACAGAAACTATTCATGCTTTGTCTGTATATATATACATAGGTATTATCTATATATACATACCATATACATATAAATCACAATATTTTCTTTTGTCAAGTTCGTCTATCAAACGAGACTAACTTAATTAAAAATAAATCGTCAAGAAAGAAAATGTTTTTCCAGATGGTTGTTTTCTTACTGGAGTGTAATATAACGTGATTTTTCCAACAAAAAAAGGTTACTAAGATAAAAATTCTGTTACTATCAGCTTTTCAAATATTTTTTCCACAGAATAATCTTGCATTTTATCATGTGGTATGCATATACTATGTATAAATACATTTGTATGAATATTTGTGATTCTGACGTACATGCGCACATACACAAACACACACGCGCGGGGCAGATAATTTAAAAGGTAAACTTTGATATGATAAATAGCTGTAAGTCGATAAGATAGCAACTTCGCCCACGGGTAAGCAACCGAAAGCGTATACAAAGTCACCAAAAATGCTATATTTGTTGATGCGCAAACAAAAATGGAAAATAAAAGTAAAAAAAATATGCTTTTGTTTTTACATATATGTGCATTGTACATAACTACATAATTTAGCTACATAAATTCACTTCCCCTTTTGGCACGAGTTACTTGAAAATAAAAGCTGAAACAATACAAAAAAAAAATAATAATAATAAAAAATAATAAATAAGATAACCGATAAAAAAGACTCATTCTTAAATTTCATGACATAAACTACTATAAATAGTAAAATCATTGCAGAGAAAAATTGGGTAGAATGCCAGAAAAAGAAAACAAATAAAAAAACTTTATGAAAAAGTAAACTCAAAAATTTGGCCAAGTAAATTCATTAGAACATGTGCAAAGTTCGCACACAGCTTTACTATAGTATTAAGGGACGAACTACATACATGTATGTATGTGCAATTATGTACCTGTATTTATGTCCATATATGATTATGCATAAATGTATGCATAACCAATCAGAGGGGAATCAGAAATGAACAATATGTCGATTGGGTCAGTCAAATGATATTCCGTATAAATTTCATGCAAATATATATATGATTACATCATGTCTATTAATATTTTATTATCAATAATGCATGTCGGGATCCCGAAAAAATTTTCAGGATTAAACATAAGCCAAAGAAATGCAAAGCATATTGGCAATAAAATATAAATCCTGAGTTCGTATAGAAAAAGATTACTCCGAAATTTTCAGGAACCCAAACTAAAGAACTCTTTAATCCCGAAATTTTTAAGTGTGTTGGAAATGTAATGAAGTGAATATAGAATTAATCAACTAAATTTCAGAATCTTGACCTACCACTTTTTTTTAAGACAGGATTTTTTAAAATTCGTAATTATAAAGAACATTGCTACTTTAGATATGAAAGAAGTCGTTAAAACTCTCGTTTTTGTACATTTTTCTTTATCTGAAAAGTCAATCGTCTGCCCAAAGTCCTTTATTGCATTCAAATGTCCGCCCTAACCCATTAAATAATACCGAAATTTTGGTATTACAAAAGTGTTCCCCAATTAAATAGCATTACGTGCTTCTATATACTTAGAGAGCGTTTATATAGTATATAAACCAAGTAAGATTTGAAGGGAGCATGTCTCCTTGTCAGAAAGATGTGATTGCCAAAGATATAAAATAAATAATAATAAATATATATAAAATCGCCAATCACCAATTGCCAAAAAAAGAGGTCAACGAAACAAGTCCATTGATTTTCACGCTTGTTGTTTGAAGTACTTGGCTTAATTTTGCAGCATTTTCGTCAATTCTTGATGGATGTTATCTATATATATATATGAGGAGGTGTACTTTATTTTTGGTTTACTAGAATTGTCCGAAAAATAATTGGCACGGTCAAGTTTGGCTCTCATTAATAAGAATAAGTGAGAATCTCAATATAAAACGAATGGAAACGAATGAAGGTTGGACTATACTTTAGAAAATAATATTCATATATACTAAGGATATTAAATTCATACAGCTAAATGTAGTAGTAGCGTAAGTGAGGTTAAAGTTTAGTTCATAATTGCCTTTCTTCTCTTCTCATAACCTTCGTGCTACGTATATATTTAAAGTGATGGATTCTTTGGCTATCTTTGGCTTTGATATCTATAATATTTAGAGGAGCATATATTATAGGGAGACACTATGAATAGCTTTCCCACTTCCCAGACGATAAATAATTTCTGTGGAATGGTTGGATTTCGAACAGTGATTTGCACTGGCCCAGAGCTTTCTGATTCTACTCGGTTGGTATCTTTCTCAGTCAACTTTACCGCAAGTTTCCAAAGGGGAAGTTCTTCAATATTTCAGATATTCTTCTTAACCTAATTGCGGCAATACTATGGAAATAATTCTTATAAATCGTTGGTAATAGCTAACTATTAATCCCGACTTTATTCGTGTCGACATCTCAACCATTCCGCAATTTTCTTAGCTATCACACCATTCCAATTTGGACACTGTGTTCTGAAACTGAAGTGAAGGATTGCGAATCTATCAAAATATAAAAAAATATTTAATTCTAAGATTCAAGTTTCTTTCCTCTCTTACGCCTCCGGAGCAGGCTATTGAACTAGTGCTAATTAAATTCATAATTTAAGCCATTTACATTTCCGCAAATGCCATATCTCAGAAGAATAAGTGTAAATTGCGAAATCAAATAATATGCACGTCTCATTTGAATTTTAGGAGTGGCCGCTGAGAGCAAGACTATTACTAACAGCCCTGTCGCCAACGCCGACACCGACGCCGATTACGCAAAAGATGAATACTATTATGATGATGAGACAGACGTGGACGGAGGCGATGTGGGCAATGAATATACTGATGATGAGGAAGATGATGGCAATGAATACGAGGATGACGTGAACAATGAGGCGGCGGAAATGAAAGCTGCGGAGCTCCGAGCGGAGCCACCCTATTTTGAGCAAGCGGAAGTCAATATTTACACACGACCAGGAGAGAATCTGTTGATCGATTGTGCGGCGAAGAATATACATTGTGAGTACGAGGCGGGAAATAGCTGATATGTAAAGACTAACTCATCTTACATGCGCTTCCTTTCAGCAAACAACGTGATCATGTGGTATAAGGGTAAAATTGTGATTGCAACAGGGCAATTCGTTATGTATCCCAATGTGGATGTGCTCAAGAATAACTCGCTGGTGATTAAGAATCTGACCGTTAAGGATGCTGGCGATTATTACTGTGAAGTGCTGCCTGAGAAGATGCGCATGCATGCGCTGGTCGAAGTCGACGAGAGTCTTATGATATTCTGTGATGGACATGAGGTCACCAATGAGACTTTGGTATTTGTACAGGGTGAGCCACATGTTTGTGAATGCAAATACTATTCTCTCGAAAATGTGCAGATCAAATGGTTTATCGATGTGAGTTGTAGACACTAAAGAAGAACACCGCAGCGTAATTTCATCATTTTTCTCCGTCTCCGTAGGGCAAACGCGCTGAAAGTTTAGTTGAACGTGTGCTAGGTGAGCAGCTCTATATTGACAATGCGGACACCAAACATGGTGGGATCTACCAGTGTCTAGCCGATGATCTCTCACAGGAACCGCCCCACGCCATGATCGTCGTTGATGTTGTATACGTGCCGAAGGTCTCCACTTATCGGCATTATGTCAATACGGAACAGGGTGGCGATGCAGAGTTGAATTGTGATTATTCATCAAATCCGAGTGGTGAAGTTATATGGTTGCGTAACGGTAAAAAGCTGAATGCGTCGTATAAATATGCATTTAACGAGATAGCACATAAAGAACGCAAACGTTCTATCTTAACAGTTATGGACGTGCGCGTTAATGATCTCGGCGCGTATATATGTCAAGTGCAGGTGAAGAGGCGTGTTGAAATATATATTTGAACCGTATTGTAAAAGTTTTTCTTTAATAATCTAGAATACCATTGGCCGTGGCGAGACCAAAGTGCACATCATTTATGAGCCGGAACATCCACAATTGGAGGACTTGGAAGTCAATGGTAACAAAGCGGTGATACATTGGTTAGTGCGTAGCATACAAGCGTTATCGGAGGCGGTGTTGGATTATAAATTGGCGGGCGTAAGTATAACTGAAGTTGAAATTATTTTTTAAAATTGAAGTATGTCAGTCAATTTAAAGTCTAACTAGACAATATGTCAGCTGGTGGGCTTTTAGCAGATGAGCGTTCAGTTTGGTTTAATCTTGGTTTATAATCTTTATAGCCAATAGACGTTTCAAGCCAGTCTCTCCAGAATTTTCCGACTTCGGGGTCAATTTCGTAAGCGCCACCTCTTGTATTCAAAGATTCCATATCGACTAGCTATCGACTAACTGGTCCTCACAAACCAACAAAGCTGTAATCTCACACCACCCTTAGTTTGATCTTACAACCAACACAATATGTCACATTTCGTATTAATGTTACATGAAAGCTGTTTAATAGCCACACGTATCCTATTTATCTGACATAAGAAACTCTATAGACCCAGTCTAAGAAACCACACACTTTGTGGAATCTTGTAATAGTGGAAGTCAAAGAAAGGTTCCACCGTCCAGTACATCAAAGACGAAGAAATAGTAAATTTTTCTGGCTTTGTAGTGACAGTTTGTTGTGGTACCTCCAAGGAGTAAAATAACCTTTTCGAAGTATTATATATATATCAGAGCTTTTGGAAACGAAGACTAGCACGGTTTTACCAAGAAAAGACACAAGTGCATTTAAGTCGAAGTAAATATATATACCACCAAAGATCTCTCATTTTGCCTTGCGAGACTTCTATAAGTCTAATCCTGACGGTGGGTGACTAATGCCTTTCAAGATAAGCTTTTAACGTTCGAAATGAGAAAGGAACGACGATATTATTAAACAAAAAAAAAATTTTTATATTGGTGGAAATAGAAATCGAACGTAGGCTGAGGTAGTGCTAGTGTTCTTATTTAAGATGCTGAGGCCAAAGACAGTGCAATACGTATTTCGGAAGTACATAGTACGATTTTGGGAAACTAAAACTCCACTCCAGAATTAGTTGGGGTTTATTTAAAGAACTGTTGAATTAAAAAAGCCCTTTCGCTTTGATTTAGTATTAATGGGGCATTATTAGTCTGGTATCGATAATTTGCTGCCACCAAATCCGAGAAAATATAGAGCTATTTACAATATAGAGATTTATAATAAAGGCTCTTCTAATCAGCTTTGAAACGAATGGTTATTGTCGGGGTCCATAGTAAACTAGTTACTAAAAAGGCCTAAAAAATAAATATATATGAACATTTAAAAAAAATCCAGTAACAGTAATTCCCAAGAAAAAAATAATTTTGAACCCAAAAATGTTTACCACTTAAGATTTGAATGTACTTGTTTTACCTGAAAGGAAAAATGGTTCTTTTTGAACACTTCTATAACTTGTTTCTAATATGATGTCTTTAATTCATTATGCACATCTATTTATGTAACGACGCTAATAAAAGTTACATAAAAAATATAAAATTACCATACCTGTTGCTCTTGATGAGGATTAAGTCACTTTTAGACGCTGGCAGACATTTGCTTTATTCATATGTATGTGTGTTTCTATTGCAATTACTTAGAATTCAATTATCTCGCTTCTGAGTTCATCTCCACTGCAGTATATCACCGCCTTAATGATTCAATGTTACGCACTTATGTGTACAAATATATGAAGGTGTGCAGACTGGCTTGTTTATAATCCAAAAATTTTATCAATTTGGAATTTTATTTTGTCAGCAAGCACAGATTGCGCAAATATCTGAAAGAATATACAATTCAGATTATCTATGTATGTACGCCTTGTGTGTAAGTGTATATGTGCGTGTGTTTTTAAATGTGGAAAATTTTGGAAAATAATTTTAATTTTTTCGCTGTTCTTGCGACAGCCTTCTCGTGCCCAATATTTCATGCAGGATATGACCCATTGCGTATTTTGTGATGCCTACTATCTCAGTACATTTTTAATCGGCGGGCGGTGAAGCTAAGTATTCATCGGATAACGATAAATATAGCTAGGAGCATTCAGAACACGACAGAGTGTATTTGGATCCGAATCTTTTTTTCATTTTTTCCTTAAGTACTCCTCACCAAAGCATAGGCCCTCAACAATGTTAACTCACTCTATGGCCCTCAACTCTATCCGAGTATTTGAGTGTATTTCTGAGCGGATAATCTTCGTAAGCTGAAATCAAAATTAGGCTGGCTGAATTCCTCATATCAATATGTTCGGCCAATATAACCTAACGTAACCTTAGTTTTTACACTGCCCTTATGAGGAAGTTGAAAGTATATGAAATTCTATATTCTATTTCCCGAGCGCTAGCGGGCGTAAAACACTTATTATATTGCGAAAGCACATAAATTGATACATCAACCACGTGCACCCCAATGCAATACGTGTTGTATGTAAATAAGGTGATTCAATTTATCTACAAACAGCTATTTACTTGATTGCGCCACTTGGAGACGCGCTGGGCGATACTTGCCAACGCAATTAGTGGTATTTAAATTGCATGACGCAGAGGGGGTTAAGGTTATCGCAAGAATTGGACCTGAGCTTTATCACTATTTACATATTTACATGTTTTCGACTTCGACTGTATACCTGGTAGCTACTGCTCATCTGCTTCTTGGAAGTGTAATTTAATCTGTTCTTACTCTCTATATATATATTTGATTTTTTAATTTTCTTTATTTTCCCCCTTTCCAATAAGTCGTACACTTGGAGCAAAGTATCTGTGGTGCACACACGCCGCCATGCGGAAAGTCACATTTGGAAGGTGACTCATGAGATGGAACTCACGCCGGGAAGTTGGCACGTGCGTATGAGAGCGAAAAATACCGTTGGCTGGTCGGCATTTTCAGCGCAGCATGATTTCGTAATTAAAGAGAATGAAGATGAAAGTGATGTAGATGCTTACGATGGTGTTGATGATGAAGGTGTGTACATAAATAAGGCAAATAGCTGTCATATGTATGTGTGTAGTGCTGGCAATAGGTTATTGCAACATGCAACATACATACAAACATGGATTTCCATAAAGTTTTATATTTAATTTGTTTTGTTTTGCTTTTGCTTTTGCTTCAGATGACCTGGATACAGCTAACGTGCCGAAAAATATGATCGCTGTGGCTAGTTTCGGTGGCGGCGCGAATGGCGGGACAGCGTTGCAAATTTCACCCAAACTATTTGCTTTGTTGAGTGCTAGTAGTTTGTTTTTGTTGTTGTTGTCAATAAATGGGATTTTATAAAAATTGCTAAAGCTTTGAAATAAACTAGTGGTTATTTATTTGCATACATACATACGCATCTGTGTATTGCCTTATGTGCATATGTGTAAATATGTATGTGTACAGAAGTATTTTATTTAAATGCAAAAATACATACATATTTGAATACAATATTTATTTGCATGAATAACTGTATGTTGTAAAGTTTTGTTTATTTTTATGTGTAGCAAAGCCGTCAAATTATTTTATAATATTATTTATGTCAAAACTATTGGTGCCAAACTTAGAATTAGTCAACAAACAACAAACAAACAACAAACGATAAAAAATAAATCAATGAGTCACAAATAAATATTCTAAATATTTATGTTTAAAATAGTGATAAAATTATGCGCTATGCAACATAACCGATTGTCTACTAGTTAAAGAAATATATTTCAAACAAATTTAAGCTGAGGAAAAAGAAAAACAAACAATTGAAATAAAAAATGAAAAAAAAATTTTTTTATTGAAATAGTAATTTTATTTTTATGCATTAAAAATTGAAAAATAATAATTTGTAAAATCTAAATTGAAAGAGAACAATTTGTGTGAGGCTTTTTAAGAATTGCAAAAATATTTCTTTCTTTCAAAAATTTAAATAATTTTTTTTTAAATATATTCAGAAAATTTTCAAAAGTAAAACCTTATAACATGTGCCAAAACTTACTTGATACATTTATATGTAAGAATAACGACACTTAAGTTATATAGTAATAAGATCAGTTAAAATAAGTTCCCGACAAAATATTGAACAAAAAAATGTGTAAGTAACGACTTTCAACAAAAGTAAATAAAAAAATTTACAATATATTTGCAAAATACCGAAAAAGTCAAACGAAGAATCAGATATAATCGCTTTAAGTATCTTTAACTGTTAAGATCGTTAAATAAAGTGCTTTGCTTAAAAATCGTTGCTTTCTCAAAAATCAGTTCAAAAATTCTAAGTTAATTAAAACTTGCTCCAAAATAATTTAAAGGAAAGTCTTCCAAAAACTAGAAAAATATGTACAAATATACGACACAACTGAAAAATTTCTTTTAAATTGACTTTAAGACATTTTACCTGTTAGGTGAGACTTCTTTCAACTTTTAAATAATTTGAAAAGAAAAAATAATTACAAAAATTACATCTTAACAGTCAAAAATATAAATTGTAAAATATTATATATGCACAAAATATCAGAGAAAAGAGCCGGTTCAAGTATACTTTATAGTCTCACTTTAATTCATTTTAGCTGTTAAGAGTGTCGCTGAGAATTTCTCATATGTATATGTATGTAATTATGAGTATTTAAGGGCCTTAAGAAGTGGCTAGTATAGAATAAATATGCTAATATACAATTGTAAATGTTATATAATTCTTTTGTTGTTAATAAAGGTGTGAAATTGTTTAGAAATGATGAAACTAAAAATGGCATTTTTTTGGTTTTGATAATTATTTAAATTAACTTTTCCTGTTCCTCACAGTAGAGTCACAATAGTCAGTACCATTATGTACTAGTTTAGCTCATGTAATTTCTATAATTGTGTATATTTTTATTTTCAAAGCTCAGTTAGTCATTATTAGTGTTAGTTAATTTTGATTCTATAATTTTTTTCCACTTTTTTTAAAGGTCAGTTAGCTATTTGGAAATGTGATAAATAAATTCAGTTTTAATTCCGCTTAATTTTAGCTGCAGCATGTGGTCGTCACGGTGGCGCTGTGAGGATTTCTGTGAGAAATTCGATACTTTTTGATTGGGAATCGCCAAAAATTGGATTTGGTCACGTTCGCGCAGTATTGTCAGTCCATTGTGTGATTTGTGTATGAATAATTTATTGAATAAATACAAATGAAATAAATATAGAGACAAATGCCCATGAATAATTCGACAATGTGATTAGATATAAAAATTCCTACAGAATTTATTGGGTGGGGCAAACGAGTATATCGGGAATCTTAGTGAGAATTAAAAAATATACAAACATTATTAAGTAAACTATATGACATTTTTTTTTTGTTGACATCATTCTGCAACTTCTCTTGTTATTTTTGTTTAAGCTATATAAATTGGGGTCACAAAAGGTAATTTTTTGTTAGATCAGTTCAAATAATATATATAAATAATATATATAAATGCTTTGGCGTAAAAAATATTTTTTCATCGAATCGACGAATTTCTTTGAATTTTAAATTTCTTGTCTTATTTTGTTTAAATAAAAAAATATTAAATTGAGAAAATTATATAAAAGTGTAAACCTATTTTATGTCTGTACTAAATAATGCATCCATTCGATGAACATATGTAAAAATATAATTTTTGCCATTAAAAACTACCATTTCAATATTTTGAAATATTATTGAATCACTTATTATAAGAAAAAAATTCTAATCTAAAACAAAAAACAAAAACAAATTTTTGTTTTTAAAATGTATTTTTTATACTAACAAAATTTTACTACCAATATAGTGCATACTATTATTACGAGAAATTAACACCAGTAAGTGAAACACCACCCATTCGATGAATTATTGTTTTTTTTTTTTGGTAAAATAAAATTCTCAGCTAATTTTTCAGATTTTTTTAGTGAAAGTTAGTGAAAAATTAAAAATAATAAATTTTTACAAAAGTATCTAGATTTGTTTATAAACACATCACATAAATAATAATAAATTCATACTTACCACTATTTTACCTCAATAAATCCAAATAGCATTTTTGCCACTTCGAAAAATAAGTACATATGATTTTATTTTTCCGTATTTTTGAAAACATGCCATACATTTTAAAACTGCAATGCGTGCAAATGCCTGCTAGCCACTTCCAATGCTTCTTTATTTTTGTTTGCTTCAATTTTAAGTACACACATTTTTTTCATTTTTCGCTTTTACACAGCTTCAATAGAATTATAATTCAGATTTGATCTTGAAAAGGCATTTTTAGTGCTGCTGTTGCGCTGCTTGTAGAGAAGCTGCCACAATTTTCATTACATTTCATTATTCGTCTGCTTTATTTTGTTGTTCTTAGTTTTGTTTTGACTACTTTAATTATAAGTTTCATAATAATAATAATATCTTTCAGCTATTAACAAGCATAGCTACAACTACAATACAATACAATACAATACAATATTTCAATACAATCCACCTACATACGCCACTTTCAATATCCTAAATAAAAATTTGTACTCACGACAGCGTAAACAAGCAGTTATAATAGAGTTTAATGAATATATACGTATTAACGCTTTTTATATATATGTGTGTATGTATTTACTTTTATAATTTATTTTAATACTTCCTATAAATAGTTTTTTAAAATAAATTAAAGTGTCTGGTAAGAAAACCAACAAAATAATTTTTTTATGCGACACCCATATTTTAAATTGTGTTTTTGCTAATAATTTTTCACTTAAATTTTTTCCCCTCAAAAATACTTGATTTTCTTTTTAAAAGCGTTCGTTAAAATTTTCTTTAAACTAATCTCTATATTCACACTACGTTCTTCGTCCCGCTATCTCTGTGTAAAATAATGGCACTTTTCGGTTTCACTGCTTCCTCTTTTACTTCCGTATACTATGCTTACATATATCTTACATTTGCTTCCACTAATCCTTGCCTCTGAGCAATTCTTTAGCTTTGCTTACATTTTCATATGGATTTTCTTAAGTATTTCTATTATAACTGCTGTTTAAGCCTCCAAATTCCTTTCGACAATACAAAGTCCTTACAAAGAGTACATAGTATATATTTGTATGTAAATAAATATGTGTGTGTGTATATATATCCAAACTTGTATGTAATTATATAATACTCAACCAACAGCTAAATTTTAGAACAAAAACTACTTAACGTCGGTATGGCTGCCTCGAGTATTCATATTTTTCCGTTAAAGATTTTAGCTTTCAACAATAAAGAATTTCTTTTGAAGTAAATATACATATTTTTGTATAAATATATACGTATTGCACAATTAAGTATGTATTTGTGCGTGAGTTTAGAATAACAAAAGACGATTTGCCGTAAAAAATACCTAACAATTCAATTTTCATCGAATAGATGAATACACATAATGGCTAAAAAATGAATTTTCACAAAGAAGTAATTACAGTTAAAGCATAGAATTCAAATTAAGTATTTTTTCATGTGCCAAATTATTTACCAGACAGACGGACACATCAAACTTTTGCAATTTTCAAAGAAAATCGATTTTTTGTTTTTAAATTAACGGTAAGAAACACATATAATATTCGAAAAGATCTGCTAGTGGCCAATTAAACTAAAATTTTTAACATTTAAACGAAACACAGAGTTGGAATAAAGCATTTTTTCGAAGACTAAATATATATTTTGTAGTTCTGTAAACATTTTAAATTTGCTCAAATACGCTGGATACTTCTTTTTATAATATCAATATTCATTTCATGGATGAACACATGTGGGGACTTTTAATTCATCAATATTCATCGAAAAGATGAACACATGTGGATTGGATGTGGTTGGTTTGGCATTTTAGAGCATAATCAAATAGTAGATGCTATGATTCAATTGCAAAACTGAGCAGTTGAACTACAAATACCGTGTTTTAACGACTAGATGAACTTATGAATCGAACGGGGTTAAAGTTTGTAAACTTTTTTCATAATTAACATCTGAACATATCTTTGGTTATTTTCGAATGGAAGACTTTTTAAGCATGGTGTGACAAAAAAATACATTAAATACTATTTTTTATTACCTTTCGTCAAAGATGATTACATTATGAACTCGTAAGTATCCTATTTGACCTTTATGCATTTTTCATATAATTAATTTAATTTACTTTTTATTTAATGAATATTAAACGCCTAATAACTTCAATTGAGTTCTTTTTATTTGAATCTTCCATTTGACGAATATACGGATGTTATCATTTTACTTATAAACTCACAAGTTGAATTTTTCAAAAATATAATACTAGCACTTAACCTTTAATTAACACCTTTTGCTGCATTAAATTTTTTTATTAAAAAAACAGATTAGTTACACAAAAAAAAATAATTAATCAAATTATTTATAAATTCTATAACTAGAAATATGCTTACAATATATATAATAAATAAGTGTTATTTGTCTAAACTCTTGCAAATCGTCTTTGGTTACTCCTTACAAGTTAAAGGTATGTACTTAAATCGAGCTAATGAATATTCATCGATTCGACGTATACATTTCCATTGATTAAATATAAAATAATGACTTAATTTGGAAGGCTCTGCATATTTTTAGCGTTAATTATAACATTTGTTACCTAAGACTAATAAAATGTGCAGCAAAGTCAATAAAAGCTTTAAGCGCAAGTGGTGTCAAATATGTATGTACAACAATTTGAATTTTTTTTTAAAAAGGATAACCAAATTTTGCATCTATTATGCTGAAGTATTTTCATTAATTTTTATACTATTTTAGTATTTTCAATTTAAAATCAAAGCATTCATTAATTAGATGAAATTTTTCTAAATGCTAATGGAAAATTACATTTGTTAATTCTTTTGTTTTAAAATGTAATTCAAAAAGCACTCTCTAGAAAATGAACCATCTAAAGATTTTAGACTTTTGGAAAAAAAAATTCAAATGAGGTAGCAAAATATTCAATCGTCGCTTGCACGAACTTACTAAATCATACTATTTCTAAGTTTCAATGAAATAATAATGAAACGCGAAAAAATAAGAGTTCGTCCTTTCGATGAAAACTAAAACTAGACCTTTCCAATACTGAACGAGTTTCTTTTTTCACAAAAATCAGTTATTATTGGTTATGATTACAAGAATACGAATACGCCGATTCGATGAAAATCTATTTACGAACAATTTAAACTTGAAATATACTAATGACATTGCTGCGTAACAAATCTATAAACTTTTAACTTATTTAAAGCTCTTGCAAGCCAATTCATTTCACATACATACCTACATACACATATTCGTTTAAAGTACTAATGTGTTCATCTTTATTAAACTGTATTCTATACTATCAAACGCACTACAATATATAATTGGTAGCGTACATGTACTTACTATACATTTGCCTGCCTTTTTGGTTCAATATACGAATACTACATTTACGTACTAACTTCTTGTGGGTTAAGTCTTCTGCTATAAAGTATGCAAGTAGTGGTATTTAGTGGATTCAGAAAAAAAAAAACAATTATCCTCAGCTATGGTACAATTACAATAATATCATATTTTCATTTTTTTTTTTCTTTTCTCACATTAATTGGAAATATGTAAGAAGCTGTTAATAAACTGTGTACCTAAAAAAATGTATCTAAACGCAAAATTCCAAAGCTCAATTCTCGCGCCACCAACGTTGAGAGCAACAGTAGAGCGCTTGCGCTCACCATTATCTGTTTATTATCTGCCACAGGCTCCTCGCCGATTACCAAACCTATCTCTATTTTGGCTTTATGCGGCATAACGGTGCACAAGTATTCGCCTTTGGTCTTCTCCGACACTTTATCAACAACCAAATTCATATCCTTATCCAGATGATAGAGCGTAGCATCAGCGACAATTTGCTGTCCAGTGGTGATTGTGTTGTTGTTCTTAAACCATACAATTAGGTGTTGCGATTCTATTGGCGAATTGACCGCAGAGAGTGTAGACCGTTGAATAATGACGCGTCGTAGGTGGAGTAGAGAGACGAAAGAGAAATCACAATCAGAATCAGAGTGAGAATTAATGGAAATAAGGGCAAATACGTATGTATGTATGTATAGGAAGAATATTTGTATAGGAATACTAATTAATGCTAAAATATTTTAATGCAAATTGGTTTTGAATGTCGATGAAACGGTGGGTTGGCTGAGAAATACACATATGCAGATATGTATATATATGTGTATGTGCGTATGTTTATGGGTAAATAGGTGCAGCAGGGGTAGGTGTTGAAAGGAAATCATATTACGCATTGATCAATCCAAGGAAAAGGTGTGTGCCAGAAAAGTAGGTGTGAATTGCCATAAGCGAATGGAGAACGTGCATGTGTGTGTTTGCAGATATGTATGGGCGTCTATTTCGAAATTAATTTACATATTTTTTTTCATGCAAAATAGACAAATATATGGATATGTATATATGTGTGTATGTACGCATGCTAGTAAGTGCACATATCCTTAACTATGCATATGTATGTATGTATACATAAATATAACTATGGATATGTATGCATGTTTGATTAGTAAGGAAAGCTATGTTTTTTATATCAATGAATCATGATGCCCGGCCATGCAAAGTAAACTAAAGGTTCACAAACCCAAATTAATACGGCGCATATGTGCGAGGGACGTTTGATAAGTAAGTGACTTTTTTCAATTTTTCGTTTATTGCTTTGAAAGGTTGAATATAAGTATTTTGTACTTTTTTATTTAATAGCTTGCTTTAGGGTCCAAAACATTTCCCTAAGTTCGCAAAGAACAGTTATTGTTTCGAAAGACCAATATTATAACTCTCCAAAGCTCAGAAAAATATTCGTTATTGTAGAGTTAATCAATATACCTCCCAGAAAAAACTCGTATATTCCCATTCGTATATTAAGGCTTAAATCTGACCCTTTTGGGATTTCTGTTGTTTTAAATTTGATTAATTTTATATCTATGATTAGAACACTAGATAAAAACTTGTTAGGATTGCCTTTAAACATGGTCAAATATTCCTTTAAAGCGTTTAAATCGATCAGTATGTAGTAGCAGTATGTATGAGCAGTTACCACACGAGTAGCCTTCTCATATTGAAAGATTGGTAAAAACTTTAAAGTACGCGCTCATTTCAGATCTTGTTGTTGCTTTAAAGGTAAGAAATTTCCCTTGAATAATTTTGTGGAACACAGCTGAAATAATTTTTCTGAGTGGGATACAAACCCAGCTTACTGTGCTTTTGTGGATCCCCAGCTGAGTTGGTAATGTACACAATTAGGTCTCAATAGTCATACAAACTTTTAAGCTTCATTCGTCCAATAAGATTTCAGAGATTTCATCGATTCTTAAGCTCTGATGGTCACTTTCAACCGACCTAAAACCACTCGCTTCGCTGTTTTCTAGCAACACTGTTTCCACACCTATGACACAGTGTCATTTAAGCATACATCAAGCACGCCCCTGGTTTTCGGGAAGGTTTTAACGCAGAAAAGTATGCTTTGCAAGTACAATTTTCAAAAATTTTATGGCAACTAAATGACATTGATAATTCAAAAATCAAAAAGCTACTAACAGCTGGTGTACATAGTAATAGGGGTCAGTATTATATAATATTTGAAGTCAGTACAGCTTCACTGAATTATCAAGCCACCCTCGTTCGTCTTTGCGTGCTAACTTCTTATTGTTTTTTGGAAATTTTCTTCCTTACTGTCTTTACTACTCGTTCTTTCGTTTCATTAATTACTTACCATCATAATTCTTGACTGGACAAGTTAAAGTCACTGCGGAGTTCTCTTTGGCATAAACAGTTTTCTTTGGCTCCTCAAAATACGGAGTTACTGTGGGTTGAGGCGGTTTGGATGCCGCCTTTATATTCTCGGGGCTTGACTCATCATACACGTAATCTGGATCTGTACTATCTGTGGATTTTTCACCAGATTTCTGCGCGACATCTGCCAGGACTGTGAATGAAAAGAGTATAACTGAGACAATTGAACTAATTGAATAGCTATTGGAAATTAGATTTTATCCAAAAAAAATTTAAGATTTAACTTCTAAAATTTATAAAATTTATAATATTATATTGTATTACATTCTGTACTATTCTAAAATTTTATATTTTTGTTATAAATGTTGCACTTTTATGCATCATATTAAAGGGATGCCCCACTTTTTCACTTAAAATTTTTTGTTTATTATTTTAGTATTCAGATGTATATATGTATAGAAAAATATTCAGAAATAAATTCAAATAAGAAAGAATTGTTTAGGTGGTCAAATTATCAACTTAAAAACATGCAAATAACTAATTAAATAAATGTTAAAAAATTTATGAAATCTAAATGTAGGCTCAAAATTCTCAACAAAAATGATGTAAAAGTTTTGAAAATATAATTTTAATTTAAAAATATATATGTTGTTAAAATAATATATTTTTGACATTTTTTGGAAAGTATTATAACAAAAGCTTTTTTTTTTGGTTAAAAAGTTATTCAAAATTGTTTAATAGCATTTTAAATAAATTGTAACCTTATAAACAACCCGTTATTTAGTAACCTTTCTCAATTTTTGTACGTGATTAAATTGAAATTTAGAAACCGCCAGTATAGAAATAATTTGCCTTCAATAAGAACCTTTCAACCTTTCAAGGTTGTGCCACTTTTCATTGAAAAACCTTTTTCAGAAAAATATTATTTAAAATTAAAAGCTTTTGGAAAACAACCTAAATTAAGTATATCTTTGTGTAAGTTCTCTTGCTAAAAAAAAAATTCTTTCAAAACTGGTTTTCCAAAAATGTTGAAAAACATTTTCCCACACATTTCACACTTTCTCTTCACTAATATTTGGCATAAAATTTTCTTTTTACTTTTTAAGAATTTTTATGCGCACAAATTAACGGCTTCAACGGTTTTCCAAATTTAACGATTTCCACGGTCACATTTACTAAAGCCGAATTCGCTTTCTCTGCCGGATATTACATATAAAAAATAGGGAATAGAAAAAATGGAACGCATTTAATTTCATATGCTTAATGAACGAGCTGAATGAGCGAAAGGCTACAAATAAAATAGCAATAAAAATGTGCGAGATAATACACAAATGGAAGGTCAATTAAAATTTCCAGCCAATAATGGGACAATGAGTAATTTAATGAATTTAAGTACGTGAGAGCATGTGTACCTACATGTAACTCTAGCCATATATGGCTATGCACATAGGCACAGCACATTCAACAAAATATATATGTACATACATATGTATTTGCCAATAAGGGTTAAAATGTATAGAAATTGTTAAAAAAAAAACAAATAAGCTGAGAAGTCATGGACAAAACAACTGTTAATTCTAACAACAATAACAACAACAATTCAGTTGTTTATTGTACAAAGTTTCTGAATTCCTCAATTAAAGAATAAAAATAATAGTAACAATAAAACGTTCAAATGTCACGTTAAGCATGCGTAAATACATTTATCCGTATACAGGCCATGTAAATATGTACACCACACTTGTAGTGTACATGTGTACATGTGTGTATGTGTGCGTGTGCACGTATTTTATGTAAGCAAGTAAGTATGCAAGTATGGAAGTGTTTAAGTACCCTTGTGCACATGTGTATAACACTTTTAGATCATGGAGAAATTAAAGAAAAAAGAAGCGCGTTCTCACACACACATACATACGCATGTAGCCTCACACTTATGCACAGCAAATAATTATAATGAAGCAATTAAACATCGGAATAGCTTAGTGGTGGATTATGGCATATTCGATAACTTCGAGTACCAGTAGCGAATCCGCTCATTGGCATGCGGCATGCTACTGTGGTACCCACAAACTTGGGAGTGTACTTACAACTGCGTGTAAGCGTGGTTGCGCATATGTATGTATGTGAACTTACAAACAGATGTGCGATATGCAAGAATTTATGTCGAGAACGAATGTTGTATGCCAAATTGTTAAATTAATTTTGGGTGGCATTCGGCTACCTATTGTCATTGATAGTTTGAAAATAAAAATTTTAAAGAATAAGATAAACAAAAAAATTTAAATAATAATATACAAATAAAAATATTTTCAATTTTGAAAAAATTTTATTTTTAAGGTATTCGTTTCTAAGTATGACTATTTTTGAACTTTAAAAAATTGTTCTAAATATCTTTTTTGAATAAATTAATATTAATTTTTAATTGGGTTTTTAATTTTAATAATTAACCAACTTTCTTCGAGATAGTGAGATAGGATGGAAATGGAGAACGAAAGCCCGACTGATTATGATAACTTACACTATAAAACTGCAATCAATTTTATTCTTGGCTATTGAATTGCCTGAAGGTAATTATTTTATTTTAATAATATCATATCAGGTGTGTGTCTTGACTACAATAATCACTAAGCGCCTACTTGTAACTAATTATGTTTTCAAAACCTGTGTGAAGCTAAAGCGATTTGATTTTAACACAACCTAGGAACCAATATCAAAAAATTCAAAACTTTGAAAAAGTAGTTTTCTTCGAAAATAAAAATAAAAAAAATTATTAAAGTAAAAAAAAATCAAATTATAATTTCGTCAATAAATTATTATTTTTGCATTAATTAAATGGAAAATTTCAAGTTTTTTCACTGTTTCCTTATGTGGGGTTAAAATAGTATTGCTAAGCGCCTAATTATATGCAACACTTTGTTTACAGTTTTATTTGTGTTATTGTAAATAACATTGTATAAAAGGTTACTTAGATTATTGCAGGTCTAAGTGTGACAAAAATGATGTACGATAAGAAAATCAGGTCAATGTACAGTAAAAACAAATTGTTTCTTCTTCAAAACTCTCCATTCTCTCTCGCTGCCTCACTTCTTAACTCGATGAAGCGTGATAAATATCAAAGCTAAAAACTATATGTATTAGTACATTTATCGAAAAATAAAACATTTAAATTCATGTTGCAGAACGTTTTCGACAAACCCAATAAGGCTATGTACATATGTAGTGCTTAATTTATGCACGCATATGGAACATGTGCACGCAGACTGTCGCGCTGTTCGTTGGCATTCACGTGTATAAAACAGAAATATATGCATATTTTTTTCTGCAACATAAAAATTGATATTCAAAAAAATTTACATTTAATACAAATATGTGTGTATGTAAAAGTATGATTATCTGTTTCCAATGATATGCACATGTGTGTATGAGTGTTGATTTCCGCCCCTCGGTTTCACCGTTTTTTGCCTTTGCGATTGCTGTATTCCTATTATTGTGACTATTTCTGTTGCCATTTCCATTTCCATTACTTAGTACATGCCATTTTTGTCGCTTTTTACATTATATACATACATATGTACATAAATATATATACATACACATCTTTTTATTTTACATGTATAGCATTATATGTCTTTTCATCGATTACGAATTTATTACTGCATAAATATGCAAGTTTACATGTAACTATAAACCTAAGCACTTAGATCCAGCTAAGTATCTATGCATGTATGTATGTGTGTGTTTATATATATGTGTGTGTGTTAGTTAATTTGAGTATGTGCGCTATTAAATAGTGTATTAAATTCTTATCACAAAGTACAAAATTGTTTCGCAGCATGCGAGCTTTTGGAAAGCTGCTGCTGCTGCTGCTGCTGCTGTTGCTGTTGCTGTTGCTGTTGCTGTGGCCATAACATAAATACACATGTGTGCCATTTATATATGTGCATATGCATATAAGTGGTTGTGTTGATGGAAAAAACAATGTAAATAGCTCTGCATGCACACTCATACATAAGCAAACACACATTTACATATTTGCCCAGCGTTTTTTTAATCCATATACGGGTGCATGTTAACACACAAATATACAGATACAATATATTTGTTTGTTTTGAGTATGTATTATATGTATTTAAATTTCACATATTTCTCATAATCCTTCGGCTCACATCACAGCAGCGCTCCAAATTCGCAAAATTGCAATATTTGCGCAAGCGAGATTAAAGTTCTGGGAATTGAAATGTAAATAGCGGAATTAAAATTCACCATCTGTTGTTTGTCTTCATTTGACATTCTGAATAATTTGACAAAAATATTTACTGAAGTTTCACAATTTTATATATGACACTTTTTACTTAATATTTGTTGTTAATATTCACGGAATCACTGACTGAATGACTGACTGAATTCCGAAATAATGACTCATTTACTCTGAAAATTGCAAGACATGAATTGATGTGTGCTTGTATGAATGTGTGTAGATTTGTACGTATGTAAGTACTTTTTCACGCGTCCTTCAATGCACACTTAATAAAACGCATGTTTGACAGGTTAGGTTAGGTTAGGTTCGGAATCGAAAGCCTTTTGGTTTTAGTTTTGCGTTACTAAATTAATTTAATTAAATTTAGTTCATTTTGGTTCAAATATTTTATTCTCATTAATGGCGACTTTAAATCATTATTTTTAATGAATTATATGGAAGAAAAATATATAATATATATTTATTATTTTAATTGCTTCTTCTATTAGGTTCAATAAAAAATTCCAAATTATTTTTCATTAATTTTTTTTTTAATTTACAACAAATTTGTTATCTGCCAAATGCGTGCAATAGGTCTGGTCATTTTCTTCTTTTCTTCTTCTTCTCTTTCTAACCGTTATTCTGTTGCTCATTTCTAGAAAAAATTTTAGAATAGGTGCAAATGGACCACAACTCCGCCCACCTGTCAACTAACTATATTTTGATATGATCTGTATATTTATCTTCACAAAGTCCTGCCACAACGTATTTGAAGAATTTTGTCCTTCCTATTAATTTTATTCCATATATTCGATCAGTCTGAGAGTTGTCTTAATAAAATTATGTGAGCATTTGTATAGTGTCTTCGGTCCAAAAAATGGATAAAATAGGTGTAAGCCTTAGGCAAGCCTCTGTATCACGAATACGCTTAATTTTAAAATGGATATTCTGCATATTAAGCAAGATACCTTATTGAAGCTGCGTGTCTAGGTAACTAGGCATGGGTTAACAATTTCGTCGGGAGAGTATCTAATGGTCGAGCTATTATCTTATAACTAATATTTTTATTTCTTAAATCTTTTTTATTCCAATTTTCGATATAACTTTTAAATATAAAGTTTTTAATTTTGCATTTATAAATATTATATTACACTTTTTATTTTTCATTTGTGTCTAATCTTTAAGGGAACACAAATTCTTTTTATATTTTTTGCAATTATATAATTTTCAATTAATGTATTAATATTGTAAATAAATTTGTATTAATTCAGAGTAATATTTTTTATTTAAAATAATAAAATTATTTTTGTAAGTATTATTTTAGCTTATTCAATTTTTTATTTGTACACCAGACTGTGTAAATATAAATAATTTAAATATTGTTTTTCATTAATTTTTTTAAATTTAATTTTTATTTTATTCCATATTTTCTGCCCTTGTATAAATTAAGTTACCACTTGAAAAATGAATTATATATGTTAATATATTTATTTTATTATAATATATTTAAATTAATTTGGTAAATAAATAAATTTTCTAATCAAATTAAAGAAAATTTTAGACAATTATTTCATAATCTTTTAAAGAAATTTTTATAAATATAATATTTTTTAGACCAAAAAAAATTTTTTAAATAATTATTCGATTGTTTTGTATTATTTACATATTTTTAATTCTAAATTTGTTTTTGAATATATTGTCCGAAGCCTAATTGTTGTTTCTATATTTAGAAAAATTTTTGTCCTCGAAACCTGACATATTAATCCATTCTATGTGCATATATTTGTGTGCAAATAACTATAAAAAACATTTTACAATTTTAATAAAAATTTAGTTTAAATTGAAGCATATGTGCAACAATACAATATTATTTGATTGAAAAACAGCCATTACGTATACCGTTTACTTTCATACAAAAATATTAGCAATCCAAGTTATATGTATATATTAAAATATTTATTTGCAACTAATTTTTTTTAAATTCTGTGCTGAAATTTAATATGCTCGCATGCTCACTCAATACGTATATATACATACATACATATTTTTCCAAAATGTACTGTATACACGCTGTGTGTCCTTAGCACAGCTTTCTTTCATTAGTTGAGTGACGACAGCCTTTCAGCAGCAACTATTCACTACGAAAACTATTTGTTTTCAAAAACATGCCACACGCACACAAAACCATACATGTATACACAAACATTTCAAAAATAAGAAAAGTATTAAATACTTCTTTCACATTTCACATTTTCCCCCACCCTCTGCAACTAATTGCGAAATTTAATATTTTTTTCAGTTCACATTCACATACCCGAATTATTTAGGCACCCAAAAATAACCCATCCTAGCAGCAGAGCGGCGACGCTGGCGGAGACTGCATTGTTGCGCACTGATGTCATGGCTGGCTGGTTGACTAGCAGGCTGGCTTTCCCGAAGTGAAAGAGAAATTTTCGACAATTTGTCCCAATGGCAATTCGAGGAATCTGCTGTTTATGGCAGATAACTATACACTAGCGGTGCGTTTATGTGTGCGTTTGTATGTATGTATGTATGTATGTGGTTCAACACAAGCAGCTGTCGAAGAAATTGAAATTAACGCATTTGCACCGACACACGTTTACAACAAACAAACAAAAACAATTGTTGTTCTTTAATGCACCTTAATTTTATACAACAAAATATTTTTTGGAAAATATTTTCGAAATTACTTTTTAAAATTTCTTTAAAAACTCTGTTACAATTGAATTTCAGTTAACAGGACTTCTTTTTCGGTGTGATTTAACGTTTCTACTTGTGCTTGCACACCAACGAAGGCGGAATGTTTTGATAGTTTTTTCGCACAGCCACACAGCGTACTGAATCACTACATTCGAAATATCGGACTCAGGCGGGCGAATCGTTTTGTCGTTGCCGTTGCCGTTGTCGTTTGTCGTTATTGCTCGTTCGGCATGTTTATTTGTTTGTTTGTACACAGCCCCATACGTATGCCTGTTTGTCTGTCTGTTTGTGTGTAAGTATGTCAGGCGTAGAAATATGAAAGAATGACGTGAGACTCCTCTGCGCGAAGAATACCCAATATTTATTTCAGCATTCAAGCATAAGTACGAGCATATAGTTAGATGTATCTACCCAAACTAGCCAGCATTCGCGCATACACAAACACACATTCCAATTTACATTGTATGTATGTATGTATGTATGTATATGTGCGCTCGCGACCTAATGAATGAGTGTATTTGTGAGTGCGGGTGTGTTTGTATATGCATTTCTTGTTAATAAAAAGAATCGAAAAAACAAAGCTCAAAAAAAGTCAAAGTCACCACACTGCGACGGCATGCGCCGAAGCTCCAGTACAATGGCACAACAACACAACGAAACGGCAAAACAACAACTCTGCTATATGCCACCACCATTGTCGTGCTTGCCACTGCCACTGCTGCTGCCACAAGTACACACACACACGCAAACATACATTCGCTGCTGCTCGCGTTCAATACTCGTCGATGTACAATATTTCCTGGGTGCGTACAGAGCGCGTGCATGTATGTAAGTATATAACTGTTTATGTATATATATATATATATATATTCGATTAAGTATAACAGCTGTGCGCGTATAAAAGCCATGTCATGCATTTTATAACAACCAGCAAGCAAGATACTCTCCTGTACATGTGTATATATACCTGTGTTTGTGCTCTCGGAAGTGCATTAGAGCGGCAAACAATTTTCGTAGCATACATATGTGCGCAAAAGCACTCAGTTGCAAGCATAAGTTTCGTTCAGTTTGGAAAAGCGGAAAGTGGTAAGCTTTTTGCCCGGGCGTGTGCTTTTTTATGTAGGTGTATATATACATATGCATATCAGTATGAAATTTCCTACAATTTCTGCGTTTGTTGGTAAGAAAATTTCCCACTTGAAAATTTTATTTAGTTATTTATTGAAGATGCTTTTAAGCGGGAGCTTTTCAATCATGGGTAAATATGCATCCATGTATGTACATATATATCTCAGTATATATTATAAATATGTGAGTAAAAACTTACTTAATATTTAAAATAAAATACATAAAAATACATAGTATGCAATATACGAAAATTTAAAGATTTTTATATAGCTAATTACACATATTTTTAAGTTTTTATGATACAATGAAATAATAACAAATATAATAATGAACATATAAATTAGGAATGTGTATTTTCAGAGTTATAGGCTTTAACTAATTTAAAAAATATAATGATATTATTTATTAATAATAATAATAATAATAATATTTAAAATTAAACTTTGAAAAAATTTAATGAAAAAATGTATACATTTATTGTTAATATATTTAAACACAATTATTTTACATTATTTTTTATTAAAGGAATTTTTTAAAATACTTTTTACACATTATATTTAAATATAAATAAGTAAATAAATGCAGAAAAATAATAATGAAGATACACATAAAAAAAAAGAAAATAAAAAAATATAAGTATTTTTCAGAAACTCGCATTAACTTCGAACAAAAATATTGCCAAAATACAGAAAAAAGATTTTAATGAATAAAAATTAAAAGTAAATAAAGAAATCTTTGAGTAATAATTTAATGTATCAAAAATACAGATCTATCTAGAATGACCAATAAGACTGATCTCTCTCAAACCGCATGCATAAAAAATCATGGGTGTATCATTTCACAATCATATATCCATAGTACAACCAATATCCTCATTGTACAGATAACAAAAGTTTGGGACCAATGATTGCGCAATAAGTAATTGGGTTGATCTATCAATTTATACCACTAGGGAGGCGGATTCGTATCGGACGATGCGCTGTAAATGAGCGCATATGGTTTGTAGTTAGATCTAACTTTCAAAGTACGCGTGCATAAATTTCAGAACTGTCAGACGAATGGTACGGAAGGTATAGAATTTTGAGTAACGAAAAGTTTGGCATTTAGAAAAAAATAAATATATATTTTCTTGGGAAAAATGCTGCTGATACTAAAAAATGGCAAGAGTCTCAAATGCTTATACATACACTGCATTTTTGTTATCCAGAAACTTTTCAGTAACTTTTTCTGTACTCAGACCTTAAAAGAATGAAAGGACCAATTGTACAACAAAAATGGCATAGAACAGTTGGAACCATTGAAGAGCACTCGACCCTCACTTCTGAAAAGTGAGGTAAGAAAGGAGTTTTCAATCAAAACTCTAGACTAAGGCTTATTAATCTTATTAGTGATATATAGCAAAGGGTTCTATCAATGATTCCTCAAGTACAGGAGAACCCTTAACGTATTCCAAATACTAAAATTCCTAGTGCTGAGCCCTAAACGATCACTGAGTGCACTTAATAGCCAAACTGCGAGCAAAGAATAAAGATGCATAGAAATAATTGGCAAAATAAAGCAATTAAAAATGACAATACATTTAGCTATAAAGTCAGACGTAGGCGCATACAGACGACGCATTCATTCCCATTCACTTGTATTCCTTGCACATCCTTTTAACTCTAAAGTGTCCATCAAAAGCGCTGCCTACAGAAGACAGGCACCGAACGCTTCTCCACCGCCTCACGGCGCGCGCAAGGCAGCAATCAGATTTGTGTCATCCGAACAATTCCATTTCATATGCGTTGCCCTACCCGCCTGCATTGAAAAAACCATTTGACCCCTTTAGGGTCCTTGATTTTTTGCCTCTTGCCTCTTGCCTCTTGCCTCTTTTGCTTTTTTGTGGCTCGTTTCGAAATTGACAGACACTTAGCAATTTTCAAGTGATGCTGCGTGGAATATTGCTTCGCATTCCGTGTATATTGTGCTATTTAATTCGTTACGTACTTTATTAGTTGGTCCGCCGTATGCTGGTCGTGTAAAGACTCATTGTCCGTTTGCCCGTTTGTCCGGCTGATGAGCGCGCAGCGGACCTGTGTGCCCTTTTGAATGCGCTCAAATGTAGACGAGTGTGGGTTTGCAAGCGCAGACAGAATTTAGCCACTGGCTAATCTTTTAAATTTGTACGCAACGCCCAATGCGTAAATCCGTAACAGCGAGGGTCCTTTACTCGGGTTTATTTACTTTTTATATTTTTTAACGATTAATATTACAATTTGTGGTAGGTGTGAGCGGAGCGGAGGCGATTGGCATGGTGGGATATGGCTGCCACTTTACCTATTTTGCTCCACCTTACCTACTTATGGCTTTGGAGTTAAGAGATATGTCCGAAAGCTTAGTGGGTTTTAAGCCGCTGGACCGCAGTTACTCGCTTGTATTTAGTAAAGCGTGTCTAAACGAGGCTAACGCCTGTGGCGTGGCAATATGTGTGGACAGTGTGTTAGCGGTCCGTTCACAAAATAGTTGGGGAAATAAGAACTCCATCCAGACCATTGATACATCCGTAAAGCTTTCTATCATGATGAAACCAAATTGTAACCTCCTTAAAAGATCATTCATCTTCTAACTAATGTCTAAATAAAATCTCTTAATTATATATCTAAACTAAAAATTAATCTCTTGACTAATTCCGACTCCTAACTCTTATATTGGCAAAATATCACAAACAGATGGCGCTAGATCAGGGTTGCACCGAGACACCTCACTAGATTAAGTTTTAATCTATTCGCTGAAGTGATTATGAAGTAATAGGGAAGTCTTGAGTAGATAATTAAGTTAATAGCCTGATGAAGCTTTTGTCTGAACGTGATATGAGGCTTAAAGGACCGCTTTGATGCTTTAGACGAAGTAAGTTAAGAAAACTCTTACATCGGGCAAGTGATCCGGTGCCACTCTTCTATTTCTTTTCCATAATTTTCTCGTTACATATGTCTTCATATTTAGACAGTTTTCGCTGAGCAGTTGTAAACTCGTTTATGCCTAGTATAAGCTTCTTAAAATATACCTCAGAAGACAGGTTCCAATCTAGCATAAAAAACGTTGAATAGGGAAATACCAATTTCCTAAAAGAGACTGCTTCAAGGGTGCAATTTTCAAACATCACTTAAGCAATGGTTTTACTTTCAATGCTTTAGTGTACTCAAGATCGGTATTAGAATGAAAGAACTCGCAAACGATGAATAGAGAAATCTATAGTTCGTAAAAGAGACTACCTCTAAGGTGCAATCTTTAGCCATCATTTAAGCAATATTATTGGCGCACCAAAAAAAGGACAGAGAGAGAAGTTTTGCATTAACTGCCCAATTTTAGTTGTACCAGCCATTAGTTTAAGATAGTAACAGCTCCATCAAATACCTCAAGCCCACCTAAGGTTATATTCGAAGTTGAAGAACATCGTCAAAGCTTGATATTTTCCCTTCACTTACTTCACTTACTTCATCTTACAGTCAACGAAAATGAGATTTTGGTGGATATAATTTAGCTTAGTAATTGGTGGAGCCTCTACTTCATTTGTGGGGTACATAGCTCGAAGATTGGAGGGAATTATAAGTCTTAAGTGTTCTCCAAACGGATTGGTTTCCTAATGAACTAACTAAATAGTCATTAACCCCTTAACTCTCCCCTACGGAGATTGTTTGAACCTTTTTATTTTTCCTTTCTTATAGTTAGGTCTACTTCTCATTGTGGTTAAAAGAATAGTACATACAATTCCAAGCTGAGAAGTCTGAAACTGCCGGAAGGAGAAGAATATCAGCATTCTACTTCCATTAATCTAAACAAGACCATATTTCTATCTATTCTTTCTTTGTGCGTTCTTTTTGAACTGATCCCTACAACATTTCAAGGGTTGCACTTGCAATCGGGTTTTGAAAATATATCTATCAAATCTACTTTCGGAGATATCAAGAAAAAAAAGTACAATATAGATATCGAAAGAAAATAGTTCTAGAAATCTTTAACTTAGACATATTTTGGACTAGAGTTGCGACTCATACCAAAAATTATAACCTAGTTGTTTACAAAATGTGTGCCCAAGCTTATGACAGTATTCAAGTAGTATTCGACAATTTTGACAATTTTTTAAATAGAGTTGCCATCCTTTCAAAAGTAAAACTTTCCGGTACCTTTGCTAGCTACTTAACTGGATTCTCTTATTTAATTTTAATGAAGCGAAATTAAACAGTGTTTCTATGGAGGCTAGTTTTAAGCCGCCACAGAACGGTGCTGCTTTTCATAACAGGAATTTCTCGGAGGTTTTCTCATTCGCCATCACTACTAGAACGAATTTGGTATTTAAATACTTTTACACCCGAATTATTCACGCACTCACTGTGTGCGAAGGAAACACTCTAGCCGATTACAGATTTCATGTCAGCGCGCAAATAAAAGATTGCGCCGCACGTTGTGTGGACTTGAAAAGCTTAGTAACTGAATAGTAGCGGCGGCGGCGGCGGCAAAAACTCCACCAGCGCCAGCACTGAACCCATCATCACCAACATGCGTCCGACCAGTAAAAGTAGTAGATGATTCTATAAATTCTATATGTGTGCGTGTGTGTGTGTGTGTATGTGTCTGCGACCGGTGGCCCGTACGATTTGTTGGCTCGTTGGTTGCACGTTCTCACAGTCAGTCAGTTGGACTAGGCTTTTATTTATAATATCTTTTTATTTGCATGATTTTGTACGCGCGCGCGCACGAGTGTGTATGTGCGTGTGTGTGTGTGTGTGTGTGTGTGTGTGAGTGCGATTTAGTCTAAAAATAAATTCATTACAGGATTGAGGAATTTAATTCGCTTCGGGTCGCAACATGTTTATATGCACATATGTACGCATATGCTACGTGTGGCAAGAGCAGCAAATAAGTCGGCATACTGGTTCATGTTGCTGTTGTTGTTGTTGTTGTTGTTGTTGTAGAGATATTGTGCGAATTATGCATTGCATATATGTTAATATACTCGTATATTTGTGTATGTATGTATGTGCTTGCAACATTTGTTTGCTGTGCGAATTAAAGGTGCTGCATTAACTTTGCTTATCTCAGTGTGTGTGTGTGTGTTTGTGTGTGAGACGGTATCATGCACACTCATATATACCTACACATATGTTTACTGGCAGTATTTATGTGGTAGCGCTTGTTAATCACATTTGTTTGGTGTTGAAGCAGCGTGTTCGCCTTTTTAAATGACTTCCATGAAATCGTAGCATTCCCGCCACTCTGCCGCTGACGCTGCAGCTTCAGCGCTGCGGAGTCAAAAGCCAAAAGCTAAAGAGTTCGACACAAACCAAAGTCAATATCATTGACGGACGGACGGACGGACAGAGAGACAGTTGGTGCCTTGTAGCTACTTGCCTAATGGCGCTTTTGCTAACAAACATTAACAGCAGCAACGACAGCAACAACAACACTAAAAAGGAAACATTACTTTAATTTCCCAGCTAAGCGTGAATGTTGCTGCTGATCTGCTGAACGGCGCATCAAATTACAAACAAAAGTTAAAAAAATACCACAGCAAAAAATTCCCCAAAATTCAACAAAACAAAATTCAAAACAACGAAAACGAAAAGCAAACGCTGAAAGAAGCATTTGGAAAATCGATAACCCGAAGCGGTGAAAAATTCAGTTAATTCTGTTGAGTTTAATTAACAAGTTTCTAAGTTCTAGCGCCAAGGGACTTGCGCATGCGCACCACATAAATTACTTTTAGGTCAGAGCCACCACTTTTGGGGCCAAAAAACAAATGGCTCCTAAGCACACAAACACAAACAACCACACGCAATCGTATTTAAACACAAAAGTGGCCTAATATGGGTAAATAACTGCATACCGATACCTATGTAAATATGTTTGGATGAAAGCTCTTGTATACAAATAAGGTTTTGCTGTTTAGCATAAAAGAAATGAAAAAAGAAAAATAAATAATGTACATAATAATCGTTAAGTTAACTGCTATGATAATTAATGTCAGTGAATAATAGAAAATTTCAACAATATTTCAGTTGAGTATTCAGCGCCTCCAATTAGCACCACCAGCTGGGGCTGAAAACAATGGGGCCATAACAGCTGAAGGAAGCTGTTGAGAAAACCCATTGACAGTACTTTTAAAATAGTGGGAATGACGTTGATTTTCTTTTCAACGCCAATGACCGTGATATGAGTCAAAATAATGAAAACCAAGTGCCTACTAGTATGCCCTGTAAGAAAGTCGACTATTTCAATTGTTTTGTGATCAGTTATCAAAAAAATGTTAAATTAAAACATTTATAACATATCTTTCAAAATATATCTATGAAATGTATAAAAAAAATATAAAACTAAGCAACATTTAAAATAAAAAACTTAAAATAAAATTTAGGGACTATGCCAACGAAAATAGTATGAAAACACAAAAGAATTAAAATAATATGAAAATAAAACTAAAATACTATAAAAATAAAAATAAAATAATATAAAAACAAAAAAATATGAATTATACAGAAATAATATTAAATAAAGAAATAAATTGTAAAAAATATACTAATTCGAAAAAAAAAATGAGATAAAGAACTTAAAATCGAATTAGATTAGATTATTTTTTAAATAGGAAATTTTTGGTATATGCTATATATGTTTACAAAAGAAATGACATTTTATGAAAATTCTATCGTTTGGTTTTCTAAATATAATATATTTGTTTTATGGCAACCCTACATATTCAGCAAACTAATTTTTAAGATTTGCATAAAATTTAGAACAATTTTAAAGCCATTTTAAAGATATTGCAAATTTTATTTTTTTCTGTAACTTTACATTCATTACTACATAGCAACCTTAAGCACAAAAATTTTAATTTTATAGCTACTGTGTACACAAAATTTCAAATTTTGTTATCAATAAAAAATATTAATGAATAACTTTATGGAAACTCGGTATAATATAAAAAAGCTAGTAAGTAGCCAATAACTTTAGAGTCAGTATAATAAAACTTCAATTATGAAAAAATTACAAAAAAAAAAATTAATTCTAAATCTCATGGTAACACTTCTTTTTTTTCCAGATATGGAAAAATAATAATCGGGCAAGTTTATACATTGTCTTTGTTTGTATAAGACTTGGGTTATGATAACATCAATGGTGAAAATAATAACTTTCCAGAATTTTCAGTTATAATAAAAAATACGTAGACAATGGTGATTGAACATTTGTTCTTTAAAAAAAAATATTGAAAAGCCTACTTATCCCTACGATTATTGGTAATATGAAAACATGTGTGAGAAAAATTTACATATACAATGTCTTAGATTTTCAATTATTATATAAACTATGTAGACAATATGACCATTAAAAAAAAAAATTATTTAACATATCATGACAAATATACTTATCCTTACGATTCTTTAGTACATAAAATACGTATGAGAAAAAAAAAATACATGCTATCCCGAATTAATGTCTTAGATCTTATAAACCTTCACATCTGCTTAAAATTTTCCTAGAGTGTATTTAAGGAGCTCCAAGTACGTACTACGTAACGCTTTCGAATTTACAAACTTGCCTACATACAAATATAATTTATCAACAAATATGCTCCCACAATGGCACAACAAATGCTCATACTTAGTTATAATAACAATAATAATAGCAGTTATAGTAAGTAAGTAAGTAAGCAGCCCATGCTTCAAGCACGATGGCATAGCGAATGACTCGTATTAGTAATACTCGTAGTCTGCTACATATTTACTTGAATATGCTGCTTCCTTTAATCATGTAGCATTTCTCTTGCTCGAAAAGCCGTCGATGGGTTCAAGCACCTTTTTGACGAATTAGATGATTGGGGAGCGAAAAAGTATTGAAGTAGTGAAGTTTTAACTGTTCTTTTTCTACTATTTTTTTGTTCTTATTGTTGTTGTTGTTTTCGTTTTGCTTTTGGACAAATTGTAATTAAGGGGCAACCCGTATAATGTTGGTGTACTCGGCATATTTTTTTCGCTCGCTCATCCTAGGCTATTAACGCTTTAACCAGCATGCTTTTGGGTAAATGGGTTTGCTTGTGTGTGTGTGTGTGTGTGTGTTTGCAGCGGATGAGGCCAACGACATGTATTTACAAATATTTCTAAAAAAATAAATTCAAAAAATTTGCAACCACAAAAATAAAGAAAAATAACTGTGAACTGTTATAAAAAGTGGATGAAAAACCAAGAAAAACCATTTCATTAACTTTTGGCATTTGCTGATTGCCTTTGTTGTTGCTTTTCAATTGCTTTTGTTTTTGTTTATGTGAAATTACATAGACACTCTATAATTAATTTTGTTTGCCTCAAATATATTGCATGTCAATAACTCATCAGCTCATCAGTAGCCGTCAGTCTTAAGCACTTAAGCTGTCTCCATCTGCCCGTGGAAGCCTGGTGGCTGCAAGATACCCATAAAAACAACCGTAATAAATTGAAGGTTTTTCAAATTTGCTAATTTAAAACGAACTGTGGCATAAAATCAATTATCATGTCAAATCGCCGATAGGAATAACAAAAAACACACATATACATACATCCATCACATAACGCTTACATAAAAATCATCTATGAAATGCATAGGTGATAGAAATGCTCGCTTGTTACTTGAATCGAGAATCATACTCGTGAAAACTATTCAGCAACCATTCGGTGCGCATCATTTGTCACCAAACGGCATATAGTTGCTTGACCCCGAAATTCGCCCGTGTGACTCTGTGTTTCAGATTTAGTTAATAGTCGCGCATATGAGGAAGTGAAGAAATGAGAATTCTTTCCGACGATTTAATATAATTATTAATAAACGAACGTAATAAAAAATATGAAATGGTATGTTTGGTAAGAAAATTGGAAGCCTAGGTGTCCTGCACTGGGTAAAATCAAATCCCTTTGCGTACTGCGTAGCAAACTCAGAGATATGCCCGATTCAGCGAGTACAATCAACCGGTGGGTGGTACAATATCGAAAATTTTCGAAATAGAGAGGCTTACCCCTCTTCGAGGAACAGATACCCTTTCGGGGAACCTTGCTCCGAGTCACTAAAAGAGCTAAACCGGCAAGATACTAGGGGTTGAATAGACCTTCAGGGACGTTTCTCCCATAGTTTGCTCCTAATTTTGCTTTGTATCTTAATATCATCTGAAAAATCGAAGAGTTCTACAAGTTTTTAGTTACTTCTGAATAATAGAAACTTATTATATATTTTTCTACATTTTAGAAATGATTGAGAAGATTGGGCATTATATTCATTGTGTGAATACTTATTAAAAAAATAAAAATAAAGAATTCACGTAAATGAGTTACAGTGAGCAGTGGAGAAATTTTTATCAACGCTTACAAATGGCCACCGAGTACGTCGGCTATAGCTCAAATAACCTGACATAACATTACACTCTCTTTATTAAGAACACATCCCTTTCGCTTAACTGGTCTTCAACGGCATGAATAATATCAAATTTGCCGCATAACAAACTCAAAAGGGCATTCACATCGATTTGCGCTGCTGTTTGCACGATTCTTTTCGATAAAAACCAAAAAATGAAAAGTAATCTCTACATCATTATTTGATAAGCATGACATCCAGAATATGGGTATTAACTTTTGAATTCTTTGTCAATGACCAATTTCACAACCATACAACACAGTGACCACAAACTCGAAGATAACTCGAAAATAATAAAACAAAAGTATGGCGAAAGCGTTTCCATTGAATTATAGAGAATATACAAAGATTATTATTTGTCATACTCTCCGCATTACTTTGGGGACTGACTTAGTGGACCAATATAATTATTAGTACATACAGTGATTCCTACTTCTGTTTGTTTGTGTGTGCCAAGGGTTGGCTTTGTGGAAAAAGGTAAGAATGTATGAGGCATTCATGAGAAATATTTTGCATTTGTAGCACATACACTCATGTATTTTCTTATTAATATGCATATATGCCTACATGCACCTTTGGCGATGCCAAAGTTCAAAGTGTAGCAGCTTCTTGAAGTCTCACAGCTTTTTTGGCATTCAATTGGATTTACTACTGCTCCACACAGGCGGGACTGCAGTCCGACAGAAAACAAATACTAACAGCTGGAGGAAGACAAAAAGACAACAAAATGCTAAGAATTACAAAAATAAAGATCATGCAAGGAAAATCTTTCTATTCTTCAACTGTCCGCTGCGAGCCAAATTGCCGTGAATCCCTGATACCTATTAATGCGAAAGCAGAATGTATCGCAGTGCAAAAGGTTGCCAACTTAATTGTAATTGGAAAAATCAAACTTAGATCTGGCAGCTGACGTTTAGATATTCATTAGAAGTACCCATTTATTCTAAACAGAAGAAGGCTTCTCCGCCCACATAATCTCTAATAGTTCGTTTACTGGCCAAGTATTCTCATGTGACGTTTCTCTTTCCGCGACTCCATGCGTACAAATGCTTTGATGTGTGAGAGAAAGAGAGAGAGGAGAAGTGTCTATTTTAAGTAAAAACGGGATACGGTTCTATGAGACTCTCTCTCTATTTTCTTAAACCACTGTAAAACCAAAGCTTTATTAAAATGAATAGGTCACTGTATACATTTCCCAGTTAGACGACATTATCCTAGATATGGACATTGTCAAATTTCGCGTACCCTTTAGACACCGTTATTTCCTCCACTTCTACCACTAGATGACAAGTATAGCTTTCAATAAGAGATATAAGACATTTGCTTCCAAGTTATGGGCGATATAATATTACCTTACAAGATGGACCTTAACCTTAAGTAACCTTTACCTCCGTTTTCTGTGAAGAGGGGATTTTATTGACTAAGGCACCGAAAATTAGGTTATTGCTCTAGTTATCCCAAAAGATTGGTTTACTAAGCTTTATCGTTAAATATTATCAAAATATCACTTCTAACCATCTTTAAAGCAGCTCTGAGGCAGACCTACCTAAATACCTAACCAACACAGTTAACCTTTTAGACATATGTACTTAGTAGAAGAGTCTCCTTGTTTGTTGCTTCTCTGTTCTTCTCTCTACTTTTCCAACTGTGAAATGAAGAGGGATTTTTTTTCTTAGTTTGGACAAAAGCTCCTGTGAGTTGGCGAACTCTTTATTGCAATTTGTTGGCAACACTCTAACGGAATTTTGCAATACCAAAACAGCCACAACAAACAACAAACAACAACAACACAAATCAGTTCAAGCAGAATGTCCGTAACCAGTTTGGCCTAAACCCAATCATCATCATGGTAGGGCTCTGTGAATATTCCACGAATGCGAGGTAGGTACACATTTAGTAGAGCCGTGATGATACTTTTTTCCCTCACAAACTTGGCATTTAAGTGCGCTTTTAGATAGAAATACAGCCATAGAGGCCCACATACATACCTATACATGGGTGCCTCTGACTATTTTCTTAAGCTGCACGTTTGTGAGGACAGGAACGCGGCATTTAGTTAGAGTTCTATTGGTAACAGATGGGCGCAAAAAGGGATTAACGGAAAACTAAAGTGGAAGTCATGGACAAAGACAACAAAAAACAAGCAAAGAATGGAAGCAAATAGGAAAAAGACTGTGTACTGATTTCCTCTACTTGAGTTTCAGTTGAAATCGTCGCTCCAGACGACATGCTAATGATAATGCTGAACTAAATGATGATAATTTTCGAATGCAATAAACAAATTTAAAGTCTATTCTGGCACTTGAGGAATGAAATGGATATGCAGATCTTCATATATGTATATGTGTGTGTTGTCGTAAACTATTAGAGTGCATTCAGAGTTCACTTAGAGTTCATTACACAGAGCAATTTGCTCTTGAAAGAGGTCAAACCAAATATTGCGACGTACAAAAACCGAAATAAATACCGCAATTAGATGATATTAGGGTTAGATTAGATAAAATTAGTAGTTTAATTTTGATGAGCTTGCTTGAAATGAGGTTATATTAGACACCTTTGAAGTGTGCTAAACTGCCTTTGCTTTGTGGCTATTATCTGTCTACGGCACGATAGTAATAACTGTTAACTAATTTGACGCTTATTTAGCACCATTCGCTGAAATATACAGCGAGTGGGAGAGAAGGTAGGGTGACCAAAAGGTGAAAACGAGCATGAGTAAATTTCCGTAGTTTCGTAATGATAAATGTGCCAACCGATAGATGTCGCGCCAAAGGATTGGCGATCGACTAAGACGTTTAAGTGCGATTTCGAGGAAAGTGAAACCCTTCGGATAATCGATCAGCACTTTCTTAGTCTTTTTCATGGCAGGAATATGCTTTGGGTTTTGCCGAAGGACGCTTGTAATTAAGAATAAACTTTTACGTAGGTCTCTAAAACTTTTAAGATTTATAAATCTCCAGTGGATTTACTATCTTAGAGCTATCTGACTAATCATAATATAAAAAAATAGGACGCAAAGGTTAAAAGCTTAAAAGCTTAAAAGTCATTTAAAAAAGTTTTTAAAATGCCTGGTAAACCAGAAAAGCATAAGAGAAAGCAACACGATCACGTACTGGCTAATAAAAAGCGATTTATATCCGTTGTAATCGGAAAGAATTTCATACAAACGTTGTTATAAGATCTGAATTTTCTAATTATAATCGAAACCTCAGACAACCACTGTTCCCACGGTAGTCGGGCCTACATAACTGGAAAGGACCCGGATATTTATTCGGCCAAAAACTCAATGTGACAGCATTTCTCAATATTATTTGGGAAATGTTTTCTGTATGTTGCCGCTGAAGCAACAAACAGATAACACATTTTCCGGGCAGAGCTTAAAAACAATTGGCGTCGTTGGAAGTTTCAGTCGAAAATATTATCGAGAAAGCATCCATTTTGAATATTTGGTTAATATATGTTAAAAAATAAGACATAATTCGAAGAGATCGGCATGAAAAATTATTCAAAGTCGATGTAAATTTATTGTTGTAGGAATTCCATATCAAATTAGCAAGCGGTTTTTTTGAGCCCAGCTGATTAGGAAAATTCTGTGAAGATAAAGAATTGACATCATTAGAAGCATCGTTTTTCGAACAAAGCATTCCCAAGGCATTCCCAAGGAGGTTGAATTAAAGGCAGGATTCTTTTGGATTTAAAATAGGGATTTTCTTTTATAAAAGTGGATGTTCCTCGGCAAGCGAGATACAAAGACATTTCTAACCTAAATGTTTAATTATAGAAACTTGTGTGTTCCAAGATTACTTCAAGCTGTAGTGATTTCGACAATTGTGGGTTTTATTTTAAACGGCGTAACTTCACAACTTTTAAAAAAGCATCGATCTAACACCGCTCAAGAAATCATATTTAAAGAAAAGAAATCATATTTAAGGTTATGTTTTTGTTTTTGTGCATTATATAATGCACAGTATCTAAGTTGATCTGTTGATCTGTTCGTAATACAAATGACTGCGTTTTATCGATTTGAATACAAAAATAAATTACATGTATTATAGTTTCTCCCTTTCTACACTTGTTTTTGTAATAATCTTGTCTGCATCTAAATTTTAATAGCCTACTTGCAGACTCACAGAAGTTTCTGCTTTCGAAAAAATTGCTATGATTCGCCGGTGAGCACCAAGCCTTTGGTCGATACTTAAAACTACATAAAAATACGCAATGATTCGACGCGCTGCGAGTATTTGAAATAATTACTACACATACGCCAACACAAGACATCGAACCATGGAGAACGAGAACGAGACCGAGATCGAGATTGACATTTGCAATAAAGCCACCTTTCAAAATCCATGGATAACAACTATAAAAGTGTTTAAAAATAGAATGAAAACGATCGCATTGGACACTGGCAGAGGAGAAGAATTCCTTGCACATTGGCCTTCGCCTTCGCCTTCGCCAGCGTCATCGGCATTGGCATCGGCAAACGGCGATGACCATCGTCTTCGTCAACAGCGGCGGCAGCGGGCGCGCACGCGCACACATCAAGGTAATCGTAAAGGCGCGCGCAAAAGTCCAATTTATGCCATTATGCCAATATCTAGGAGTGCTGGACATTACGATTGCACCGGCGAACGAGTGCGCACCTATTTTTAATATTGCCCTGCGTTGGGCATTCATTTGAAATTATCTCGTATAAAGTGCATGCCATGACAGAAAGTCTAAGGAGACAAAACCAAAACAACAAAAGCAACAATAATAATAATAACAATAAGAAATCAAATAAAATGCGCAAATAAAGCAGAGTCCATCAAATAAAGTTTTAAATGAACAATGGGATCCCGGGTTCAATTCAGTAGGCAACGACAAATTGTTGAAATGAAAAAATAAATACTATGCTTGTTACAATCGTGCTCTCTCGTGCGGGTACGAAAGCCAGAGCGCGCACACTGCGACACACACAAATAACCATCGCCTGTTTGTGTGTGTGTGTGTGTGTGCGTGTGTGGAGCAAAATACGGGCACAAATATATGGATAGGGGTATGAACATGATTACGGGAATACAAAAGTGCCGGGCACAAACGCACGCGAGCGGCCTAGCCAAACGCATTAACCCACACACAAAGCCAGTATTATATATATTTATATATATGTATATATATGTACATATGTCCGTATGTATGTAAGCGCACATTCATATGTTGCATATTTTGTCTCCCAACATAAACCCAAGCATGTGCTGGCCCCACTAAACGCTCATACATAGGTGCGTATGCGTATAGGTATATACGACTAACTATGGAAAAAACTATTTCCGACCACAAAACCACAAAACGTGATACAAAAAAAAAGAAGAATTAAAAAAAAAAACAGATAGAAAAGGCAGCAAGTTGGAATAGGAATCTTAAAAGAATACCACTGGAACGGAACATCTTGGCCGTCTCTGTCTTTAGGCGCTATTCTGCAGCCTAATATAATACAGTGGCGTTAAAAGTGATATTTGTTCACTTAACACTGCTGATGCTAAAGATGTCATATCATTTGCCTAGGCATAATGCAGAGTTGAGGGTCATAAGGAGCTCTTTGAGCACCTAGAATTTTCGAACATTTTGGTTCAACTCATGCCGACAAATCAGGCCATTGACGCCATACAAATTTTCAGTTTTGAAAAATTCATTGATTTTGTTGGTTCAGAAAGATGATCACAACTATGGGTTTTAAGGCTGAAAGGATTTCTGACGAATTCTTCTCATTACTAGTAACTTAGGAGTTTCACTTCATATTTATTTAAATGGAAAATAATGTGTGCGTTATAATTCTTTCTGTAATCTCTATAAAGAATTTCAAAATTGAAAAATGTATCGGTGCTCCATTATCATGGAAGACTGAGATCAGATAAGAACTTATAGGGAAGAGTATACAAACCTAAGACCGCAGTGATTACCCAGCTACACTTAATTAAAAACTCTGGAACCTTCTCCTTCTCTGATGCTAAGATAGACACGAAACTAATAGATCCGAAATAAGTAATAGAATCACTTTGGATGGGACGGAATGGGTGGTGAGAGGTAAACAGTCTGATCAGAGGAAGTGGTATCAGTTAGAAAAGTGGTTCAAGACCTCATATGAAGAGATGTAATCGAATCTAATAGTTCAAAGACGGATCCGACAATATGGATTGAAACGAGATCTGAAAACCTAATCAAATCGAATAATGAACCCTATATAGGTATAGAATTAGATACTACAATATAGATTTGAACACACTGATTTGATATGGTGATGTTGTATAAGGAGCCCAATTATGTTGAATAAGGATCTGATATGAAAAGATTTCATAAGATTCGGTAACTAAGACTTTTACCTGATAAGACCGTTGAAGAGAAAAAAGAATCAGATTAAATATGGATTACATGCACATCTGATATCATGGCCTGGAATTTAGAAATATGAAACGAAATCGAATAACATTGGATGGGGATCTGATATGTACAGATTTCATAACACCCACTAACATAGGTTTGAAGACTTTGGTCTGATAAGGTGAAACAGTCGGAAAACAGTCGGAATGGACGAAATCGGCGCCCAATATGAGGAGAGAATAGTAAATAAGTAGTAAGTAATAAGTAAGAATATGTTCGAAGATTTTGATCTGTTAAGATGGAGGAACGAGAGAATATGAAAATCAAATTCCAAATTCTGTGATTGCTGTAGATTGGAGTGGTATAACTAGTGATATAAATTAGTTTAATTAAATTGTATGATTCTTGAAATTGGTAAAGAAATCTGAAACGAGCTCAATTATCAAAAGAGCTTGGAAGTTTTCCACTGCACACAATAGTCTACGTTTTTTTCTTTACACCACTGTACATTTTGTGCACCCGGAATCTTGTTCGCCTCTCAACGCTTCCTTTTTTACCAATATTTATTTATGCGCTACGTTCAGACGTCACCGCCATCGCCACAACCAGCACGGTGACCATTGTGACCACCTTCGCCAACGTCGCGGACGCGCATTGATCTCGCTGGCATTCTTCACGGCTATGCGATAATGTGTATGCTAGTGTGTATGTGTGTGTGCTGTTCACAGTTCACATATCCCATTTATCCGCATATCCGCCTATCCAACAACAATGTGACCAACCAACCAACCAACAAGCAAACGATCGAGCAAACTGTCTGCCTGCCCGCTTGCTCGATTGTCCAATTGTCTATGGGGGGGACTTCTTGAAGTCACAAGCAACGAACTTCATTCTTAACCTTAGTAACCGTGAACTTGATTAAAAAGCATTTCGCACATCACTCAGTTCACCAAACGAGCGCGCAAGCAGCAACAATAACAACAACAACAATAATAGTAACAAAACAAAAACAAAATCAAAATCGAAACAAAACAGCGGCAAGATTTATATGCAGGTATGTAACTTTATGCATTTGTATGGGAGTGTGCGTTTGCTTGTGTGTATGTTTGTATGTATGTTTGGGAATGTTGTGTGGTGGAGTCGTAGGGCATTGAGCAGCGCTGCCGCGATCGCATCACATTAGCAGTCGCCAGCCCAATCATTACCTGTCCTCAAAGAGCAGCTTCAACAACTACAACAACAGCAAAAACAACTTAGTGACTTCGTGTTCGAGTGTATTGGTGCATGTATGTGTCAATGCATGTGTTTATTTGTTTGTTTGTATGTAAGAATTGACTTGCCGCCGCTGGCTCAAAGGATTAACCGCACAAACACACACACACACACACACACACAGGCGAGCAGACGTAAATAATAGCCGAGTCAAAAACGTAGCGAAGCGACAAAGCGACAATACACACACTCAAACAGAAGTCAAAGCAGTCAATCGTATGTGAGTTTGTGTGTGTGTGCGTGTAATTGAAGTCACAAAGCAGTAGTTATAGACGAAGCCGCCGTGGTTTAAGAATTCTTCAGTGAGTCTTCGAGCCACTTTAGAGCAACTTTAGAGTTCTTGGCAGTGAGGTGTTTGTGTCAGTTGGTCTTTTGCAGCGATCAAGAAAGAACGTGTCTTTCTCTCGTTCACGGAACAATAAAGCTTCACAATATTCACAAATACATACAAACAGACACAATTGCATATATATTTACACATATATAGTAATATTGTGTGTAGTTCTATATATAATAGTGCAACAAGTTGAAAAATTGGTTATTAGTGTTCGATTAATTGGCGGAAAGAGTCTCTTGTTTGTGTCTCGACGTAGCAGAAATGGCGAAAATTTTTTTAATCTGTTTACTGAGCGTGTTAGCCTGCGTCTCAGGTTTGTACAAAACTCCATACATACCCACCATACATAATATTTAAGTGAATAAGAGTTTTAATGTCACAAAACCGTTTTTGAAGGATCGAAAATGTTAAACGTTTCGAAAAATTTTCGAGAATTAAATTTTTTTTTCCACAATTTTATTGTTTTTTTTTTTTTAATTTTTCAGTTAAATGTTTTTAAGAATTTTTGATTGTAAAATGTTAAAAGCACAACATCCGTTTTGCGTATCTTCGTTGAATGCGGAATAAGCTGCATACAAAGATTAATACATAGACGAGCGTGGAATATTTTTGAATTTCTGTAAAATCCTGTATGTATCTGGCGCAGGAAAATTATAAAATTGAAAGAGTGTTGTTTAACATTTCATATAAAAAATTTAAACACAATTTCTACTTGATAGAAAATTTTGAAAGATTTTTTATCTAATGATATTTTTATTACTCTGAGCGCAGTATATTTTGATGAGGAATTAGAACATAATTATTTGTTGATAGTTCTTTGAAGATTTTTGTTTCAAAAATATTTTTTTCTCACACACAAAAAAGATATTAGCGAAGATTTACAAAATATAGTTTGTTGATAGTTTTTTTAGTTGTTCAATGCATGAATTTTTACATAAGATTAAAAAAGAAGATTTTTCAAATCTGTTTTCTTATTTCTTCCAGTTCAAAATTGTAACTAAAAAGTTGGTTTCTTGATTTAATGTTTCTCAATTTCCGCGAAAAAGAATTACAAAATATAAAATTAGTTATAAAAAAAAAATTAATAAATGGATATCGTGAGGTTTCCTATGAAAAAAATATATATTTTGTAAAATTATTGGTGATGATTGCTTGATTATTGCAACATAAAAAAATACATAAAACTTATTTTAATATGAAAACAGAAGAATGGAAATAAAAAAATATTAAATGTTGAAACGTTGAAGTAATAACAATGTCTAAGATAGAAAATTGCCGCTTTGTAAAAAAAATAACAATTTTAGTCCCAGAAAGGAAATGTCGGATGTTTGATTAAAAAGAGAATTACACAAAATTAAATTAAATCTAATATTTTTTTCGGTTATTCAAATTTTCTACACAAAAAATATTTATAGTTAATTTAAGTGTTATAAGGAAGTAGTTTTCCAAGGACATCACTGTTTTTTAAATAATAAAATATTTCAATAATAAAATCATATAATTTGTTAAAAACAATAATAAAAATTTAAAAAAATATATAATAACATAAAGCGCCTTTTTCAGTTAAACATTCTACAGAATTTAATTTTAAACTAAAAAAAAAATAGATTTTGCACGAGTTTTAAAATTATCAACAAATTTAAAAATTTTTGAAATGTGCTAAAATATTACAGATTTCGCTTCCAAAAAATGTAAGCACTTATTTTGAATCTCAACAAAAAAAAAACAATATTGTAAGATATAAAAAAAAAAAAATCAAAATAAAACAGTTTATAAAATTTTCTTCTTAAATTATTTATAGGATTCAAAAGCACTCACCCAAATTTTGCCCACAGAATTTTCTTTAATTTTCTGTTAAAGCTGAAAAAGAGAAAATTAAAAGTAATAATTAAGTTTAAATTAATTAAAAAATAATAAAAGTAAAAATATATAAAATATACCATAAACATTAAAATATTACCAAAGACAAAATTAACTAATATATAAATTATATTTAGAATATTTAAAATTAATAAACCCACAAAAGCTATATATAAATTTATGAATATATTAAAATGCCGAGAACATTTTTACCTTTGTGCATACATATTTATGTATATACAAACAAATACGCGTATATGTATAGGCAAATTTTTTTATTTAGTACGCTTCGTGACCTGGCAGGCACAAATTCCAAATTAATGATGTCACATCTATGTCGCTTCCTAATAAGGCGGCGATACCATACCCTTTCAATACCATTCAGAACAATATATGTTGTATGAGTAGTATGTATATATTTAAATATATATATATATTTATATATTTGAAAATCATAAATATCAACTTAATAAAAAAAATAATAACTGTTTTTTTAATAACAACTATTTGTTTTTTAATTTAATTTTAATTCAAAAAGTAAAAGTAGTTCTTAAATTTTAAATAAATATTTACAATATAAATTAAAAATAATTAATTACTTTATGAAACTGAGAAAAGTTATATAAAAAAATTTCAAAATAATTTAGTAAAATTTTTTAAATTAAAAAACTCCAAAATAACATTAACACTTAAATAAATATTTTTAATTTAAATTTAAAAAAAATTTTCAAATTATTAGAATCGAATTCCTTCTCAAGCTACCTCTACAAATCTTCTTTCCATTTTACATTTAAACTTATAATTATTATATTTTTTCCAAATTTATTTAAATAGATACCATTGCACTCCAAATAACTGAATCTTCTTTTCCAACAAATTGTCGAAACCGTTAACAATTAGCATAGACAAATAGCGGCGATGACTATATTAGTGTTGTGTGCTTTATATGGAGCATTGTTAAATAAGCGTGTGGTCTTAAAAATTTCTAAGTTTGCATTAAAAATATGTTAAAGTATGTACCGTTAAATAATGATTGTATTATGAGTTAAAAGTTAGCGATACGTTGACCTTTTTTATTAATATTTTTTAATAAATTTAGTTGTCATAACACGTCAATACTTACTTTTGCTACATACTTACAAACTTGTACATACTTTTACAGTTATATACGAATGTTGTGAATAATTGTGATTAATAATACATTTTTATTATATCTATAATAAATAAGCGCATTTTAAAGGACAACAAAAAAAGTCTGCCTCTTAAACAAAAGACTTAAGCAACGAACCTGCTTTTGATTCCCATCTTGGGTGGCAAATGGTACGCCCCAATGTGATATTTAGGCACTAATGGAGTTTTTTTTTTAAAGAAAAGGATCTTTACATAATGACATTATAAGGCTAGATACGGCTGACTTATGCACCAATTTAATCCTTAAACTTAATCGTACGAAAGGCAGGACTTTAACTTTGATTTTCGAAAAACCTTAAAATAGTCAGACTTTACTTTTCAATATAAAATGGATTAAATTAGGCATTGAGGGCATGTTTGGAGTAAAAATAGGCAACAAAAGGCAGATAAAAACAAGAAGAAGAACTATAAAAGGAAATGAGAGGTCCGAACATTAAGGATTATGCACTTTAAAAAAGCAGATTGCTGAGGAGATAACAGAGTTTCAGAACACATATCATCCACATTTGTATATAAAAATAAATTATAATAAACAAAAAATTTCTGTATCCATTACAAAATATAAAAATTTTTAATACATTTTTCTGTGCTCATTAATTTGACCATAGCTGTAAATTATATACAAAAACATAATTTTTAAAATTAATATAACTTAAAAATATACATTTTCAAACATTCCTAGAACAGCCAATGGGTTAACACTATTCCTTTCTGTATTTAATTTGACACTTGAAACCTAATAAGCGCGGCTAATATTGAATGAGTCATGTTTGCATGCCTACAACAACAACAATATGTCTTTCATTTTCATTTATGGTTTGTTTGTCTGTTTGCTTGTTGCTTTTAACCTTTTTCAACGTTTTGCATACCAAAAGGAGTGCGCACATACCGTTGTCATTTCCATACATACATACATTTATGCCTACAAGGAGGAAGACATTCTTCGGCGCACACCGGCGTACAAACAAACGAATTTAAAAATGCTCGCACATGCATACAGACACAGAAGTGTTAATATCTGCAAATATGTTTGTATGTTTGCATATGTAAATAAATAAATTTAAGTGCAACGCTTACATTGCAGCCAATCACTCAGTCATGCCACACATTTACATACATACGTGGATTTTTAAAGACCGACGTTAACTGTCACGTTTCTACAGCTGCGACATACATCAAAAAATAAATACAGGATGAAAAGAAATCAAACAAAATATGTATTGTATACAAAACACATATAATGAAGTGAAGAAGGTGAAAAATATCAATGAAGCCCTGCAAAGACGCCTATGGATGGCAGGACATATATATTTACATAAATATTTATAAGAGTGTTTGTTTGTATGAAAGCGCGCTTGTCACATTAACACAGGCATATTTGTTGTACATGCCATCCAGCTGAAGGCTGGCAATGCCACCATATGCACTTGTAGGGACGCGCCGTTGGAAATTTGTGCGCCTTTGTTTGTATTCTCTTTGTACGCATACTGATTAAAACTATGCTCACACTTCGAGGTGCTCAAAACATCCATCGGAAGTGGGAAGCTCACGTCCAGAATAATTTAAAATAATTTATAAACACGATTGCTTCGATTGTATGTATGTGTGTATGGCATATACAATATACGTTAGTAGATATCAAAATTTATTAAATTAAAAATTTTTAAATGAGAAAAGTATGAAAAAATTAGCAAAGAAATTTAAAAGAAAAAATTTAAAAAGAAAGTTTTAATTTAAAAAAAGTTTAATACAAAAATAATAGCAAAATGTTTAAAAAAAAAATCAAAACAAAAAGAAAATAAATAAATAAATAATTTAAAAATTGTTAACCGTAAAATTGAAAGAAAAATACATACGAAAGGAAGCGCACGTAATCAAAAATTTCGTTTTCGCTTTTCTGAAATTGAACATGCACATATACAGCTATACACACGTACATACAGCACATTCATGTACGAAAAGAAAAAGGCAATAAAAATATAATAAAAAAAAATTTTTTAATATTAAAAAATAATACAACTTATGTTTTACGTTATCAATCAATTACACATCGACAATCAAGCAAATAAAACAAATAAAATACAATTTAATAATCATCATCAATACACATTTTATATTTACAGGTCAACGCATTACCACTATTCACCTGGATGGCGTACAATACTTCATTAGCCGCATGAATCCCTATTCGCCCGAACTCAATTACTTCCTCGCCTATCAGTATTGCCGTTCGTTGGGTCTGCAATTGGCGTCGTTCGAAACGAAAGAGAAAGCCGAGTCTATGACCACATATCTGAAGAATGCCGGTTACGGTAATTATGATTTCTGGACTTCCGGCAATCGTTTGGGCACCGGTATGTTCCTATGGATGAGCACTGGCCTGCCGTTTAATGCGACCTTCGACTTCTTCGAGAATTCAGCCGATGCCATACAAGCTGGTCTGCTCGATCCCGTTGATCATAATAGCAATACGTCGCCACAGCGGACGGCGCGCGACAGGTAAGTGCGCGTTTGCGTCTTACGTTTATGTTAAGTTTAAGTTTAAGATGATCCCGGAAGGCCGAACTAAAAAGAACATTTCTATAGAATCTTTTAAAATTCTTTAAAATTATCTCCACCAGTTCTCCAGCTATCGGAATATCATTTTTGCTATTTGAGCATGTACCTCTCCCTCAACAAAACTTTCCATATACACTCTACATATTCGAAATCTATAGACTTGAGTTTTCGGTATGTACCATGGGAGGAATTTCCGATACCACATTCAAGATCGACTGAGAGACTTTCAAACAAATTAAGATTAATACCTCGACAGCATTTTTTTATCCTCATTCACTCATTGAGAGTAGAAGAGAGCACCCTTCGAATTAGTTCTTGACTTAAGATCAACTAAATGACTCAGGATCACTGACCAAAGACCAAAGGTTAGAGACCAAAGACTATATCAAGCGAGATTAATTTCAGCGTTCCAACAATAAGCAACCCAAGAAAATAAATAATTCTTTAATTTTAATTAAGAAATCTTACATATATATTAACTTTCTCACTTTACACTTTCGTGCAACTCTTATTTGACCCTTTACAGCAGTAGCGGCGCTGAGAAGGGTTGCGTCATTTTGAAACAACCCACATTGAAATGGATGCCCGAAGACTGTTCCGCGGTGAAAGATTTCATATGCGAACAGACTCGATGCTATTACTACAATTACGGCAGTATTCCAGTGTCATCGGCGCAGGGGTAAGGACATCAATCTACTACTCTTACCTAATCACTGAATTCACAAATCAGCCAACAACAAAACAAATAAATCAATAATGAAATTAAAAAACTTAAACACTCACTAAACTTAATAAGAAAATTTAAAGAAATATAAAAGTAATTGAAATAAAATAAAAATAAATTGAAGAGAGCAAGAGCTAAAAATGCGAGAGGGAGAGAGAGAACGAAAATTTATATTTAATAAAACAAAACAAAAACGTTATGGAGAATATTACAATATTTGAAGACTCTAAAACTTGCTCTAAAACTTCTTCAGAAAATATTTAAACAACAACAAATCGAATCTAAATAATAATAATATTCTGCGTGAATTTGTGAAATTGTTTATTAAAGTAATCTATTTTTAAATAATACGCTAATTTTTGCAAAACTGAGTATATACTTAAGCAATATATACAGATATATTCACCAACACAAGCGCAACAATGAAGCGTCAATAAACAAAAAAAAAAAAACAATTCTTACAAATATAGGTGAGCTAAACCCCAAATCATAAAAATACAATAAAAAATTTAGAGTTAAAGCGTCTTAAAAATAGTACTAATACTTAAGTTAATAGGTAAACAGTGACTCCCAAAATTGTGCAACATCAAAAATTGGTGACAAAAAGGAAATTGTTACAAATTAAAAAAATATATATATTTCCAAATAATTAAAAAAAATATGGTTAGTAAAAAATACATCAAATAAAATTTGGTAGTAGAAATACAAAAAAATATTAAACAAATTAATTTTTTAAATTTCTATATTAAAAAAGTAGAAAGTAACTATCGAAAACTTATTAATATTCTTTAACGTATTCTTTTAATGTAAAATTCTTTTTAAAATTATAAAATTTCATATTAAAAATGAATTTTTTAAATAAAAGAAAATAATAATATGACTTTACAAGAAATTAGCAACAACTTTTATTAAACGCGAATTGTATATATTATAAATTTGCATACCAAAATTGATCACAACACTTCGTCTGCATAGTTTTTTGAGTCACTGTTTGCACCATGTATGCATTTACACATTCTCATGTAGTTTAAAGAAAGCTCGAACGTTATAAAGCAATTAGTTCGTCATTTTTCAAGTTCAAATAACGTTTCATTTCGCTACTAACAAGCCTACAATAGCAATAACAAGAACAACAACAACAGTAGAAGAAAAAGTTAAGCACACTATTAGCTAAATAAAAATTTATATGCCGCTTTTACCGCTAAATACACGCCTGCACACAAATTTTCGACACAGATACAAACATATTTACTCTCATATTTTTTATTACTACAATTACTAACACGTCTTAAAATTGCGCTTGTATCTTTTTTGTACATGTTTATAACACATATTTTTAAGAATTTCGTGGTTTGGGGCTTAGCTGCTTGTAAAACACAAAGACGACAATCTAAAGCAAATGTCTGTTTGGAAAAAAAATTACAAAAGAATAAACGTTACTTTTTGAGTTTGCCATGTTTTGGTGTTTATAACCACTGCTGATCGTCTATCAATAACCATAAATCGTGCATTCAGGATTATATATACACACATAAATGCCTCTTTTGTATTGCTATTTGTAACAGTAAACTCTAAATACAGTTGTTTGTATGTTATACTTAAGTAGTGGCTTGAAGAACAAACGCATTTGCACCTCTAACTATAAAGGCCGCTTTGTGCGGTCGCCATGTGTTTGTATGTATGTATGCATGCCACAGTGCCATCATTAAATGCGATACGGTATATTAATGGCCATATATGCATGCGAACACATACGCACGAACAACTCTGACTTTCGCAAAATCTCTTAAGAGCTATTACTGCACTACAATATAGTTTTTATTACTGGAAATTCGTTTCTAATTGCATTTTTTATTGCGTTTTCTCGCATTTCCCCCACCTGTCCACCTGTACATACACGCCTGCGCACAAACAGCCGTCCGGTCACCTCTACGACTCCACGCCCCACTGTCGATCCCACCAAGCTGAGTCTATCCACAACCCCGTTACCGCTCACCATGTCCACGTACACACCTTTTTCGAAGCGTTCACATCAGGATGACGAGCATGACGAGCCGCAATTGTCTTTCGTCTCCTTGAATCTCGATCATGATCTCGAGAGCGGCGAAGAGGAAGTCAAGAACGATGAGCACGACAATGAGCCCGAACACGAGCACGAACACGAACAAGAGCACGAACGTGAACATGACAGCTTCGATGCTGAAGATGAAGAAACTGAGGATGAGAAGAAGCGCACATTGCCCGTCTATGAGGGCAACAATGATTTGCATATCAACAGCAAAGAATCAGCAGAACATCAAGTCGAACAAGATTTACACCACGTTGCACAACAGCAGGAAGTTGGTGAAGAGGAGGACGATGAGACGGCCAACGAAGAGAACAACTCGGCTTCGCATGAGGACAACGCCGATGATGTTGACACCAAGAGCAACACAGTTGGTGAAGATCAATTGAAGACCTTGCCAGTGCCGGCTATTGCCGCGCCCGCTGAAGTGCCAACTGTTGAGGTGCGTCTCAAGCACATCTCACAAGAGATTGAAAAAATGGCCGCTGCCAGCAATGAGAATCAACGTCATAACAATCCAGCGGCTGGTGCATTACATCATGACAATAACAACAATGATGTCGATCGACAATCGTTCCTTTCACTCACCGATCTCATACGCACACTACGCCCGAATAATAAACAAATCATACCACAAATCGATTCGGATTATTCGAATGCTATGCGTGTGCTAGGCGAGACCTCTGAGGTCGTTAATAATGAGGAGGCGCATAAGTTCTAAGGCAAGGATATGTATTATAGGAGAGAGCGTGAGAAAGAGAGAATGTCAGCGAAAAGAAGAGCACAACCAGAAAGAGAGTGGACTTAGAGATGAGAGAGTGATCATGAAAGGGAGAATAGTGAAAAAAGATAAAGAGACAGACAAAACGATGAGAGAAAGAGCAGAGCGCTAAAAAAGAGATACATATGAGAAAGGAAGAAAGTTAAGCGTTTCAACGGACACAATATTACATGTAAACCACATATCACTATATAACGCATAGATCCTTACGATCTCGAATTTATTTTTATGCGATAAAATTAAAATTAAAAAAGAAAAATATTTGAGAGTAACTTAAAAGAGCATTATAGGTTATACCTACCACTATTGTAAACTCTACCTAAGTAACTATTCAGCTTAAAATGAGAATTCTATACTTAGTAATTTTGCAAACGAGCTTGAATCGTGTTGCAAGAACCGTAACTATACAAAATATGCCTTAAAACGTAGCGTTATGCAACAGTAAAATATTTTTTTTAATGAAAATTTAATTATTTTAGAAGCCCGAAAAGTATCAAAACAAATATTGTACGCTTCGGCTGGACGGCAGGTACCCAACGAACGCAACGGGTACGTATAAAGCTGTAACGAGTACAACGAGCGAGGAACGGAGCTACATCGATTACTCAAACTTAGATTAGCGATGAGTAAACGAGTAATAAAGCGCTCCCTTCGTGTATATTCGTTTTCAGTGGCCGAAACGTGCGAGTACTTTCATATGGCGTTAGTATTAAAAAAAAAAAAACTATAAAATATAAATGAAAAATTAATAAATTATAATTTAACTCGCTTTAAGCGCTTGCAGCGAAAACTACTTAGCACTGAAATTTCATGAATGTATTTTCAATAAAAATACTTTTAAATTAAAACATAAATATATTCACATATTTTTAATGAATATTTTATGCGAAATGAAAGGAAAATTAAAAAAAAACAACCATGTAGTTCGAGTGTGTACGAATTATGTAATATTTACCTATCAAAAAAATAAAGATTGCAATAGATGTATGTACCACAAACAATTGCTATCGGCAGTAAAACTAGATTTGTAAGCATAAAATTTAATGTATGTATTTTAGCAAGCATGTACAGGGCAAATAAAAATATGTGCGCGTATGTGTATTGAATAAAAACATACATAAAACTATAAAAGATAATGAATTTTTAATTAAACAGGTGTAGATAAAGTTATAAACCAATAAATGCTTGCTGCATTAACCCTGAATCCAGGAAATGCCAGTCAGTGGGAGTGCGCTAATATGTATGAGAGAGATAAAGATAGAGGGGTAAAGAGAGAGTGAGAGATATATACAAAGAGAGAGAGAGAGAACTAAGCTTTTTGATTAAGCTGAGAAGCTTAGACTGAGCACATAGTGCAGACACCGGCATTGAACTCTATATACGAGGTAATAAGGGCGGTTCTTAAGATCTAAGGAGATAATCAAATTCTCTAACTGATAAAACAAAGAAGCTCTTGTTTACGTTGAGTCTGAATGTCCTAACCAATTCCCATAACAACGAAGTCAAATCTTGTTCCCTTTAATATTGCAGTTGTACAATATTGGAATATAGAACTTGGCTTCAGACTATATAACAGAAAATGAGCTATTATGTAGTCCTAGTGGCGTCTCCTAGCATGTTCATAGAACATATAAGCTTGGTAATTTATTTAGTTCTTTAGACAGTTTTGACATTTTCATGAACTCTTAGTCAGAAAAGCCAGATAATAATAGTCGGTAATCATTTCAGGCCTTTCCTCTACCAGCTTAATATTTTATGGCGAAATTAGAAAACAAACAAAATTAATGTGATATAAAGGTACATAGGTGTAAGGTTCTCTCTTCTTCTCTCTTCTTCTCTCTCTCTCTTCTATACGCCTTCTAAATTCTATTATTTTTAGTTTATTCTTTTTCCTGCTCAAAATGCTTTAAATCTTTTTTTTTTGTTTTAATATAGAACCGTTACGTTTATTAGAAATGGGCAATTAAAATTCAAAAAACAAGACAAAAAATATTGGCTAGTCATTCGACCGTGTGGCTAATTAGCACATGGTCTAAATAACTGGATTTATGCGTTGCAAACTCTCAACCATAAATATTATTAAAATAATATTATTGATGATAAATTGACGTGAATATGTACGGACATTAGGGTGATACTTAACATTGCGAAGACAATTTTTAAAGTATATTGTACATAAACACTGTTGTCAAAATTTTCACGTATGATTTCTGGCTCTGTTTGAAAATAGTTAATACGTACCGTAGGGGTGTCAAAACTTAAACGTTTCTATGGACTCTAAGCAAAGTAATGGCTAAGATTAAGTGCATATGCTTCTAACAATTATTTTTAAAAGGAGGGGTAGCTGCTCCCTCCTCTGCGGTGCTTAGCAAATAATTTTAATTTATCGAGTTTCCATAAAGCTAGATAAACTTTTTTAATGGCCATCCTAATGAACATACAAATTTTACAGTAATTAAATGACTGCATGAAGAGGTCTATCAGCAAATTTCTTCTTTCATATATCTATGTATAGAAATCTGTGCATGCATATGTAAGTATGCATTTTTCGCAAACCTTAGTAATTGCTGTCAATACATTCGCCCATCATACTAATAAGAATATGTGTACTAGTATTAAAGATTCTTTGTCGCTACTTGTTTCGGATTTGCAGCTAATTAAAATTGTAATTCGATTTATTACCAATTTATCAGTAAACCTGTCTGTTGCAACAACAATTGTAAATCAATCGATTTCAGGTTGGGATATCCCGAATTATACACCAACAAATTCAGATGTACACATATATATGAAAATTAATTTGAATATTCTATTGGCTTTTATTTGGCGTATTTGTTCTTTTATTTAAATAAACTATTTTTTATAATTTTAAATGTAAAAGTAATGAAATTGTGAAAAATCCCGAAATTTTTCGGGATCCCGAAATTAATTTTAGGAATACCAAAACCTCGTTATGCACAAAATTTCCGCACATTATTTGTACCCAGTTAATTTCAGTTTCATATGTGTAAATTAATCTAATTTTGGAAGACTATACAGCCGACTTCTTATATCTACCACGCTATCGGAACTTCTGTATATAGCTTGTATATGAAAAAATACAATTACTAAAGTAAGAAAGCGTTGGCTCCTTTTATATAATGTCGTCTTCACCAGCCGTTATAATGCTCATAAGTGTAATAACGAAGAGAAATGGGAGATATCCAATAATTCTACGTATAAAGAAGTGGTATCTGGACGCAGGCGTCACTAGGGACTCTAATTGAAGAGAAAGGACATATGGTGGTATGCGATGGTACTCTCAGATCTCAATTTCCGAACAATAGCGATAACGTCTTAACAGTTAAATTTCGCTTTAGATTTAGTTCGAATCAGCCAAAGTATTCGAGCAGATTTCTAATATATTATTTATTGAGCATTTTTTATTATATTTTTTTCATCCAATATCATTTTTAATTAATTAATGACCATTTGCATGCACTAAGCTGCTACCAAGTCATATTAAGCAAAAATTAATTGTACTATAAAAGCGACATCATCTGACCGCAGAATCACCATTTGTAAAGTGGCTACTGTATAGCAAACATCTTCGACTCGTTCTGACTACAAATCTCAACTACCGGTTATTTCTATTATTCTTTTGTCATTGTAAGTTTGAGTGTGTGATATTGTGTTTTTTGAAAGCAAGTGTTAAATAAAGCAAAAATCTTAATTCACTTTAAAGATCAGGTGCTGAAGTAAGCACAATTACGTATACAATAATGATGTGTTGTAAAGTAAATAATAATATATTATGTGTTTAGTGTAATTACAAAAAGCAATAGTGAAATAAGTAAAAAGGTTATCAACTAAAATAATTATTGTTCCAAAGCTAATGATATATAGAAGTGAGATTAATGGATTACTAGAAGAATCAGAGAATTCAAAAGTTCTGAGTAGTAAAATATGTATGAGTATGTATGCCTGTGTGTGTGTATGCTCATTGGAATCAAATTGATTATGCAAATGAGAGGAAAAATATGCTGTTAAGTGGGAAATGTTCCCAAAAAAATATGTTTGAAATACAAATTTGAAATGAAAATAAGAATACGGTTAAAAATGTAAATATAAAAGCAAAAAAAAAAAAAAAAAAATAAGACTAAACTAATATTTATTTTTCAAAAAAGCATGAAAACGGTTAAAATAAAAAAAACAGTAAAAAATGGTTCCGAAAGTATTTTTTTAAGCTATTCAATCAAGTAGGTAATTGATAAATGAAAATTAATTTGAAGAGTGAAATAAAACCAAAAATATTTTCTTCACAACGTAATTTTTGAAAATTTTGCGGGCTTGAGCATATATTCAAAAATGTAAAAGCAATAAAAATCTTTTTGCACTAATAACTAATGTTTATGGGCTAAGCTGAGTGTTTGTTAAAAGGAAATTAAAAAACTTGTATTTATAAAAATTTTTTAAAACTAAATATCAAGAATTACAACACATTTTCAAACTCGAAATAAAACTGGGAAAAGAAGTTGGGAAATATTCGATATTTAAAATATTTTTAAATAAAAATTTTTTGTGAATTAATAAAAAAAAATTTAAGGAAAATTAATTTTAATTATTTGAAAAATAATAGGTATAAAAAATAAATAATTATAAAAATTTTAAAAATAAAAACTATAAAAAATATCCTTGAAGCTATTTTGGAAATAACTTTTAAATCGATTCTGTCATTTTGTTATTTTGATCTGTCAATGGAAAATAAAGTTTTAAAGATATTTTAATCTCAACACAACATCATAAATTAGAAAAAAAATAACTGGAAATAAAAAAATAAAATAAAAAAGCAATTTTATAAAAGCCTTCAATACAAGGTTCAAAAGACATACCATTTCGGACGAGTAATGCCAGGAAGTATGTAGTTTTTTTGGGGTTTAGGTATGTTGTTGTAGCGACAGAAAATATTCTCGAAATGATTGCGAGGATTATTACCGAGTTGACAGTCCTTAACCGAAAAAAAGTTCGAATCCGATACGATTTCGTAGACCCGATTGTTTTGGGAGCAATCTAAAGAGCTATATGATATTTGGAGCATGCTGCATACACTACATATTTCTTAGATACTAATAAACACTTATGTTTTTGGATACAGCTGCAGAACTAATGCCACAGAACAGAACAGAACACTCTACCGGGAGGTTGATTTTGAAGCCGAAACTGATGATCACCTCGAATTAAAACGAAGATTTAGTTGATTAAATTCAAATTGCTGATATATGCACTGAAAATAAAAGAGAAATATTAGACATTTGATAATTTAATAACAATTGATGTCTTTAAGTATAATTAGTCTCACATTTGTAAAATTTTAATGCTTCTTCGAAGCCAAAGAAAAATTCCCGATTAAATCATTTCGCAGCAATCAACTTGTCGTAACAGCTTGTTAAGCTCACAAATACACATTAAGGTGTATAATATTGAACACGTAACTGTTTCAGTCTTCCAAGTAATTATTTGTTTATTTTGCTAATATTTTGAAATGTGTATTTTTTTTTATTTTATGTGGATTATACGACTGTTTTATTCAGCGGAGTCGCGCACGACATGCGGACTCATTTGCATATTGCTATATTTACATATTTGATTAGAAGCGGAAAAGAGCAAAATTTTTTTTCGTATTTGATTTCCTCCAAAACAAATGATTTAAACAGATCTCTTCATTAGCTTTTAATAATGCAATAACAAAAACAAATTTGTGAGTAAGATCTTAGATTTATAAATTATTCGATTTTTTAGTTTAATTCTTGCTAATTCTGTAAGTTTTTATTTTTTTTTATAATTTTAGGCAAAATGCGTTTCGGCTCAGTGGTGTGGTTGTTGCCACTCTTTTTCGCTTTAGCTGCGGCACAGTTTGGATTCCAGGATGTATTGAGCATCCCGAAGAATGTAGGAACTAGTTTTAATAAACTTGTGCCAGCTGGTTTGAGTTTTTCAAATCATGAAGACTTTTTGGTAAATATTTAATATTTATTACTATTTTTTTATTTATTAGTATTAAAAATATATAAAAAAAATAAAGAAATTTTATAAAATTAATTTTAATAAATTATTTTTTCTTTTAATAGGTAATATTTGGATTGGATTCAATTGAGTCTAACTATAAAAATCTTACAAATAACTAATGATTTTTTTCCATTTAAATCTTTTTCCCCATTACCCTTACTTAACACAGTTAAAAACCGGCAAGACCTATTTGGACGCTGCTGAAAAAAAATTCCGTGAAGCACAATTTATTGCACATAAAAACTTGGTCAGTTTGCACAATGCCGCCCACGAAGGTTATACATTGGCGCTAAACAAGTTTGCCGATTTGAGTAAAGCAGAATTCTTAAATTTATTCACGGGTAACACGAAGTCAGCTAGTGGCGAGTGAGTAAAAGAATGCAGCACATAACACATAGTATTTCAAAAACTATAAATATATATGTACATATACGTCTATCTATGCTATCTTTTAGATCAAAGACTAGAGCAGATCGTCAGGAAGCCGCACCGCCCACCACCAAGGTGCCGAACGCCTTCGATTGGCGCACTAAAGGTGGTGTCACACCGGTGAAATTTCAAGATAAATGCGGTTCTTGTTGGGCCTTTGCCTCCACCGGCGCCATTGAGGGTCATGTATTTCGAAGCACTAGGAAATTGCCAAATCTTTCCGAACAGAATCTAATCGATTGCGGTCCAGTCGATTATGGTCTAAATGGTTGTGATGGTGGTTATCAAGAGTATGCTTTCGCTTTTATTAAGGACGAACAAATGGGTGTGCAAAGCAATGCCACATATCCATATGCGAATAAGAAAGATACTTGCAGCTATAATCCAGCAAATAAGGCAGCCGAAGTGAAAGGTTTCGCCGTAATCAAACCGAAAGATGAGAAAACAATGAAAGAAGTTGTTGCCACTTTGGGACCTTTGGCATGTTCTGTGTATGCCTTGGAAACGTTATTGCTTTACAAAGATGGCATCTATGCGGATGAGGAGTGCAACAAGGGCGAAGTGAATCATGCGGTGCTAGTTGTAGGCTATGGCAGTGAGAAGGGCAAAGACTATTGGATTGTTAAGAACTCATGGGATAAGACATGGGGAGAGGAAGGTTACTTTAGATTGCCACGCGGTAGCAATTTCTGTGGCATCGCCGAAGAATGCAGTTATCCAATTGTTTAAATTATTCGATGTAATATAAATTGAAGAAAGATAAGATTTTAATAGAAAAAATTCTCAGTAAATAATTTTTTTGGCACATCATATGCTTTTATATTTACTTAAAGCGAGTCAAGACAAATTCTTTTTGTAAAACAAAAATTTTAAATAATTTAAACTAAAGCAAAATCATCTCGTTCATCATTATAATTCAAGACGTGCTGCTTAATCTTAGAGCTATCCACCCAGGTGACGAAATCTTCCAAATTACGTGTTACTAAAAATGCAGGATCCGTAATCATATCAGGGCCCACACGTACATGTCCTTGCTCAATGAGGTCTGTTGCATTTTTGAGATTTTGTGAAAGACGATCTTTAAAAATATAAGATGGTAAATGTTTTTATTTGAAAAAAAAAATTACATAAGACTTAATTTTTATACATACACATATTAGTAGATAACAGAAATGTAATTTTTACTCTGGCATATAAGATTCCGAAAATATTGACCGTTTGATAATTTTTAATAATAAATGTAAGTAAGATGTAACTTCCTATATACACCGAGAAATTAATGTTTCTTGAATTCCTACACATCGAGTCTACCCGTCTTTGTCGTATATGCAGCCATATTTGGCAATGAACTTCTGCAATATAATCAGGTGTACTAAGATGCTATCTGATCAATAAGGTAACTCGGTGCACATTCATCAATTATAATCAATTCATCAATCAATTTTACTTCGAAAAATAATTAATTTGTAATACATAACAATAAATAGTTGCTGACACATTAAGGAACTTTTATAAAAATTAAAGAAATGCAGAGAATATTTTGTTGCAGAACAAAATATAGTAAGATCAGTGATTTCAATTCTGATGGTTAGGTTATGTATTGCGTTCCAGAGCATATATAGCATTCCCACATTGTAAACTGGTTTCATTCACTCATTGCTTAATGTTAATGACGACCTTAATTCTATTAAATAACTACAAAAAAAAACTTACTTTTCAGCATCACCACTGGCAAACGGCGTCTACAAAAACTACTTGCCGAAACATTGCTTGCAACTGTCAAATCCATAGTATTGCGTGTTAAGCCCATGTCATAGAGCTTCTCTAATAACAGAGAACCCGCTTCGGATTTGAAAGGATCCGTATTCTCCAATTTCCCAATTTTTTCACTCAGAGTGCGTATCTCACGCGATAACTTGTTGTATCTAATTTAAATAACATTAATATAATCAAATATACATAAAATAAGACTCACTTTGTGTAATCCGCTGGTCTGCGTATGTGATAGCGACGTACAATTTTTGTTTCTTTTCCACCATTATCTACCTTCCATGTGATGAAGTCAACTTTTTTAAGCAATTTCTGCTCATGGTATTTTAGTTTTCGAACCATTTTACACGATTTGCTACTAATAAATTGTTGAAATGTGAACTGTTTACAACAAAAAGTATGTAATGAGCGCTATCAGCTGTTCTTGTTGTGATGTGTATGGAAATAGATATATCGGCGGAAAAGTCGATATATGAATTGCAAATATGTGTATATGAAGATTTTAAATATCTAATATATAATTAGACTACTGCAGAATTTTCCATTCATAATACTATTTTTGATAAATTTCTTTATTTTCAATTACGCTGGTTACAAACAATTATGTTGTAAATAAATTACCACAGGGTGGCGCGATAATAATAAAAATTTCCGAGTACAGGGTAACCGTTATTTTAATAAAACTGCCAACATGTTGAACAGCAACATTTTTCCATTCAACATGTTGCTGATAACTAAACCAGTTGTTCCAAACAACTTTTAAATTTTCATTTTAACGAAAACTTTTAACTTTGCTTTTATTCTTTATTATACATTTTTAATATTGAAAATGTTGATTTTGGGAACTCAACAATTGAATACGTATCTGTCTAATCAACAAAAGCTTTCATAGCACTAAAATAGGGTCCAACATGGGCCATTCGAATATTGGTGTCTCCGGTTCTGTTTTTTCTGTTAATAATATGTTTGGAAAAGAAAAATGTATGCGCTATGTATGTATGTATGCACAATGTCGAAATTCCGTACTGTTTAAAAAACTACTTAGTGAGTCTTTTGACAGCTGTCAAATTAAAAACCATTGGAGTTAGCTACTTAAAACTGTTATAAATAATTTTGTATTCTTTTGCGTTTAACATCTTCACTTTCGGTGGTGATATCGTTGGCTGTGTTTACAGTGATGAAGGGACGTTCGACAACATGTACTCTCATATAGAATCACATCATTGCCTTATCATAATCTCATCAGATATAGCATAGCTATGATATGGCGATTAATTTTTAAACTTCTGTACTTTTTTTTCCATCTAGCTAAAAAAGCTTTGAATATATATACTTTTTGTTTAAATTTGTTATAATTTATTTATATGCATATTTTTTTGGAAATAAAAATACACGATCATGCGTTTCTTCAGCTTCATTTACCGTGCTTATGTTGTTATTTTCTGCTCACAAAAGGACATTTTTTTGTTTTAGATTTACTTTGTTCATTTTACATAACTTAAAATAATGTTCAAATGTATGTATATATATTATATTATATGGAAAATGACAGTACAAAAAAGTTAAGTGATAAAAATGAGCATAAGAGTGTGAGTGATTTTTTGTTATAAAAAATAATATGAAAAAAGTGTTTGATTCTTAAAATAGCACTCTGTTAAAATATATGGCATTTTCTTTTGTGCAAACCAAAATAGAAAAGCATAGTTTCTTAACGAAAAACAAAAAGTCGTCGATTGTACTACTAAAACTACAGCGGAGTGTGGAATACTCGCGTGTTTAACAAATAAGATAATTACTTGCACTATGAAGCAGCTGAGCAAAAAGTACTGAAGCTAAAGGAAAGGGAAGTATGGAGAACGTTTTTGTTTTTACATATACACACAAATAAAACTCAAGAGGAATCTAAAGCTTTTGCTTGCTGTTAAAAATCTTTAGTCTTTAGTTATACACACATATACATACACCCATGTATTTCAACTGAAAACTCTTGCTAGCTCTTGCTGGAAAATGTCTTTGTGAATCTGCCTTTATCTTACAATTACATTCTTTCAGTTCTGCGCGGTATATGAGAGATATATTCAATAGACACGGAAGATTTTCAATCAAAAAAGTTTTTTAATTTTTTTTTGCTTTTAAGATTGTTAAAAATTTTGAATGCTTCTCATTAAGTATATGGTGGACACAACAAGAGTTTTAAATTATTTAACAAAAGTTCTTAATTTAATTAATGTAGGTTAAAAAATCATAAAAAAAAAAGGTTTTGGTACTCAGATAAAATGGTACACATGCAGCATTTTTTAATAAGAATTTAGTTTAACAAAAATTGACTTAATCAAACAAAATTAATTATTTAAAATAGTTTTATTTAACGCCATCATAAATAATTCTTTAAAAAAAATTATTTTAGAAAGTAGAGTCTCAAATAAAAAAATTATATAATATACATATATATTAATTTTCATATTATAAATCAAACTTTTTTATTTGCCGAAATTTACAGAAAAAAATTCTAAAATTCTAAAAAACATAATAAGTTGAATTATTAAAAAGATTTCAATTTAAAAAGCTATTATATGTAAATTGTTTAAAAAACGCCAAAATTTTAATACAAAAAAATGCTTTATTTTATTAATTTTCAAATTGTTAAAATTAAAAATTTAGTACGAAACTAATGAATTCGAAGTAAAAGAAATCCCTTCACTTAAAAAAAGTATGCCTGACATTTTTATTAATAAAGATAAAGTTATATTTATTTGTAGAAATCACTTCAATAAAAATCTGATTAATTAAAAAATTATAATTTTATCGAAAATTTATTAATTAAAAATTATACTTATAACTAAAAAATAATGTGTTCAACTTTTCATAAAAAAAACAGTTTATTTATTAAATGTTATAATTTGTAGAAATTATTTTAGTTAAAAAATAATTTTGTCAAAAATCAATTAGTTAAAAAAAAGACAATTAAAAATATTTAACGGAAAATGTTAATTTGCATAAAAACCAATTAATCGTATTTTAACTTAATTCCTTAACTGTTTCTTAAAAAAATAAAATAAAGTTGTATTCAAAAAAAGATATATATATATATATTTAAAACATCATGCCCAATGTAATATTTTTTAAATTTAAATTTAATAAATTTAAAAAAAATTTTTTCAATAATTTTTTGTATATACATACTTTGAGTGTCCACCATTTTTCAAGATTTTTTAAAAACAACTTCAACTGTAAATTTAGCTTCAACTTTAATTATACACGACATTTGTTTTACTTTAACAATGTTAAAAATATGAGCCTGCGCCCAAAAGTAGGCAATGAATTTCAAAAAAATGTTCAATACATTTCCATAAATAATTTCCTTGCTGTACATGCAGTTTGTGCACTTCGAACATCGATATCCGTCAATCAAATACATTTTTTATGAGTCAAAATCCAAAATACACACAAATCATTTTCACAAACAAACAAATTACGTTAAACTCACTGGTTTTCGTATTCAAATAAACTTTGCAAGCAAGCATGTAAATTCTTGAAACGTTACTACAAAGCACATACATATTTACGCAGCACTCTGCTGTCATCTCTATATATTGACATGTACACCCCTTGAACTACTGCAGAAGCAACAAAATCATCAAATTTATGCATGTAATTATGTATTTATATACGTATTCATATTTATTCGTTATACTTTTTAAGTTAAGATATACCATCACTTTGCATATGTATATATATATATATATATATGTGTGTGTGTGTGTAAATGTAGTTTACGTGTATATATTTTTTATGTATGAAGTTGTTCCACGTTCAATATTGCTATAAAATTATTTCTATGAAACATCGATTTAAAAAAATCCATTCTATATATATTTGTTGTTTCTCATAAAAAAAAGTTTAAAGTAAAACAGTATTAATTAATTAATTAAAAAAAAGTATTAAAATAAAATCTGAGTTCACTCAAATGTAAGATTACAGTGAATACTATTAGTTTTCGTTCTTATTTGTTTTTATAGCTTATTTCGTTTGCTGTTGTTGTTTTTAAAATTAGAATGTAAAATAACTAGTACTTAGTACATACGACGATTAAGTGTTTGAGTGTGTTTGAGTGTGTTTGAGTGTGTATGTATGTTATTTCATGTTTCGTGTCTGCGTATGTGTTGGTTAAAGAGCAAAAGAAGTAGACATGTATAACTTTGACAAGAGCGGTTAAGTTACATACAATACATATTTATGTATGTATATGTAGCATATTACATAGTGATTATTTTTAAATAAGTTCAACAGGTGTTTTATACTATCAAGCTTATAAAAGAGAATTAATTAAATATATGTATATATATATATATATTTATTATTATTATTAGTTCTTTAATTTCTGTATGTATGTGTATGGATATATGCCTATATACATAAATGTGTATGTATATATTAATATCCTAAGTGTGTATGTGTGTATGTGACACTTTGCGCCAGCTTAAACTTACGCTTGCAACTACAGCTTGGTTTTCAACCCATGCAACAACACAATTCGGTTTACGCTAACTCTCTTTTACTCTGCACTGCATGTGCTTTTAACTTTTCAAGTTTTGCAGTTAGTAAATGTTAGTTATTTACTTTTTATTAAATTTTTCGCAAATCTCTTGCTTGTTTCTTTTCTTTTGTAAATCTTGTTCTCTTTGTTCCTATTTTGTTTTTGTTTGCATTACCAATCAATGAAGGATCATCCATATATATTATATATATATAAGTAGGTATGTAAATGTATATCCATGTATGTATATGTATATATATATATAACTTTCGAACCAACAATTTACATCTACATATATGTATGTATGTATGTATGTATGTATCTCAGACGACAATTTGCATGCATGTCTCGATTGTTTTCGTTATCTCTCTCCGTTTTCTGCTAGTAGCAGCAATATCATTTTGCATTTCTTTAGAGCACACATACACACACACACACACACACACAGAAGCCTTGCCATATGTGGTAGTAGTAGTAGAGCGGCCGCTTGCGCGCCAAATACTTTATATAACTAACGCCATATCCTTTTTACTGGGCAAATGCACCTTTTTGCCCTGCCACAGTGAGTTGTGAATTGTAAATGCATCGATGGTGACCGTTAGATGTTTTGTATGGACTTGTGAAAAGCATTTGCCGCCTGAGTTATATCTGTGTGGAGAGTAAAGGCGAAAATTAATCGATATACTTATATGTATATACTCGTATTTATATATAAGTATATACTCACTTAAAGAATTTGTCAAACATGACTTCATCCACTTGACTAGGTCCTGTACCGTACAATTTGGTTACTTGATCCATTTCGGGTACATAGCTGTACAATGCACGGAATTGACAGCCGGCATCGCGGAAGAGCACTAGAAAATGTTTCGCTTCGGAGCGTGCGATCTTCTCGAGTACTTTTTGTTTGGCCTCACGATTCACAGCACCGGGGAAAACGCAATATTCGACGGCATTCAATATGATGCCGCGATTGGATTTGGCGGCTGGTTGTTTGTAGAGTTTTGGACCTGTTGCCAGCGGAGCAAGGAAAGAGAGAGAGAGAGTAATATTTAGGATACAAAAATTAATATAATTTCAGTTTTAATAGTTAAGTTAAGTTTACAAAGACCTAATGATTAAGACAACGGACTACTCATATACTAAGTATGTGTATAAACAGTAAATATTAAGTAGATATTTAGGTACGATACAAGTGTAGCAACAGTAAACTGCATTTAAAGGTAATATCAAATAAATGAAAACATTTAAATTTAAATATTATCAACTTTAATAACTTATGAGTATAATATTTTGCTAAATTTACTCAATATTTGGAACTCAACGAGCCACTATATTTACGGAGAATATTAATTAAAATTTACTAAAGTTAGGTATAAAAACAATGTAAACAATATATACATACATAATTTTGTTTTAATAAAAAAAAAATTGGAAAAAAAAGTATATAAAAGAATTTAAAGGAAACATTTTTGACAAAAATATTATTTTTTAATTAAAGCTTTAATATAATAAAAAATACTCATATTTTGACTAGACTTGATTTAAAAAAATTTTAATTATAACTTTTTTTAGTTTAATTTTTGGCTTTTTTTCTTAAACTAGTGTTGTAATTTATGCTACGAAGAGTTTTTAAGCCGATTTTAAAAAAGTGTTGGAATACAATTAAGAAATATATAAATTAGCCCACCCATTAGCTCATATTTAGTATAGTATAATTTTTCCAAATATTTTTGTTATTGCGATTTTTCTTAACACTGTACTTAAAATAAAAATAATAATAATGATAATAAATTATTTAGGCATTTTTTAGTATTAAAATTTTTAATCTAAAGCCAAAAAAATCAAATTGAAGAAAAAAATGTTTCAGCACAATACTGCATAGAAACTTCCAATCATTTACTTCCCTTTCCCACCCCTTTATTATTAGTTTCATATTTCTTTTTTGAGAAAAAAAAGAGGTAAACGTTATAATTTTTTGTAAGAATTCGTATTGTACAACGATTTGTTTTCCGTCAATTAGTACGCTTAGAAAGTGTTGCTTTTCAATGGAATAAAAATCAAATTCATCAAAAATACAATCCATGCAGATAAAGGCACCCCTAAAACATGTTCCAACTATATATGAAAGATGTCAAGATTAGCGAAAGTGGCAAATAATTCATTCAAATTACCATAACATATTCTTCAAGCAAAAAAAAAAAATTAACTTAAATATATAACACATGCAAAAAAAATGACAACCCTAATATAAAAGGAATATTCGAGAAATTTAGCAGAAATTCAATTAAATAAAAAATAATGTATTCGGACCCTGCAATATTATATTCAACGAAAAAAAACATTAAGTTTAAAACAATAAGAACAACCCTAGCTTTTATATATGACACGTTTTTCTAAAAAACGTATTGTCATCTCTGCAAATGCATACTTAAATTATTTTATTCATGTTTCATTATGAGAAACATACGTCCCAAATAAATAACCACGCCCATTTTCTGCCTTAAAATTATTACTTAATATTAATGTTCGTTATTCTAGGATTAGGGTTTTTTTTTATAAATTATTATTACAGCTATTAGGCGATATTATGTAAGATGAAGCTGAGATCAAAGAAATGTTCAGACTTAAGTACGCATGTACTTAGTATATTTATTATCTTGTTCATGTATATTAGGGTGTACCTATTACGTGTGCGAAAAAATACAGACAACAGCAAATGATTTTATTAGATTTTGTAAATTAAAATTGAAACGTACTTTTTGGTTGGCTTCACTAAAAAAAAATTTTTTTTATCAAATAAATAATAGAAGAAAAAAATTGAAATTACAATTTCCCTTTTCGAATTTTTTTAAGAAAAAGCTTACATTTGTTGCTGACTGCAGGCAAAAAATAAACCACCCTATTCGTTAATCTAAAAAGTTGTGTAATAAAAATATAGTTAAACTGAGAATTCATAATGTATTTTAATCAAAAAATTTCAGGTAATAGAGCTTTTAGTTTAGATTGTTTGTTTATTTAAAAAAATGACTTTTTAAATAAATTATTTCAATAATTATAAAAAAATATATTTCAATCTTATTAGAATCAAACATTTAGATATTGTTGAAAAAATTTGAAAGAAAATTAATTTCGAATAAAATGAAAAAATAAATAAAATATATGGAATGAAAAACTATTTTTTAAGAATGAGAAAAACTAAAAATAATTGAAGGAAATTCACTAAAATGTTGGAAAGAAATATTTGTTTTGTTTTTAACTTATGTGAGCTCATATTTGTACATACATGTGTATGTATATACACATGTATATATGTACTATATGTGTGAATTCCGTTTATGTACAGTTATAGCAGTATTATTTTTTATAAAATGCATCATATGCGTTTGTGCGTGTGTGTGTGTGTATGTGTGTGTGAGCGTGCGTGTGTATGTTGTTCAAAAGACAAAAGTTCTATGCAATAGATATGTATTTGTTTTTGTATTGATTAGTAGTTATTCGTAGCAAACAAAAAATACAAACCCGAATATTCCATTGAGCCTAGATTGGCCGAGAGCAGGCCCGATCCATCATCGAAGCCGCGTCGTTTCGATATCAAACCTGGTGGCAGTGAGCCCGGTCCAGATGGCGACGGCATATGCCTGCCTGAGGCCATGCCCGGTGATGGTGCACGACGTGGCGGTGTGGCACGACCCAATCCCGAATCTGTATCTAGGCCAAGATGCGTTTCGTTCAAACAACATTACAACAACCAACATGAGAAACGACAGAGAACGTTCATGTGTAGATAGGCAGAGGAGATACAGGCAGTTAGACGAGCAGGCGATTAGACGAGCAGACAGGCGTTTACACAGCAACATTCACACACGAGTACGGATGAGTTACAAAAAATTTTTTTATTTGAGTCGAGTAGTTTTGTGTTTGAAATTTTGATTTTTTTTTTTTTTTTTGGTTTTTTCAATGCGATAATGACAGCGAGCGAGCAGGTGGGCGAGCACGTTTAGTTTGACCGGAATTTGTATGATGTTAGTTTGGAAAAAAGATAAAAAAAAAAAAACAACAACGCATGTGCATAGTTTAACATTTGCCAAATATAATGAAAATGTGTTCTTTATGTTAAGTTTAGTTTGAGCTTTTTTGAATACTTTTTTAAGCTTTTTTAGTAAAATTAAAATTATATCAACTCAATGTAATAAGTAATTAGCGTTTTTATTTGTATATAAATTAGTTATTGTAATAGTTTTCTTCGAATGCTTCGAAAGTTTTGTTTTCTCAATATAAGTATGTAAGTTTATAAGTATTTACATAAGTTTTCTTTTGTTAAGGATTTATGCACTTTGTCAAATTTTTCGCAAAATTTTTTTATTTTGGAAAACTGTTAAAAATTCTTTAAAAATGTCAATCACAGATAACATTTACATATATCTATTATATATTTGTACACATATATATGCATGTATATATATATGTACAGATGAGATTATGTAAGTTTTTATGAGTTTGTAAGATAGAAGAGTATGTATGTATTTGTACAAATGTATGTAAGTGGTTTGGTAAATTATATTTGTAAGTTATGAGTACTTAAAATTTATATGAGAATTATGGTTAAATTATTATGTGGTTATTATTGTTATTGGTTAACTATATTTATTGGTTAACTATATTTTTCTCTTTTTTACAAGCACGCCTTGCACACAAACAAACTTTAGAATGCTTTCATTAATTTTTTGCTGCTGAGTGATAATTTTGTAACGCCAAAATTTTAAGATTAACATCTCCAAAAATTTTTTTGAAAACCTTTTTGAAATGGCTTGAAAACTAGTTCTCTAATCTACTCAAAATAAATAGCAAAAACATAAATCTGCAATTAAAAAAAAAAAACAAATTTAAGTTTGGTTATAAAAATATTTTTTCTTTAATTTTGAAATATTTAGAAAGATCAAAACACGAAGCTGGTGGAATATTTTAAAATAATTACTGCGAAGAACATTAAAAATTACATAATGAACACCAAAAAATAATTAAATAAATTTTAAATTAAACAAAAATAAGAAAAAATTAATTTAAAATCTAAACAAAAATACTTTTTTTTACCCCTTTAAGAATTATAAAGTCCAAGAAATTATTCTAGTGTTCCAAAATTAATTAAAATAGTTATTACGAACTTTTAAGCTCTTAATAATAATAAATTTAAATCGAAATAATAAAAAAAAATTTTTTTTTAAGAATTTTAAGGCAAAAAGATTTAGTTTTTTTATTAAATTTTCATTTGAAATTTTATAAATTTTCTAAAATATTTGGGTGTTACAAACTTAGTCACATGTATGTGTATGTGCGTAGTTTCAAACGTTGCCTACTTTTGGAATAACAGTCGTTGCAAAATTTAAAATTGCATTGTTACTTTTAAAAAAAATCAAAAATATATACTTATATGGCCTAAAAGTATGCAACAACTTTTCACGAACTTCATTCTTGGCAGAGAATTTGCTTATTATATTCGCAGCGTGAAATACTTTAGGATCTGTTTCTCACTTTTAATAAAATCATCCCAAAATTATGCAATAAATATTTAATACAGCATATTTTGCGCTCAATTTTTAAAACTAAAAACAAAATGCGCAACCAAACCAAAATTAACTGTACTTGTATGACTGAAGTTTTGTTAGAAAAAATGGGCGTGGTTATTGTCACATTTAAGCTTAATTTTGTATTATACATTTATATATGGAATATGATACACTTCTCACAAATTGAGTGTAGTTTTGTTTTAGATGTACAGAATTCCTGACATGAAAAAATATTTAAAAGGCAACAAATAATTTTAAAAATAATATTTTGGATTGTTTCGTGAAATTATATATTTTTTGGTTATATTTTGAAACTGATAATGAACTTTCTGTGATTGAATGAACGTAACATTTTTCTAGAATTAAACATTTCTTTACATTGCGCTTATCTGAATTAAATAAAAAACAAAAATAAAAATATTTTTCACATATGATAAAAACAATTTAAATTTTTACTTTTTTAATTTTTTTAATTTTTTTTCATCTCCATAGGAAACACTATTGCAAAAATTTAAAATTTCCAAAAAAACATTGACGCAGTATGCTATTCAGAAATTTTACGATTTTTTTAATAATGGCAATAATTTTTGAAATTAAGTGTTACTGAACGAAGTGAAGTTGAACAACAAAATTACAAATTTTTTTGTAATACGGACAAATATTCTTTGGCTTAGATATAAGGGCATATGGAAAAAACCACAAATATTAATGAAATTTCATAGAACACTATAATAAAGCTGCGCACGCGCTGCAATGCGCACAACCATACTGAAAAATACTCTCTAAATGCAAAACTCAATTTCGAAAACTATGCAATACGGTTATGCATGTATGAATATGTGTAGATATCACAAAATCTAAAAGTCCACCACAAGTACAATTCTTTAAAATAATATTTAGGCCAACACAAACGGATAGAAGTAAGTAAGTATGTATGAATGATTCGTATATAGTACTTTGGGAGCAACAAGTTTGTAAACAATAAGAAACCAAAACCAAAACCAAAACAAAAACCAAACCACCAACCACCAGAGTAAGCAATTTTTTGTTGTTGTACAAATTTTTTTAAGGCTACGCAGATTAATATTGCTTTCTTTTAGCCATTATCTTTTTTCATAATATACTTTTTTGTTTGTTTTGTAATTGGTCTTCGGTTCTTACCACACAGATTCATTAGCGAATTCGACTTGCGACCACGGAAATTAAGGCTACTTCCTTTAGCTACAGATATACGTGAGCGGCCTCGATCGACGGTTGGTTCTGGAAAAAGGCCCATAATATAGGCGTTTGTTTTGGTTTGTACTCATTAATTAATTTAAAATCGTTTTTGTTTTTTTGTTTTTGTAGTAATATGCGGTATTGAAATAGTTGAAAAAAAACGAAACATATAGAATTTTCTTAGCATAGTAAGGTTAAGTATGAAATAAAAACAATATGGTAGTAGTAACATAATTGAAATGAATAACCGACCACTCTCTGGGTCAGATCCGAATGCCAACACCACTTTTTCCCCCAATTGTATGTGTGTATATATAATTAACTAGGGTTGCTAATAGATATTTATAAAACTTAATATATATAATACGCAATACATATTTATATACACTTTGCCAGAACAAAGCAGTTGGAAACAGTTCTTCTTCACCTGGTGAGAGTCTAAATGCACCGTGGGTACATGCATTTACGCGCATATCTTTAGGTATATTTGTTTACAGTGTCATATAATTGTACCTTTACGTATATATAAGGAATATAAATATGTACTTAAAAGTCTTATATATATATGTATATGTGTGTTGACAAAAAGTGCTAAATAGGTGTAAGTTGTATAAGTGATTAGCTTAAATTAATACCCATCACCAACCTCTTGATGCTTTATATGATCCCCTGCGCCCAATCGGTGTTGAACTTGTGCTTGGGTATTCATCAGGTGATTCTGTTTAAAAAATATATATGCATAAGTATATATCGATGTAGTTTAAAAATACACAGATGAAATAAGGTTGCAAGTGAAATGAAATGGTTTTGTAATATATGCCTTATACAATCAAATATTTATGTAACACTGGCATGCTAAAAAATATATTAGAACTTTATGCTCGCAAATAAAAAAAAAATAATATATATTTATTTTTACTAAACCTTTTTAGTAAGAGAAATTATTAATTAAAATTCAAAATTTCAAGTTGTTACTTTTTAATTTTTTTCATATTTATATATAGATACATTTTACAAATTTGTTTTAATTACATATTTTTCATTTCATTTTATTTTCGGTAAAAGTATTATTTAATCTTATAGTATTATAATTTATAGCATTATATGTTTTTTTTTTAAGTTACAAATTTTTTTAAATTTTAGTATGAAAGTATTCTTTGAATTTATCAAAATATGTTCCATATTTAACAAAAATAATTTTTTGTTAAAATTTTAATTTATGTTTTATATTCTTTTATAAAATATATGTCCATTATTTGTATATTATTTATATCGAACTGCAGTCACGACAAACATTGTTATTACAAGAAATTAAATAGAACAAATAAAAAAATATTTTTTTTATAACTCCTACTCAACTGTTTATTTCAAAATATTTCATAACCATAATGCGCCTAAAAGTAGATTAAATTATTAATTAATAATTAAATTAAGGCTTATTATTGAGGCAAATTAAAAAGTTTCCAAAATATATTAAAATAAAGAATATATAAATGTCAAAAAATTACACAAAAATTCTCGATCGACTTATTTTAGTTGACCAATTAAAATGAGAATTCTTTTTGTGAGTATTCGTTCTTGACTTAGAATGTAAATATAAGTTATATAACTTCTAAGTTTATATTGAAGTATCTATTTGATTGCAAATCTTCCATAATGCATTTCCTAGAAGGTTCTGAGGGTTGTGAGGGGCAACAAAAAGTCGACGACTGAACGTGGCTGCTGCCTAAAGAAGTGTATTAGATCATTTATTACAATTAGATCAATTTTACGTTTTTCCGATAATAAGTATTAAAAAAAATTTCCATTTTATATAAAACACGGCAGATGAAACTGTTTCTAAGTGTGAAATGACTCTAAAATTTTATATAATTATTTTCAAAATTTTTTCATAGAATATTTTAATTTTTTCATAGAATATGCTGGAATTAGTGGCAAAGATGGACTCCTAAAAATTTTTTATTTTTTTTTGATTTTTGTAACGTAATTCCAGAAATTAGAATTATAATATTAATATAAAATTTAATATACTTTTAGGAGTAAAATAAATAATATTTAAACTATTTTCAGGCGCATAATTCGCTTTTTTACTGAAATTCATATTTTTAATAGCAAAACTTATTCAAATGGCAACAAATAAAGTTAATGCCTTTAAACAACAACACAACAAAAATGTAAACATGAAACTCTCCAAAATGGGTTTGCAATCAGTTTTGCAATTTTCAGTTTATAGCAAATTCTGATTATTTGACAAACCCGAAATGTAAAATAAAGCGAGCATTTTAAAGTGTTTAAATAAGCTGCTTATCCTTAAATATAAGACCTAATAAAATATAATATAATTAAACATAAAACTGCAATGCAATATACAAATACAGTATTTAAAAAATAAATTATGTTGTCGAATGCCTTCAGCAAGAGTTAAAAAGCTTTTCGCAATTCGCTTGAGATGGATTATGTGGTTTGAAATGTTTATAACTTTTAATCAAACATTTAAATTAATTTTTAATGCATATATGTGGCTGTAATGCTGATGTTATACGTAAATATTTATGTAAATGCGATGGCAGCACTCTTTTATGAGTTTCATGCTCATATTTTCCATGCATATATGATATATTGCAGATTTAATTTATGAAAAATTTGATTAAATATATGAATTGTGATTGGTTTAGTGGTCAATTGTTTTAGTGTCTGCAGCTAAACACATTTTTTATGTGAAATGTTGTTATGTTTTGTTTTTCAATACCTTTCAAATTTGACTATTTCAATATTTTTTAAATTTTACCATTGCAATATTTTTTAAGCTTCATGTTAAAAAATTTTTTTATTTGTTTTTAATTTTTTTTTTTATTTTAATTCCTAATTGCTTTTTGTTTTAAATTATTTTTTTCGTATTCACTATTTTTTCGACTTTCTTTCTATACATAAAAAAATTATTTTTAGTCTTGTTTATGTTTTAGTAGATTATTTACCTTTCACAGTTAGAGAATCGTGTGAGCCTCTATAAAAATCTCTTCTCAGGGTGTTGGAATTGCTCAACGTACCGTAGGCTACAGAGTTTTGCAGCGAATAATAACAGCCAAATGGCGTAATTAACACACAACGAAAAAAAAAACAACAACAAACAAATTATGAATATTAAATAAACAAATAAGAAACAATACAACTAAATTTTTCTTTTTAAAGCGAAAAGTAAAAACACCGATTGACATTGATAGCTTGCATGCCTCGCATTCTGTTTCTGTTTTTGCAACTCCAAACAGAAAAGAAGAAAAAAAAAAAACATTTCCAAAACACAACACAAAGAAGTTTTGGAGGAAAATAAGCAAACAACACGTTGTATAATTAAAAAAAATAATTCAAAAACAACAAACACACCACTCACGATTCGACTAAAATAAATACTTAAAAAAAAAAAACAATTCTTTAATTATAATTTATTTGCAGAAAATGTGGAAAAATTATATAGAAAGCTCCCAAATCCTAACAATTTGGAAATAGGTGCATTTTGTCTATAAAAATTCAAAAATTGCATAAAAGAAAAATATTTTTTTTGTACCAGAAAAAGGTTTTACAATCCACACAAATGATAAAAATATGTAAAATAGAGCAGAAATTTCATTTTTGGACACCATTACTTGGACTGCGGTATATATATACTCACTGCTGATATTTTAAAATCAATTCTAACCTCACAGTCGCAGTGTTTTTCAAATTGTGCTATAAAGAGATATTTCTTTGCATGTGCATATATGTGTGTGTGCACCCATAAATCATAACTGTAAAGCAGCTTTTGTGTGATATTTAAAATTAGAAGTCTTTTGTGTTTTTGTTTTTTAATAAAATACAACATTTATATATACGAAGAGGAGAATGTAAGGCATGTAAGTTGCAAATAGTTTTGAAATTGGATCGAGCAATAGAAGTACATTTACAAAACGTAGCAAGCAAAAAATTTACAAGTAGAAGAAAACTTCAACTCGCTAAGAAAAGGAACTCTGTAATTTTTAAGTCTGAGTCTATGTATATATAAATATTTGTGGTCTGCTTACCTGTTAGATTGGTACTAGAACCTTTTTTACTACGACTAGAAATACTCGATGCTTCACTCAAGTCCACGGAACCATCATCGACATGTATGGTTTTGGGACGTGGCCGTGTGGGACGCGTTTGACGCAGACGTGGGGCTGTGGAATTTTGTGTTGACTGCTTCATTGTCAATTCTGTGCGATCAAGCGTTTTACCCTAAATTAATGCGGTATGAGGAAATGTTAATAACAAATTTAATTCATTTTTCTTAATTGCATTTTGCTCACCTCCCGTTCGGCCTCTTCGATGGCCTTCTTCAATCGATGTTGCTCTAAAATTGCCGCTCTTCGCGCCATTTGTTCTCCTTTCTTGCGCGCCTTCTCCTCTTCCTTTTCACGCTCCATTTCACGCTTGCGTGCCGCTTCGATTTCTTTACGCGCCTTCGCCTCTTCTTGCTGTTGGCGTCGCTGTAGTGACTGCAGCATAATTTTTTCTTTGCGACGCTCCATTTCATCGATAGATTCCTGGGTGTGAGAGTAAAGTGGAAGTTTTAATTAGAAAAAATTAAAAGTAATGAAAATGCTTGATGTTATAGCTTGAGTTGTGGCACTAATTTAACATTTTTTGGTCCAAAATATTTTCCAACACTCACCCGATCCAAATTGCTTACATCAGTGCCAATGACCAACGCCTTCGCCTGACTACTACTGCCACCACCACCAGCCAGCATAGTTTGCTGACTACGTATTATGGGCGGCGAGGACGACAGTGCCGCAGCCGTCGCAGACACATTGAATAGATGTACGGGCGAGCGTGGTTGCGCTACTGGCGCTTTTTGGCTATTGAGGTCATCATGGCGTAGTTGTATAGGCGCATCCGTGTATTTATTATATGTAGCCGTGTTAATATCGCTCATTTTGCCACCATTCTTAAGCGTATTCATATTGCCGGCGCCACCGGCATACTGACGTGCGCCACCATGCAACAACGTGCCTCCATTGTAGGTCGGATTGTTGTCTTCACTGATGCTATGTGAACGATTGAGTGGTTCCATTTTGGTGCCGGGCACCTGATGATCAGTGCTGTCCATGCTGCGTTCCTTCTTCGGTGAGCGTTTCGCACGCAAGGGTGGTTTCGGGCGCTTGGGTTGGTTATCGTCGAACGAAATGTAGAAGCCCTTCTCGGTTTTCGTGTCACGTGGATCCTGTTGGAAGGCGAATGCAGAAGATAATTACTGTAATAAGAGTTAATTATTTATTTATAGCATGCATTACCTGAAAACTATTGGCATTAACAGCGGGTCTGGACGGCGACGGTATGCGATAGGTTAGGTTACCGCTGGTTATATGCAACTTTTGCGGCAACAACTCATTGCCACCATCGTAGCTGCCGTCACTGCCATGCTGTTGATAGTGTTGCTGTTGTTGTTGCTGTTGCATTTGATACTGCTGCTGCTGGTGTGCATAGTCAGCAATGCGTGTATTCTGCATCGACTCGATTATGTTACGTTCTAACTCTTCAACATCATCCTCATCGCCAATAAAGCATATGCTCTGTGGCGCCATCATATCATCACACAACTGTTGGCCACCCGAAGAATTAGAGGAAGACGTCGCCGCTGTCGTTGGCGCTTGTTTCGTTGTCATTGGCATATTGGTAATAGAATGTTGACGCTGTAGACCGCCACCGCCACCGCCACCATCGCTGTTATTTTGCATGTGCTGCGGTGAGGAGCGGAAGAGATGCTGATACTCACCGCCACCATCATTTTGATGCAACACAAAACCTTCACGTCCGCTGTTGTTCGGCATTTGATTGGACTTCTTCCAAGTGTAATTGCTATCCATGGGCAGGCATGAACGTTGCTTTTGCTGTTGCCAAGCATTCACATCCACCAAAGGCGCTTGCGACTGCTGATACTGTTGTTGTTGTTGTTGTTGTTGTTGCTGCTGCTGCTGCTGCTGTTGTTGCTCATACACCGATTGATTCCACGTGCGTCGTTGTGGTTGCGCTGGTTGCGGCGACATTTCATGTGGATACATGGGATTGGGTTGTGGTGAGCTCGGATCACGCCCGTAATCATCATACATACTGGCTCGGTTCATGTATTGTGGTGGCGTTTGGTTGTGGTGTGGTGCGTATTGTGGCGGACCTGGTGGCACACCGTAGACGTGATTGTTGTAAGGAACCATATTATCATTATATAACTTTTGAGGTTGCATATAATGCGGTTGTTGTGGCATCATTGGTGGCGGCGGCTGTTGCTGCGACACATATTGACCATGTTCGTTTATATATTGCATTGGCATTGATGGCATTTGTGGTTGTTGTTGTTGGTAGGGATCGCGACTGGGAGGGCGCGAATTGTAGAGATTGGCATGCGGATTGTAAGAGGAATGTGCTAAATGTGGTGTTGAACCGAAATTGTGCTGTTGTTGTTGCATTTGCATTTGATTGAAATTATCGCTGAGATGTTGCTGTGAACCGTACGGTGGCTGCGGCGGGTGAGAGGTGGGTATATTATATTAATTTTTAGTTTACAATGCGTATATGAAACACAAAACGAAAATAAAAACAAAAATAGAAATAGAAACAAAAACAATTACTGTTGTACATGCGCACATTGGATTTTAGGTGTTGAGGTATTAGTGGTGGTTGCTGTTTTCTACAAAAAAAACAATGTGGTTTTCAAACTGGAAGCTTTTTTAAACAACAAATTGTTGGGTATAAAATTAATTTGCGCACATGTTTTTTTGGTATTATTTCATTTTTAGTTTTGGCAGTAAATTCTTCTTTTTTTTATAAAAATTTAGGCACACAAATTGCACAATTTGTGGTTAGCATTTTAAAGTATAAGCGGTTAATGAGTAGTTGGAGTAAACACATCACATTTAAGCTTCAAGTATAAGCACAAAGTTACAAAAGTTTTAACGCCCAAAATTATGAGAAGTGAGATTTAAACAACTAATTATGACTGAGTTACTCAAATTGTTTAAATTATAATTTCTAATTACGACAAAACTTTTTCAAGGTATTTTATTGCACCTAAAATAATGTAACACGGACTTAAAAAACAGATTTCGTTCACACATATATCTATCTCTACATCTATCTGTCTATTTAATGCTTTCAATATTTGACTTATTTCAAAAACGAAATTGTAGACAAATTGGTTCTACTTTAATCTCTCTTAAAAGAACGATTGAAAAATTTGTAGTTTTTCGAAAAAAATTTAAATAGCGAGGCTTTCCCCTATACAAAATTTAAATTTCAATCCAAAAAATTTTAGTTCTTCCAAAAATAAAAATTTTAAATCTCGAGAGTTTATCTCATCCTCAGTTAAGTAAAATTTACTGGAAATTAAATATGAAGATATTCACGAGTTATTTTAGTTCACGAGGAAGTGAACGAAGAATTTTTTTCATTAAAACTTAAAAAGACAAGCTTTACTCTCTAGCGAATGAATTGGCATAGATAGTTTTTTTTAGTTAAAATTTTAAACTGGTGAGTCTTTTTTTTTCTTAACTAAACTAAAATCGCGCGAGTTTTATTTTTTATCTCACGAGCAAGTGAAACAAAATATAATATTTTTTCACTGAAAGTAAAAACTCACGAGTTTTATTTTTAGTCTCATTAGTTAGCCTTTAATATTTAAATAAAACTCGTGAATGTTATTTCATACAAAAACAAAATTAATATCTCTTCAGCCAATAAATGATGAAAATTGCCTATAAAAAAAAAATCGCATTAGCAAGCAGCAAATTGGAACTCCCGATTGTTATAAACGATTCTAATTTGCGCATCTTACCCTTACTATTACTCTTTTTGTTTTATATATTTTTTTGTCTTAGTCTACCTGATTCAACATGTTGGCCATATGTTGCGCGTGCATCAGTTGTTGCGCTTGCAATTGTTGTGCTTGTATTTGGTTTTGTTGGACTGTTAGCTTTTGAATATCCTGTTGTATATCCTGTAAATTCATATTCATAATAGCCAGACTTTGCTGTATTAGAGAGGTACAATAACAACGACAACAAAGAGAGTGGTGTTAATACATTTAAGGGTTGGTTAGTTAGCATTTAAACTATACACAAATAAGTACATATTGAGATTAAAAGTTAAATTCAGCAATATTATAGACAAGCGCTACCTGATACTTATCCAAGTCGAGCGGATCAAGATCTGGTGTACGATTTGAATCGTTACTCAATGTCTCCCATTTCAACACCTCCGACGAGGCATCCAAATCCTCGCGTGCAAGCTTTAAATTTAATGCGTAAGTAAGTAGAGTTAGGTGATTAAAGGTTAGTAAGAGATTATTATAAACTACTAAAAGCTTCAAACGCTACCTTTTCCTGATGACGCAACAATGCCACTTCAATGCGTCGCTTATCTTGCTCGATGCGTAAACGCTTCTCTTCGAGTTTCATGCGTATATTGGACAATTTGGAGGCATTCTCAAGCGTTCGCAGATCATCATCATAGGGATCTAAGCATACAAAAATTACAAATATTACTAATTTGTCTTCTGCTAGCAAGTTCTAATGCTACGCACCAATTTTACTATTATTCCAAGCCTCCACTTTGCTTGAGCCAGAACTTTGTGTTGAGCGTCTGGTCAACGTTTGCTCGTAATCATTCGTGCTGCTGTCCTTGCGTTCGGCATACTGTTCTTCTAGATTGTCTTTTTCAATGGGGTGTTGACGCCGTGTTGAAGGCATCGGACTGCTAACCGTGCTGACAATGCTGTTCAATTGAGTATTGGAAGCATTCATGTTGACGTTATCGGTACTGTGAAGAAAATTAAAGCATACAAATATTAAAAAAAAAAAATTTTTTTTAAAGAGTGTTTGACGGGCAGAGAATGCTAACAATACCTTGCATGGCGTTTCATTAAATATTTTTCGGTCTCACGATCTTGCTTCTCTGAACCCGAATCGGTATCGTAGCCAAGTTGCAGCGTGCCGCGTGCATCGGCAATGGAGGAGCGTACGGCGACAGCGGGTTCTGCGCATATAAGAAATATAATGAAAGAGTGAAATACGTTTTCAGAAATTTTCAATTAATTTTTATCACATTTTCCACACTTACCAACACTAACATTTGAAAGCTTTCGTTCGCGTTCACGTTCACGTTCACGCTCTCGCTCAAAACGTCCAACCGCATTCAATTGATCTTGAGACCCACCGAAATTCTCAATTGTCAGTTGCGAGTCTTCGCTGGATGAATTTCTGCGTGAACGTCGCCCTGAAATGCGTAGTAAAAATGGTGAAAATGTTAAAAAGTGCTCATAATACTTTATATATGTATGGACATGACAAATTATGAGCTTTCAAAACTAAAGATATTAGTTCGCAACTACAAAATACGAACAACATGCAATAAAAAATAAGCAAACAAAATAACTTTGCGTTTACAGTAAAAAAATACAAGAGAAAAGCATGCATTCTTTTTATTGAATATAAAAATGCAAATAACGGTTGGTATAAAATATTTCAAAAAAGTGTGCAAGTAACGGGAAATGTGAAATGCAGCATACTTGGTGATGTTCAATAATTTCTAATAAGATGCTGACTTACAAGTACACATATAATACTAAGAAAGCGGTAGACAACTTTTTTAGAGTTATTCACAATTTTTTTTTAATTCACTACAATTTTTACTGATTTTGAAAATGAATTTAAAAATTTTTAATATAATCAAATTTTTTAAATTTTATTTTTTTTTATACAATTGATTTCAAAATTCTCGTTTGCATTTTTTTTTAATTAATATATAATTATTATTATAAAATAATTTGATAATTATTTAAATTTTTTAAATCTGTTCTATTTATTTTACATTCTATTCACTATAATTGTTTTCTTTTCCGACTTTCTAAATATTAATTTGATAATTTTTAACATTTAGAAAATAAATATTTTGCAGCTTAAACACTTTTTAGCAAACAAGTTTCTTTTAAATATAATATCTTTATAATTTATTTTATACTTTTATAATTTTCCATTCAAAAACTTTTTTTGGAAATTTCTCAATAAGTTTAAATATATACATATATTGTTTTGTTTAAATTTTTATTTTTATTTTTTAAATTTACATTGTTCAAATCTTTAAAAATATTCATTTAAATTTTTTGTTTTTTTTTTTAGTTTAAATAAATTTTGGTTACAATTCAATATTCTTTTCTTTAAATCTATAAATCAAACTTGTAGAAAATAAATTTTTTTCATTATGAATTTAATTTATTTAATTTTTCAAAATGTTCACATTTCAATACATTCTATTTTATTTTTGTAAATTCTTATTACTTACTGCCAATTTTTATAATTTGTGTTATTAATATACATATTAGTATATAGTACATATAGTATATTTCAATATTTTGCAAAATATTTCAACCTCACCCTTTTTTATAATTTTATTTGTGTTTCCTGGTTTAAAATTGCTTTAACAAATATTTTTGAAAATAAATTTTTTGAATTATATTTTTATGAAAATTTTTTGTGTTTTTAATGATGTTTAATTTTTGGTAAAATTCTACTTTGAATTTATGTTTTATATGTAATTATTCCCTATTATTATATTATTATTATTATAGTATTTCAATCGATGTATTAATCAATATTTTTTATTACTAAATTTCTATTATGTTGTTAATATTTATTTTTATAGTACAAATGTTTGTTTGTTTCTTTGTACGTATATTTTTTATTTATATTTTATATACTTTTATATTTTTATATTTTTATTATATTATTATTAGTTTTAATTAATAAAATTATGATTATTTCTTTTTAATCCTGCCTATATTTTTCTTACAGCTTTCTTAGTGTTGTAGTATGAAAAAATATATACAAGCATATATATTTTATTTGTACTTTTCTTTTTTAAGAGATTTACCTGCATAACTAGGACGCCGATTTTGCTCCCAATTGCTGGGTCTGCCTGCTGGTACGTAATCACCTAATTTATTGGAATGAGTTTGATTTTTAATAGAGTACACATATGTACGTGTTGACAATTTGTTTGTGTTGTACGAGTAAACTAATGTTAATATATATTGAAAATATGTAAATTTCAACGATTTTAAAAAGCGTTAAAGACTAAAAATCTAAGTTATTTTGTACAAAATTTTTACAAACAATAATTATGTTATTTTCTAAAATTCAAAAAAGCGAAAATTTAAAAATTGTGTAATAAGCCTTGTTAACTAATTTGAAAAGGAGTAAATGTAAGCTAAAATGTATACATTATAAGTAAAATGCAGCTAAATGTAATACATTTTAGTTGAGAAAACAAACTCAAGGCATTAGCTCGCACATACACATTGAAAGGTTTTTCACACAAAAATTATAAAAGCATTTAAGCTAGACTTTCAATATCCACTTGAAAAGTGATTTTTAGAAAATGTACGGAACACAAAAAAAAAATTAAGAAAAGAACTTAAACAAATATAAATTTTTAACAAAAATTATAAACTAATTAACAAATACGCTTACACAAATGAATATTGAGCAACTAGCTACTAAAAACATATTTAACAATATAAATTGTTCAAAAAGTACTACAATTTAAATATATAAGTAGCAAGTTTGTAAGCGGAAAGTTAAAAAAGGATTTCTAAAACAAGAAATATTTGAAAACAGTTTAGATACATCGAAGTTAGTCTCAGAACTACCATCATAAAATCGAGAGAACAATGAAGAAGAGTATAAAAATTATTTGGTAATAAGTGAAATCTGTTTTCAATACAACTCTTTTCTAAAATAATGACTTTTGAAGTTAAGCTTTATATATATGTAAGCTAACAGCTTTCAGCTGTAACAGCTTTCAGTTGTGATAAATTAAAAATTTTTCTGGAGAATATTTTTAAACAAGATTTCAATAATTCATTAAAAAAAATTAAGAAAATTTTCAAAAAAAATTTCATTAACACAAATAAATTTTGGTTTTGAAAATCAACTAAAATAAAGCGTTTTTGAAAGCCTAGCTTAAAAAGCAATAAAGTATGGGAAATTTTTAGTTTCTTTAATCACATACAAGCATACAATCATGCCCATACGTGCATGTAGGTACATATGTATGTATGTATGCCCAACGGCAAGTTAGTTATTACGGTACATATATACATATGTATTTATTTACAAACCTCTTTCATCAGCCTTTGTCTCGATATTTGATTTTTCTTTCGATTGACGCAAACGTGCGGGAACCAATGGCTCCTGTTGCTGTTGATTGTGTTGTTGTTGTTGTGAGTGCAACGACGATAGGGTTGTGACGCCACGTGACTTATGAACAACAAATGCTACGCAATGCAAAATTGAAAAAAAGTGGAAGAATTGGAAATAAAAAATTTAAATTAAAAAGAATTCTGCTGGTGAACATAAGAAGCATTAATGAGGAGCTATATGCAGGTGGCTAAAAAGTGAGCGAAATGTATGTTTGTAGAGATCGAATATAAATAAAAGTGTGCAAACGTAAATAATGAGAAAATATGCACACAAATTAAATAGAAAAAAAAAACATAACCTCAAAAATATATTTAAACACACTTAATAAGAATTTTTAACGGGAAAATCTGCAAACCGGATTTCTGATGTGTTTTACACTGCACTTTGTATATTTTAGCTATTTACAAATATATTTTTTCGTAATTTTTCATATTTATATGATTCTAGCATATAATTATATCGTGCATAAGGACGACTTTGACGATAGTGTCAATTCTAACCTCAAAGTCGACTTTATTTCACCACTAAGATTTATGTCAAAAAAATAGTTTACCTTCGTTTTCCGAATTTCTTAAATTCTCATTTTGCATTAACGTTGCAGTATTATTTCCATACACTACTTCTGTTGAGGCCGAATTAGAAACTAAAATAAGAAAAGAAAAATAATAAACAAAAAATTATAACACCTTATTCTCAACATAAACCAGCTAAGACACTTTTTCAAAGACTGAGACTCATGGAGGTATGGATTTTTTAAGGTTAATTTATTGTAGATAACTTTTTTCAGCAGCAGGGGTCAGCTTGCGTGCTTGGGTATTGTGAGTGTGTGAACAAAAATGGAAAAAAACGAGATTTGGTTAGGCATTGCACGTGGCTTGAGCAATTTAGGGGTTTAAGGTTAAAGCAGCATGTTTAATATTAAAACGAAGGATTGTTATATTAAGTGCATTAGGTTTTAAAGCTTAATTAACTTTTAATTAACTTTTTGTCGATATTTTTAGTTAGGGAGAGACAAAAATCTGGGAGAGTATTTCAAATGCGACTTAAAGTAACCGTTGAAGTTCAGAAATCATTATTATATAAATATTGGAAAAAATTATAGCGATTATAGCATACTGTTAGGCGCACAAACAATTGATGATTATTAAACTCGTCATGTTATGGTAGATGGATTGTATTTAGTTAAAAATGTTCGAAAATTTATTTGAAGGTATTTTCGGTTATAAATGGAACCATTACTAGTTAAAAATCTTTCTTAAATTGTTTTTTTTTTCATTTTATTTGCGGAGTAAAAATAAACTACGCAAATAACTTCATAAATTCACGGAGCATTGAATAAATTAATGAAATTACATTTGAAGATATTATGGCGGCTCGCAACAGCGTGTTTTTAGTTTTCAAACCAATAGTTTTAAATAAATCAGCCAAAAATTTAACGTAAAATTTAAATACAAAACGAAAATAAGTTAGTATGAGACAAAAGAAGAATATTAGAATAGCAAAAAATGTTTGATATAAAAAATATTTATTTCAGTTAAAAAAAAAACGTCCAAAATGTTGATAACAAAAAAAAGTTTATTAAAAAATGATTTTAAATAAGTTTTCATTAAATATCATACATATTTTTTAGTTGTATTATCGACGAACCAATGTTTAAAAAAAAGCAGCATTCTAATTAAAATTCTTGAAACTGCACTGAGTAACTTTTTAAACAAAAATTAATATTTTCTTAAAAAATATAAAATAAAATTCGGCCTCAGTACTTTTTTTTTTCCTTTTCATAGGTAAATTTCCTATTTTATTTTATTGCTTTTCTATTAAATTGTTTCAAATTTTTGTTTCTTTTTTTCATTGGAACTTTATTCTTTTTTTTTTAATTTAATGCTTTTGGAAAATAATTTTTTTTTTATTGTTTTAAAGTTTTTTTTTCTTTTGCGAACTTAAAGTCGAAAGCAGTCGAAATTTATCGACTAACTCTTCAAAATTCTACTTTTTAAAAATATAAAATTAAGATTTAAGAGTAAAATAAAATTGTATTAAGAAATGGTTCTGATATTTCAAAATTATGATTTTTAAAAAATTCTTTGTAATTTTTATTTTTCTACTAATTTAAAACCTTTTCATTTTTTTAACAATTTTTAAAAAAAGGAATATTAACTTTTGATGTAAAATTTTTAATTTAAAAAATTAAAATTTTGATTTAAAGATTTCAAAAACTATTTTTATAATAATATTTCTTATTTTAATTTAGGCAACAAAATTTAAGTTAAACATAACTCGACCAAATATACACTAAAGTGCAGGAAAATGTAATTACATATTTCCTTTAACTGTAAAAAAATTATAGCAAACAGTTTGTATTCGAAAAAAAGGTTTTCTAAATTTACTAGAGAAAGGGGATTTTATTGAACAATAGCGAGGATTATTTTAAAACTGTTTAAAAATATATTTCACTGCGGTAGAAAGTAAATTAAAGCTCAAAATTAATAGCCGAATTCCAAATATGATATTTTTTGAAAATTCAAAAATCTATTTCAAAATTTGTCATTTGCAAAACAGAATGGATTAAAATGGCTTGGATGATACTTTTGAAGTGACAACAACATATTTACAGTAATTTATTATTTTACTAAATGTAATTTTTTTACGTATTTTTTAAAAGCCTTAAATTTCACTCAATTTCAATCTACATATTGGCTTGTTTGTTAGTAGTGTGCTAATTCTAAACGAATAAGTGCGGCTTGCTGGGCAAAGCTGTTAAGAATTTAACAAAAATGTGCGCGGCAATAAGACAGTGAGGCAGCTGACTGCTTAAAGCTGCAGAACGATGCTTGCTTTGAGATGCGTGAGTGAAATAAATGCCGCGGCTTTGCATTGCACACCAAAAACGCTAATACTATAGCAAATGAGAACTAAGCAATAACGATTGTTGCGTGAAATGCTGAAATGCTGAAATGCTACGCACGAGACGGCTGCAAATGATGACAAAAATTATGAATTCATAAGGAAATGCGAATGAAATAAACTTCGATGAACGCTTACAAAAATATTAGAAACTGAACTGCAAAACATTTAAACGCAAAAAATCAGGTGTCTGTGTGCGTAATTAAACAATAGTTGTAGAAATGCGCACAAATGAACGAACGAAAACATGCACTAATTAAAGACTGCAACGCATTTGAAACAATTGCAACAATATTGAAAAATTATATATAATATATGTAGTATATAGTATATGTATGAAACACATAACAATGCTAAACAAATATATTAACTGAATTTTTTTTTCTTTTGATACTGTTTTTCTATGTTCTATTGTTAAAGACCTTGAAATGGAGGTCGATTCGTTGGAGAGCCATAATTCGAATCTGAATCGCTTCTCAGATCTGGAATTGGTATGACGGGCTGCATTGTGAGACCCCTGCGATGACATATCCCATGCTCATTAACGCCAAAGTAACGTTTACTGATGATCTCTACAAGAATTTGTGGCACATAGTTTTTTCGTTTACATATGTTTTTTTGTCGTTTTTATACAGAGAAAGAGAGATTAGGTATAAGTGTGTTGGTAATTTCATTGAATTTTTCATTGATTTAAACAAATAATTGATAATTGTTTAGTTACATTTTGCGTTACTTAATTAGACTTAATGCCTAAGCTGTGGACAATTTATGGTGGGAGGTGCACCGAACAGTTTATAGAGTTAATAGATAGTAGGGAATGTGCCTAGACAATGAATTGAATGCAAAGTTATCTAACAGATTTACAAATAAAAAGTACTTTTATAATTAGCATATTACTCACTTTTAATTGAAAATTAGAAATATATTGCGGAAATTGATAATAGGTGAGTTGAGGCTTAAAAAATTATACATATTAAGAAAAATTCAACTTAAAAAATGCTTACAGAATATGTTTCTGTGAAGCGTGGAAGCAAACATATTCTCTAATATAGTGAGAAATTTATCATTAAATTTTTTTAGCAATTAATTAGTATTTTTCTTCTTTAACTAAGTGCTCAACGGCGAGCTATGAGCAAATTTTCAAACACAAAAAAAAAATAAAACAAAAGACTTTTACTTTTTAAAAGGTTTATTTTTGCATAGAGCAAAATATACCAAAGCTGCTGCTGTCCAACAAACGATATTGTATGCAATTTTACAAGTGCAAAAGTATTGAAAGTAAAAGTACGCGGAAGATAGTCTAGAAAACGGAAGAAGCAGCATATGTAACAACTTCAAGGAATTCATATTTTACATTCTTTTTTGGCGGTTCGTTTTGCTTCCAACATATTTGTAGGCGCGCGCATGAGCAGATGTGCAAAAAAAAACAAAAAATAAAAATAAACAAATACAAGTGGATATGCGCTAATTATAGCTATAGCTACATAAATACATATAAAATGCACTCAATGCAATTTACCTGGCGCATCCATGCCTGGATAGCAAACACATTTTGCAGGATGGATTTCGAATAGTAGAAATAAATCAGCCAAAAGTACAACTAAATTCAGCTTCATTGAACTGCATAATAGAAAATGAAAATATTAAAACAATTACGCACAACTTCATATGCTTTTATATCAATATATTTATGTACGTACTTGCGCATGTATGTAACATCTTCAGGATTCATATGGAACACATTATATGGCAAATGTTTCTGACAAAAATTGCTGACTAAAGACACGTTGTGTACAGAATCCTCGACGGCTGGTAAATAGTTAATACGCACAAGCGTCCATGGTAGCGCTTTCGGGCAATAATACGATACAAATAAAGCTAAACAAACGCCATCACATAAACTCTGATAATCGTGCACTGCAGGAATGTTGGGCACTTGTAGGCGCACGCCCTGTGGGTAAAGAAAAAATTATAATTTAACATTTTTTGCAACTTTTAAGTGCTATATGCAAGCTACATTTTCATCCGTAGCACCTAATTCGACCTCACGGGCGATACGTTTCTTTAGCGAAGAGCAGGCATGTGAGATCCATAGCAGGAGCAACTGATCGAATGGCTGATCGTGTGGTAACGTCTGGCCACTATTACCCGTAATTCTGTAAGCAAATAAAATGTGTATTTCATATTATATTTATTTGGTAATTTTTGTGACGCTCACCTTGCAACAGCGTTGGCTATGCGATCGCCCGAAGTTATTTCCTTTGCATACAAAGTCATTAGTGATTGAATCACGGACATATGGGCGTTCTGAAAAATAAATAGGATAATATTTAGACAAAATTTAAATATAAACGATTTTGAGATTATTAAAAAAAAAAACAAATGTTAATACTTACTATCCTCAAAGGATTTGTTTGTATCAAAACCGTTTCGGTTAATGGCATCTCTGGTAACTCAACGACTGGCACACCCTTACGTGACAATGTCTGCAATATGGACCAATGATTCAGACTTTGATAATTCGGATCCGAATATATGTTGGATAATGTCTGGCAGTATAGCGTTGCATTTCCCATTTCCACAACAATTTGCGGTTTCAGCCGCTCCTGATTGTCATGATCGGTATAGAAGGGTTCACGCAAATTATCTGGAACGTTATTGTTGAAGGCTTTGGCAAGCAGCCACTTTACGGAAGCACGATGATGTGCCTAAAGGGAAGGAAAAATGTAATAAATTTAAGATATAAGCTATAAATATGCATATTCGACATGTGTTGCTAATTGTATTATTGATTATTATAATTTCTAATAACGTGTGCCCGAAGTTCGCCGCTCCCGCGATTGGCCAATACTTCGCCACATTTGTCTGCTAGCATTAGGTACGCTGTAAAGCCAATGTTGACATAATCAACAGCATAAACGACAACCCGACCGGCAGTAATATTGTATTTTTTTCTTTGTATGCTCTGCAGAGGGAGGAAAAGGAGGAGTATTAAAAGCACAACAGCGAATTTTTGGCATGCCATAGCTTTGCTCACTTCTTGGGTGTAACCAAATAGACTGATGGCTATCAGAAGCACAGGTAAAAAAAAATTGCTTACGAATTGGTGAAGACATTACGCTTTTCTTTTAATCACATTGTTTTTTGTTTTTTGGTTTTTGGTTTTTGCTTTTCAATTTATTAATGTGCACATGCAAAATTTTTCGAACAATACACAGACATTGACTCATCTATTTTTTCTTATTGGGTTATTGCATATTCGCTTATGAATTTTGCTTTGGTAAGCAATTTGATTTGTAACCAATTTGGAAACAATACAATTTGTTGCTGTTACAGTATTTAATATGACAACATGCCTGGGTTATTTTTTACATATTAGAATTACTTAAGTTGTTATGAAGAACAGCAAAAAACTTTATCATACATTAAAAATGTAAAAAACAATAACAATTTAAAGGTAAAACCGTAAAAAAACTGGTCGCTGACATATTTATTGAGTAGGTGTTATGCCGAACCAGGTGCTTGGCTCATAACGCTCACAGCAAAGCGTACGACTTGCAAAGCTTGTATGTAAGTAGGTGGACAGAGAATGAACCCGACAAAGGCACATATTTATATTTAATATATAGCCATCATTTAAACACATGTATGCACACATAAAATTATATAGGTGACTTAGTGTGACCGCAATCATTAATTGTTGGTCTTTACGCTTTCGATTTCCTAATTGCTTTTAGATTTTCTTAAATGCATCTAATAGCTGGCAGACAACAGGCACAAAAGTTGCAACAAATAAAATTAACTTGAAAAACTGCTACCTACAAAGTTAGCGTGCATACTCGCCCATATATACCAATGTATGTACTAGATGAATGAATGTGGAGTACATAAGCAGCTATGTAGCATACGATGCGCTTCCACTTGTAACTTCACAATTTCTATTAGACGGAAAAGCGAAAAAACGAAAAATGCTGTTTGACATTTGATGATATCATATTTTTTGCCTTTATGCTGCCGCAACGAAATTCGTGGGTAAACAAGTGCCATCGACTGGGTTGGTATTTTGCATACATAGTGAGCACACGCACATTATTTACGTATATATGTAATATATATTTACGCTCCTATTGAAATCTTTTCATTTTTATGTTTCTATACTCGTTGCAAGTGTGTCGCTTAAAAATAGATAAGAACGCACACATAATATTATACATACCTGTCTAGTTTCTTGCTGTCCAGCATCCATCATGCAGTTATATCCAGATCAGACGTATGTCTTCCCAAGTGACCAACAGCGGGTCGTTTCAAGAACCGATCCGTCCGATAGTCGTCGTTGTGGTCGTGGTCGTCGCAATCGTCTTTCGCTCAGCAACGAGCACAATAATCCACAAGAAGACAACAGCAATCAATCCTTGGATTCATGCAACAAAAAGAAGAAAGCAAAAAAGCCTTCCTAAACGAAACTTTCTTTCACACGTATCATAGACACAAATATTTCAACAACAAATTCCACATTTATAAGCATAAGCTAGTGCAGATTTGGAAAGGTGCTACGCCTGCTTAAAACTTGTGAATCACTCTCTGGCGTATTTTTTCTTTTTTTTTTTTTGTTATAATGCTTTAAGCCCCACCGGCGTGGGGGTTTGCCACTAAAGATTAAACGCACCAGTGCATCAGCTGTTGCGACTTATCGATATTTAACCACATATCACGCACTTCCCCAACACATTTAATTCAAATTCAATTAATTATATAAACAATTATCAATTTGTTTGGCTTTTCTTTCAATTCGCTGATGTTATTTGGATAAATACAAAGATTATCTCATTATTAAATTCTTTGCTCAAAAATTTTCTTCAACTTTACACCAAAACGAAAAAAAACAACACTTGTCTTCTCGTTCGCACGCACACTTGCTAGGTGCAGCAGCAAGCAGTGGCTTTCTCTATCTCGCAAATATGTTCAATACGAGAGCCACGACCCTAACCGAAAATGGGAGTCGCGTAGTGAAATTTTTATTCGGCCGCTTGAGAAATTTGCTATTTTGCATTTAAATATTACAATTTCACTATGTATTCAAATGGATATTTTTACCGCTTGCTCACTAATACCAATCCAACATTACTCACAATTAATTTGCAATAAAATTTTAACAATTCCCTTACAGCTTTCGCAGCTCAATAGTAGCAGAGCGAATTTAATCTAGTGAAAGAAAACGTCATCTGTATTGTTGCCAGATGTGCCGAAAAGAAAATTGAGAAATGTCTGAAATGATAGCATTCGAAGTGGCGTTACGTAGTGATAGCGGAACGGAAACTAAATAAATAATCGTTAGGTAATTAAAAAGATAAAATTTATTTAATGAATTAAATATTCCATGAAGTATTTGTATGTACACTATTGCTTGCAATAAATACCTATATTTAGGTGCTTGAATGTTTTTGCATTGAGTTTAGAACGTTTTATATTTCTGGTAAAAAATGTCCAGATTTTTTTCGAATTGAAGGAGATTAATTAGCAGGGCAAATTGTGTTTTAATTCTGAGGGACCTGAAAGCAAGCCCAGGATAAAACCCTGTGTGGTTAAATTGTTGCTTACACGCAGTTCTCTTATATCTGGGATCTTAACATAAATCTAATGAAATTTTGCTTTAAGGACTTCTAAGCCAACGGGCGAATAGCCTTGTAGACCTGCACAGCTTAATATACTACAGAAAAATGGTTTATGTAAGAATGAATGAGGCCTGTTGAGTCTTTCAAGCCTTGCTGAGAGAGACATTTGAAGACCCCGTCTCTTTTAAATACATGTATATGTATACTAACTGAACGAGTTTCATACTTACAACCCAAATTTATACTTACTTACTTAAAATCTGATGTTGCCACCAAATTAACCATTATAATAATTCTTGTACCATTATAATAAAGTAAACTTGCGCCTTTTTACTGAATTCAATAGGTGTATGTATTATAATTATTAGTTATGCATTTTATTTTTAAATTAATTATTATTTCATTTACATTTTCTATATATTTTACAAATATGAATTAGAAAATACTAAATATTACCGTATGAAACAGCAAGTGCGCAAAATGTAATATTGTTTTTTACAATACTGCATTCGTACTGGTAAATATAGCTTATAACTATAATACAAAAACAAGTTACGTCAGTTTTAGATAAAATGGTAAGAATAATTTGCAACAACAACGTGGTAAGAAAATTTCAAATTAAATTAATTTTAAAAGCAAAAAGGTTAGATAATAAAAAAATACTAAAATAATTAGATCCGCATAAATTATATATATTATTACATTTTAATAATTTTTTAATACAAAAAATAAATAAATAAAACATATTTTATTTTTATTAGCTGTGTTCACATTTTGTTGTTGTAAAATGCCCATTTGTTTAATATGCGTAATTTGTTTTATAATTATTTAACAATATTAAAACAAAAAAAATATAATTTTAATTTTAAATATCTTTTCCTTTTTAAAGTCACTATATTAATAAGAATTTGCAAATTTTCATATTTTCGTATTTTCTTTCATTCATTTGTATGTTTGTTATTAGATAGCTAGCATTGTTCTAGTTAAGTATTTTAAGTTAGTTTTCGATTTTTTATTAGTTATCTTCTATTGTGAGCAAAAAAGAGGAAAATTCTTGCTAAATACCGGCTAAATTTTAATGTTAAGCTATTGTGTGTATGTATGCTTCAGAGTTTTGTGTATGTTTCTATAATATAAGTGTGTAAATATGTATGTACGAACAACTGAATGTGTGTATTTATGTGAATAAGTGCAATTTTTTATTTATTCCTGTATAATATCATTTCTTTTTTGATAATTTTATTCTAATGTTGTTGTTGTAGATTTGACAGAAAATTCGTATACAAATTCTTCTAAATTCATTAACTATCTACAGTGTTAGTTCAGTTTAATTTTTAAGTTTTAATTTCATAAAATCTTTTTTTGATTTCTGTATAGTTTTGTAGATATTTTTGTTGTTATAAATATGTGATATGAATTGTTACTGCTATTTACAATTAAATATGTCTGTTTGATATTATTTGTCCCTTTTTAATTTGTTTAATTAATAAACTTATTTACAAAGTAAAGCAATAAAATAATAGTAAATAACCTAACACTATTGTTCTTTTTTTATTTAATGTATCAAATCTTTTATTCGCTTTTGTATGTTTATGTATGTATATGTAATTATTAACAAATTAATTTAAACTTTTTTATTGCACACGAAAATAAAAAGTAATAGATATTTATCATAATTATTTATTATAGTTTTTTTCAACCATATACGAGCTTATAGTACAATACATTTATATTAAATTTTAAACGATTTTTCATATTATGCATCTATTAACGCTTAATGTTGAAGAAAACGACATATGTATATATTTGAATTGAATTTATTTTTTTTACAAATTAATTTTTTCTATTCATTTTTTTATTTTTTGTCTTATTCATGTGTGTATGTATTTATAAGTATATATTTTAATTTTAATTTTTTTATATAATTTATTCTTTTTATTTAATTCTCTCTTCTTTTTTCCACCTCTTCCTATGCTTAGCTCTAAAAAAAAGATATGTAATTCGAATATGATTTTTGTCGTAACTAAATCGCAACTGCTCATATGTCTTATGTGAGTATGTATGTAGTAGATTTCTTTGATATTTGCTGTAACCAGATGTGTGTAAGCCAATGCGCATTTTATTTTGTTGATGTCACCAGTTGGCTTGAGCCATAACCCTGGGTGTTACATGTTGGTAATGTGAATGGGTTGAAGCTGAGACCGCTCACTCCTAGAAGACAAAGAAAAAAAAAAACCGGATTCATTTCTAAAATTTTAATATACATTTACGAAATGTATTTGCTTTACAATTTAAATGTCTCAACTATGCAAATGTTGACTATATAATACAGCTAACCGAAAGCTTCCACTTAAAAGTTCTTGCAGTTGCAGCTTTCACCTACACCAAATAGAAATAAAGCGCATATAGGTCCAGCAAAACTTTCACAAAGCTTAGAAAGCTCATAGGAAATGAGATCTTTTAAAAGTTTCAAAGCTTTATAAGAACATTTACCAAACTATAGAATTCTTAGAATTTTAGTATCATAAATGAATGAAAAATAGAAAAAGTGACCTGTCAAACATTTATTGACTAGCATCTAAGCTTTAAGCTGCAAAAGAGCCTTTTACATATGCCAGTTTAGAAAAAAGCCAGTTATTTGACACAGAAAACGGCATAAAATCAGTAAAGAGAGTTGAAAATGCAAATAAACTTTTAAAGCTTGTAATATATTATAAATATTTTAAAAAGCTTTAATGCAAAGTAATTTATAATTTCACATTCCAATTCGAAGCACTTGTGAAAGTTCTGACTAACGTAAAACGAAAGCTTTCCGCAAAAGTTATATAAAGCAGTAGTAGTGTAGCTTTTAATTCGTACAGTGCTTTATAAAAGCTTGGACATTAAGTTTTTACCATTTTGATCACTGTAAATATTTTATTTATCAGAAATTTAAATGTGATAAACTAAACAAAACAAAAAACAAAGAAAAATCGAAAATAAAAGCTTCAGAGAAACTTAAACTCCAATTGAAGACAACAGTAAAAATTCGTATTTTAAGTAATATAAAAATTTTCGATGAAGATTAAAAAAAGGGATGAAAGTTATAAAAATTTTAATAATTGCTCAAAAGCTTCGAAAGAGCTTGTTTCTTTAATCCTTAATATAAAATAAGAAACAAGTAAGGCATTCTTTCTTAAAAAGCTTTATAAATAAAAATTGTATGCGATTTTCTTTAATGTAATAACTTTTCCTAAAAAGCTGTAAAAATTTTATTTATAAAATTTAAGCATGAAAATTATTTAACTATGAAAAATGCAAAGTTGTTGTATGTGCAAAATTAAATATGGATGTATAGAGTGAAATGCTATTTATTATATTAATTTGTTAGATCAATGCTCAGGCGCTTACCCGGAAACGTTCCGAAATGGTTACCTGTCGTCTGTTGTACAGGAAATGAAAAAAAATTAAACGCAAAATTTATTAAAAAATTTTTAGAAAACTTCTGATACGCACCTGCCGGGTTTTAAGTTTCAAAAACTGGACAGGTAACCTGTTCGTAGTCGCCGCAGCTCAAGCGCATAGTGCGACGTATGAAGAAAAAATATTTTTGAAAATAACTAAAACTACTTTTGCCACAATATTTGCATAGTTGACACTTCATTCGCAACACAACTAAGTAACTTAAATTTAAAAAATAAATATTTCTTATTTTTATACCATAAATTTTTCTCAGAGCAAATATCCCTCGGGCTTCAATCTCGGGCTCTAAATGCTTTATACGGCGGCCGTTGCGATTGAGGCAGCTGGATTGTGCCACGGCTGGTGGGCATGGTGGTGGTAGTGGTGCGGATGTGTGTGATGGTGTTGCACTAGCGCCTGATGCCACGGTGACGACACTGTTGAGATTAATGGCGAAAAGGCACTGCCTGAGCATATTTCGTATTTTTTGTTTTTTGTTTTTGGATTTTTTTTTTTGTTTTTTTGAATATTTGTATTTGTTTTGTTTAAAGTGTTTTTTATTTGATTTTACAACATTCAATATAAATTTGCAAAAAAATGCCAAACAATTACAATACGGTACATGTAAAAATCGGATATTTAAATAATTAATTATGTGTGTGTAAATTTTATTATGTTTTTTTATAACAAGACCATGCAATGAAAAGAGAAAAAGAAACAAAATCGATGCGTTAACAACTAAATTAATTATTTACATAGATTACACGCTATGAAAAAAATTAAAATAAAGTATAAAAACGCTAAAATAAAAAAAAAAAACAACATTAAAAATTCATTTTATTCCTCGCTTTTATTTTATAACCAGCTAATATTATTTTTATGGCACGCGGAATGTTTGCATATTATAATAAAATGAAAAACTGTATTCAGCTGAGAAAAATATTTAATTATTTTTTGAAATACTGTAAAATAAATACATAAAACTTTCAATGCTACAGTGCTGTGCATAAATATAGGGCCAATAAAGGCAGAATACACAGTCAAGTGGACTGAAGGTAAATTTCCAGTGACGTCAGATTAGCAATAATCTCTGAGAAAGTTGAGAGAATGAAAACTGATAAGGAGCCAACTTTTCCAAATGAAAAAAAATGGCTACCTCTAGGTCAGCAGAACCCAACAGTTGATATTCTCAATTTCATCGAACATCGATTGACATGGATTGACATCAATTCGACTTTGTCTTCAAATTTTAAATGCAGTCAACAATTTATAGTACATTTGTGCTCTTTTACTGATACTGTGACTCATCAATCTTTTTCGAGAATGGACTCACACTTTCTCTGATATTATATTACCATTTCCGTTAATTTATATTCAAGACAGCACCAGGCTTTAACTTCGACATGAATAATACTTTATTGTTGCATGGAATTGGTGCCAATCCCTTCTTAACAAATGGATCCAAATTACATAGTTTTAAATCATAGGACTTCGCCCTTTAGTATTGGATTCAATCAATGGATAAGCACCATACAATCGGCATGGCCATAAAAATCATAAAAACCATAGGATATACTTAGCTTCCCACTTCAGTCAATCCTACATTACTTGAATGACCCGGACTTTATCCGGCCAAGAGCTGTCCTTTCAGCGATCTAACTCTGGTTGGTTAGGTAAATAGGATCAACTTGAGTATTCCTAATATTATCAAAAGGAAAGTATTACGGAAAATAGATGAAAGCTAGACTCGTAGGACTTTTACGATTGTGGGTACATGTATAGATATTTCAATCAAATACGTTGATCTTTGAGAGCATGGTATCTGCTAAAATGGCTAAATATTTCTAGGAATACTTCTAACAACAGGCGTTGGAGCACATGCACTCAACTACAGCTCGAAACTACTCTTCTACTTAAACTTACTGCTGGTGGAGTTGAAAACACTGGCTGGTGAAGAGGATAACGTACCCATATTGGTTGTGGGGCCATAGCCGTTAGCGGCCACCGAAGCGCCATAAGAGCCGCCCGAACTGTGTGGCGTAGAAGCACTGCTGCAATAGCCGCCACGTGGACTCACGCTGCTCGATTGGGCGCGCTGATAGTCGTCTTCAGTCCATTGGCCGGCGGTATCCTGAACGCTTACGGCAAGCTGCCCTGTGTATGAATTAAAGCCGGTCGAGCCGCCGGGAGATCTAAGAGATAATGAGAAGCAGAAAGAATTTAATTAGTGAGATCTGTAAAAAAGCCGAAGCTTTCAGCTTGAGGCCTACCTTGGCATGGAGTACAAGGCCTCCACCAAATCGGCTGCGCGTTTGAGTATGATTTCCTTTTGCAATTTCTCTGGATCGCCTGGGTGACGTGGTATAAGCTTTTGTAGGCGTTGAAAACCGTAATCGATGGTAGGTTCATTAAGCGCTGCTTAAAGAGAAGTGAGGGAATTGCAAAATGCGAGGTTTAATAAATTCGGAGGATATAAAATCTTAAAATTTCAATATAAATTTATTTTCACTCACAAACATAGACAAAACGTCCCGGCGAACCCTTGCAAAACTGTTTGCTCTTATATGACAAAGTCACCTCCACCACACCGGGTATGTGACGTGGTGGTGTTTGCACACGAATGGCATGTGATGTAATCAATTCGCTCCAAACGAGCATTGTACCGAAAACCACTTGGAGGCCATCAAAGAAATTATCACCCACAATAATAACGGTAGCGCCGCCAGAGGTCCAACCCTCGCTGGGCGAAATAGCTTTGATGCAGGGCGTGGCCACGGGCAATGGCGGATAGAGACCTGTAGCGATAAAGGATGCATTCTTAGTAAAGTAAAAAGAATATAATATTGTGGGTAAGCGGGGAAGGGGAGCGTGGCAAAGTGTACGACCGTATTGTGATTGTTAAGCGAATTTGAAAAATTAAGTAAATAATGCCATGAAATTTTAACGAAATATGAGCAATTATAATTTCTAATAAATATCATGCGCCTAAAAGTAGACCATAATCAGTATGCTCGAATTGTGGAGGCATACATTTAGGCGCGCTATTCTAGTAAACTATTTTTTAATAATTTCTAATTCAAAATGAGTAAATTATTACTTTTGTGAAATAAAAGAATTAATCTACTGCTGCATTCTCAAACTATACTAATTTTTTACTAAAAAACTAAACAAAAAAAATTAATTGTAAATAAATTTTGTTACGGACCATCATAGGTACTGTCAGGCGCAAGTGGGTGACCCGTTAAGGACAGGGAGGAGTTTCCTGTACCTTCCGTGGTGTCCAAACGTTTGGCGCGGCGGCCATGCTTCGAATTGTTGTGTACGAACATATTGTCGGATATAGCCAGGAGTGGGCCATCAACAGTCACCTGTGTCGAGATGACAACCTACGGGAGGATTAATATTGTTAAATATTGAGATTTTTTCTAAAAACCTTTATAGAGTAAATTTTATAATAATCAAACTTAAACTTAAACACTTATAAATAGGAATTCTTTAATACTCTACCTGAAAGCGTCTCATATCTCTGGGATTGCCGGCGTTCTTTAAACAGTTCTGATTGCATTTCAAAAAGAATTTCAGGAAAAATCTGTGTATATGGAAAATAATAAAAAACTGGTTGTGAGAGCTTTTAATTTTATAAAAATAATAATAATTAAAAATGTGAAGATTAAATATTTTCAGTAAAATTTTTATATTCTCGCAACATGTTGCTAGAGAGTATATTAGTTTTGCTCACGGTTGTTTTTTAACACCCAGAACTAATCGAGTTATACAACTATAGACATATTATATAAATATATATACATATATATATGTAAATGATCAGAATGAAAAGACCAGTTGAAATCCGAGTGACTGTCTGTCTGTCCGTCCGTCCGTCCGTGCAAGCGACAACTTGAGTAAAAATTAAGATATTTTCATGAACCTTGGCACACGTGTTCTTTGTCACCGTAAGACGGTTGGTATTGCAGATGAGCGTAATTGGACATCTGCCATGCCCACAAAATGCCATTAATTGAAAACAGAGAATGTGCGATAACTAAGCAGAAAATTAAGATACAAACGTGTAATTTGGTATGGAGGATCCTAGTAGAGTGGGGCATCTGCTGGCAAACACTTTTTGTAAAAATGGATATGGCCCCGCCCCTGAATAGGTTTAATATACATATTTCGGAAATCGTTAAAGCTATATTAATCAAACTTGCTACGAGTGAGTTTTTCTGGTATCTCTTTATATACTGCGAAAATTTGTGAAATCGTATAATAACCACGCTCACCACCCATACAAAGGTTATGTTGAAAACTATTAAAAGTGCGTTAATTCTCTTAGGGAACACGTCGTAAAGATTAAATCTTGCAGAAAATATAACGCACAAGGACTGCATAGGAATCCGTGTAAAGTTTTCCTGATGGGCGTGGCACCGTCCACTTTTAGGTTAAATCCCATTTCTCGAGAACGCCTTAACCGATTTCAATAAAATTTAGAATGTGACATTATATTTGCATCATTATGTCACCGTATGAAAATGAAAATCGGATAAAAAGCACGCCTACTTCTTATATAACACAATTTTAAGTTTCATCTGATACTTTCACTTTAAAGTAGATACATCGAGCAACAATTAAGATATTGGAATAAAATTTTTCACTAATAGTACGTTGAAGATATGCCATCTCATGCGTAAAAATAATCGAAATCGGATTACAACTATTCAAGCCACCAGATACCCAATATAAGGACCTTAGTGAATCCATCTGACCTTATGCCATATAAAACGGTAAATCTGTAAGATATTGTAGTGAAATTGGAGGGTTTCCTTTCAATGGTAAGAATGTGATCTGGAGACAAAAATGGGAAAAATCGGGTAAATACTTCCCCTAGCCCCCATATATCGAATAACCATATACCTATAACAAGGATTTTCAACTGCTGGGTAGACTTTATACCATATATTTCGGTCAATATGTAAGATATCTTAGCAAAATTAAGTGAAAATGTAATATTGGATATACCATAGTTTAATGTCGAAAATGTGTGAAATCGGTCACCGAATTATCTTGGCTCCCTTATACTACATATAATGATCTTCGTTGTTCTACCAGACTTTATGCCGAATATGTTGGTCAACAAACCAAAGGCGGTTGACCTCGCTAAAGGTAAACAAACTAAAAAGTAAACAAAGGTGGTGAACCTCGCTAAAGGTAAACAAACCAAAATGTAAACAAAGGTGGTGGGCCTCGCTAAATGTAAACAAACTAAAATGTAAACAAAGGTGGTGGACCTCGCTAAAGGTAAACAAACCAAAATGTAAACAAAGGTGGTGGACTTCGCTAAAGGTAAACAAACCAAAATGTAAACAAAGGTGGTGGACCTCGGTAAAGGTAAACAAAGCTAATTGTCATTGACAATTAGGGTAAACAATTAACAATAAGGTAAACAAAAAGTAAGAAAAGGGTAAAGAAAGGTTGTTGACCTAGCTAGAGATGAACAAATAGATCCATGACCTCGAGAAGGTTAGTGGATCGCGATAAATGTAAAAGAAGAGGATCTGATTCTTTCACTGCTTTTCGGTTTTAAACTACAGTATTATCGAAACTTTTGGTTACTCTGTTAGATCAGTGAAATCTGAAATATCTATCAGTGAAATTCATTATAAAATGCCCTTGTGTCGAAAATGGGTAAAATCGGCTCGGAAGTATGGAGCTTAACTTCCATATTCCTGAAAGATGATTTGAGGAATTATGAGAGCGAACTGGATAAAGGTTTGTTTGTAGACAAGTAAGATAGAGAGTGGAGAAAGAGAGCTTTTTAAGTTAACCCAACTAAGTATAAACCTTTTTAAATACCTCCCTAAATCAAAGCTTTCAGATGAAACCTCAAAAACCGCGTCATTTCCGATCTTTATCATAACAGTGGCCGGGAGAGCGACGAAGTGATTGAGTTACACTTTCATTATTATTATTAATTTGGCAGTTTGTGTGTTTCCAATACGAATAACAGTATTCAATTGACTTAAGTTGCATATTTAAAATAATATTTGGCTCACTTTCATATTGCCTCGAGTCAAAAGAGCTACAAGATACCCATTCAGCGCAAACAAAATAGTGTCAAACACTCAATCTCTCAATACTTCCTCATTGCCTCAATGCTAATAATGAATAATAAGGAAAACAGATGTTTGCCCTGCGGCGTAAAAATTTATTTGCCTCTTTAGTTGGTCGCTTTTTCCTATACCTATGACCTCGAGCGCTTTTCGCCAGTTGATCTTAATCAAATATACACTTATAAGTATATACATACATATGTATGACAGCAGGCAGTCCGGAGACGTGTCTGCCGAAAAGCCAATGACAACAATAACCACTACAAAGACACGCTGTACGAGGCCGCTGTACGGGGCGCAGATTGTCCTTTTTGTGCGGATGTGTGGGTGTGTGGGTGTGTGTGCGTGTTCGCTCCTGCCGCGCTCTCAGTTTAAGGGTGCCAGAGTGCAAAGAACACGGCGCTGCCGAGTGTTAATAACAAATCAGCCGAAGTGGCGTACAACGGATGCCGGTGATACTCTTACTTATGTGCATAAACAAATAAACTTAAGCACTTAAGTGGTGCATGTGAGGCACTTACGTGTGTTGAGGACTTATAAATATACATATGTATGCGCCAGGTATTGTTTAGCAATTTGTTTATCCCATTGAGGGTGTTAATAGATGTAAATTATATTAATGAATGCTGAGCTATTTCGTTTTTCTTCTCGACAAATGTCAAGTTTTTACATTTTCCGTACTAATATTTCAACACTTCGATTTTGTACTCAAAAAAAAAATAAAAAAAAAACCAGGAAATAAGGGTCATTCGCGTGTAAATGTTGTAGACAAATGCCGCGCGTCTCATATTTCTGCTATTGATTAAATGCTTTGGGCCAAGTGGAAGGGGTGTGAGAGGCAGACGGCGGGGCGGAAAGGAAATGTTAGATGACTCTGCGTTGAAAAATTATTCCGGTTAGGTTTACATTTAAAATTTTATCGTCAGTCAGAAACGAACAGATGTACAATTCAATGAAAGAAGATGGAAGCAGACACAAAATACGGATATTTGTGGCAAGGTAAGAAATTTAAACCGGTTCAGAATTTTATAAAATTGAACGTGATTTTTTCCTACTTAAGTATCATATTAAGGTGCTTTGATTTCGCGCTCCTAACCTACTGTTGTTCTTTTTAGAGATATCTTGGTTAAGCTCGTTTGTTGTTTCGAGTCTCGGGTCTCGGTTCTCGGTTAAAATGTCTGAATCCCAATCCCGATTTTGAAATCCCGAAATTTCGGGATTGACAAATTAATTCGAAATTAAATGCCTGGGCTACGAGTGGCCTACGCCAACAAACTATGCACTGACGGCAGGCAGTTTTGTTTTCAAATGATGTTTCCACAGTTTGGTCAGCATTTTTTTCCCAACGCCCCCTCTATGGCAAATGCAGCACCAAGTTCATCATTATGACAATTTTTACTTTAGTTTCATCAAATGCTATCTAAATTGCATATTCTCATATATTAATTTTGATAAGACTTTAAAATTAAATTCTCTTACAGTACAAAATCCGAAGAGCTGACTTATGAGAGATGTGATCTATTCATAAATAGACGAATACATACAAACAAAAACTCGCTTATTGCGGACATAATTATATAGCATAGAAACAAATAATTGGCTTTATGCTGCTTGAGGCCATCTGCATTCCAATTTCTTATCTCAAAGTAGAGCAATATATCAAACAGTGATGCTTTGTGATGAAAATAGATGTGTATGTATGGATGTGGTTATATTTCATTGCGATTTTATGTTTGCGGATAACTGAACAATATTTAGCCGCAGATAAGCCAGCTGGTTTGTAAAAAGAGTATTTATCGAGCTTCAGAAGCGCATAGATGTCGATTTCTATAATTGTCAAAAAATGAAAAAATTGAGGTTATGACTTAATATTTATGGAAATAGAACGCAAAAATCATCTGAATGCAAGGCAATGTGGTCCAATGAAGCCAATCGTAAAGCTGTAGAGTAATTTCGGCTTTTCGTCAATATAGTATCCGTCAAAATTTAGTGTCTGAGCTACACACCTAAGGCTAAGGCGATATCGACGGAACTACTCATAAATTTTGAAAGAATGGTATTTAATGTAAACTCCACTTAGAAAACGTTCTGTTAAAAAAAAAAAAATTATTAATTTTCCTTTTTATTTCAAAATTTCATCCTTTCATTTGTTCTCAATTATTTTAAATTAAGAAATTTTTCAGAGTTTTCAAAATGCAACCTTTATTTAACACATTTCGTAACTCTATTTTAAAAGAGCAAGAAAAATGTTTAAATGTTTTTTTTCTTAAGATTTTAAGCTGATGTTAGGCAAATTTATATAAGAAATAAAACTTTTTATATTCTTCGAATTTTATTATTTTTAATTATGTAAGGGTTGGCAACTCTGCTGCAAAAATATTTAAACAAAAAGATGAACAAAGTAACAAAAATCTTTTGCTTTGTTACCATCAATTACTTTTTTTATTTCCTTAGAAATTTAGTGTTAATAAATTTGATTCCGTTGGCAGCTCTGTTTGGTAAATGCATGGATAACAAATAATATTGAGTAATATATCAAATCCAGATGTTTACTGGGACGCAGGCAACTATATGTATGTATATGCAAGCAACTGTAGATTTCAATATATTATATTTTGATAGTCGTGGCAGTGAGTAAAAATTGTGTTATCCCAAGAGACACTTAAAAAAAGTACCAAACAACTACAGATGCATTTGCATACAAAACGTGTGTATGCACACATGTGAGAATGTGTGTATGTGTGTGCATATTTATTTTCACTGATAGCCTTACAACACAAACACTACAAATTTGTTAAGTTTAAAGCATATTAAAATGTTAAAAATAACGGGAGGCTGGCAGACAAACCGGCTGACAGGCCGAGTGGGACCTGTGCGCCACGACGATTTACACCGGGAGGGTGTCCGTTTGTCGGTTTATCGCTACCACTAAAGTGGAGTAGGTCTTCCAACTCGCCACTGGTGCTGCGCTGAACTGCATGTGTCGGAGATTTGCATGTGTGTGTGTGCATTCCATGTTGCATTGGTTTTGCGTTGCATAGAGGCGCTTGCATGTGGAAATGCAACACCAAATACTTGTCTGTGGTAATTTGAATACCGAAGAGCGCATCTTTTTATTGCACAACAATAATGGCAACAAATGTTTGAAACGTTTATGGCTCATTTGTACACTTGTATGGGCACTTATACGTTTACGCACACTCACACACACTCATATACATAGTTATATTTTAATATATATGTGTACATGATTGTGAAGTGTTTGTATTGTTTTCATGTTGCGTTGTCGTGATGTTGTCACTACAATCACTTAATTTTCTCAGAAGTGTAACGAAGTGATAATGATAATGATTAGCTGTAAAATAAGGAAGTTATAAAAAATAAAAGAGAAGATTGGAAAAAACTCCCAAAATTTCAAAACTGAAATAAAGAAAAATATTTAAAAGAAATTGCTGATCACAATAGTAAAAAAATGTGGAAATAGAATTTGTTTTTGTAGGAAAATGTGTGACATGGTTATTCGCTGGATACATAAATATTTAATCAACTAAATAATATTTCGACAGGAACATGCTCATTTGTTGCAAGGATATGCAGCTGGGTGTAGATATGTAAATTATGACTACAGCTGTCATGTTTGTATACAAACTGCAGAAATAAATACATATATTTCATTTTTAATTCGATACTGTTTGCGGATCATAGCTTTTATAGCTATTGTGGTTGTTCATAAGGAAAAATAAACTAGGGAAGTTCTGATATTCATACTTTTTGAGCGTTATTTCAACTGCTTTCTATTTGATTATTTTAAAAATTTAAGCATTTTTTCTAATTTTTATAAATCTAATTTTTACAAATTTTATTTTTAAAGATTTATTAAACTTTTAAACATATTTCTTAACGATTGAGTAAATTTTATGAAAATTTTATTGTATTTGCAAAATTTTTTTATTCAGTCCTGTTACGTTTTTAAATAAATTAATATTTTCCGAAATTTTATTTATTTTTCAATTAATTTTCATGTTTCTCAAACATTTTGTTATTATAGCATATTTATATTATTACATTATTTATATTTATATTATTTATATTATTTATAGCATGCATATTTTAGCATTTTTATTTAACTTTTTAAAGTACTTTTTTTTTTGTGAGTATATTTAATTTTTCGGGTAGTTTTCTGATATTTACGTTTATTGGATTTTTTAAATTTGTGTTTTTATTTTATTTATATTTTTATAAAATGCTTGATTTTAGGCAAATTTTAAGTTTTATGTTTCGAAAAAATACCATTTATTTCTATTTTGAATTATATTTGATATTTTTCTATTATTTTATTTTTTCCTTCATTGTTTTCTCAGAAATTTTTTACTTGGGATTCTACCCGCTTTCAGCGCTTTTTTGATACTTTCTAAATTTTTCTGACTAATTTTTTTATTAATTATTAATTATATAAATTAAATTAATTAAAAATATTTTATAATATGCTTATATTATAATTTTTTTATATTTATATTTTAACTTTTAATGTTTTCATTTAATTAAAATTATTTATTTTAATATTACTGATGTTTTTCAGAATTTGTTTTAACTCTAAAATATTATATTCTTTATTTTAATTAAGTTTTACCATATCCAAATTGATTATAAAAAATCTTTTTTCTATTATTATTTTTGTTGTTTAATACATATCTTATTATATTTTGTTTTGTATTTTTTTTTTACAAATCCCGTTTTAAATTTTTGCGTTAATTTTTAAGCTTTTGCACGCAAGCAGCTAATTTACCATTTTCTTATGCTTTGTCTGCTTATTCTTCAAATCTTTTTGTGTTCAATGTTGTGTGTAATTAGCCATTAAAACTTTCAAGCGGCACGCGAACGTGACCAGCTGTTGTTAATATAGGTATTTCACTGACTAAATACGTATCTACAAGTGAGAGGTAATAAAAATTGCTTAAGAAAATTGTTTAAAATGTTTTTGCATAGGAACATATTTTTTCAACTGCTTTATGGCAAAGGAAATGCTCAAAAGTAAAAAAAAATAGAAATTAAACAAAGAATAAAGAAAAAGATTTTCGAAATTTTTTATGTAATCAAAAAACAAAATTTTGGGTAAAAATTTTTTAATAAAATTTATTTATTTTTAAGTTTTTTAATCAAAATTTATTGAAGGAAATTTCAGCGAAAGCATTATATTTGATAATATACTGCAAGATTTCAAAGTTTAGAATTTATAAAAATATCTTTTCTTGTAAAAAATCGTTAAAATTGAAGTAATAAAAAATTTGTTTTACTACCGACACAAGAACACCATAAAAATCGAAGAAAAATATTACAAAAACACAAATGTTTGGTTTGACTCCGCATTTTATCGGTTTCAATGTCAAAGCGGCAATTTTTTGGCGAACAAATGTGCTGGCGAATAACTGGAGACACAAATAAATAGAATAACACTTGCAACACACACGCACACACACGCACACACACGCACACACACACACACCCAAATATACTCAACATTGCTTTCACCTATACAAATGTCTCGTTTTACACCGGTCACCACCATTTTGTTTTAGTTATTGTATTTGCCGTTTACTGCTTGCTGCGCGCACACATATGTACACACATTTTACAACGCTGCAGCCTTTATAGCCTCCCCATATGTATGTACATGTGTATGTTTTAGTATATCCTGTTGCCCAGCAATTCCCCCTCTCACTGACTTCCACAGCCTCTGTCCGGCATCCACTGCCAGCGAAAATCGACATTTCACGCACCGCACACACCCACACACATACATTTTGGGGTGAATCCCTTTAAGCGTGTTGATTCCTCGACTTATTTCTGGATCCCTTTGCACTCGCTTTGCAAGTTCGTTCTTCATTGTTATTGCTGTTGTTATTGTTATTATTGCAGCAACTATATTTTTTTTCAACCAATACTTGTTGTTGTTGTTGTTGTTGTGCTTTCTCTTATTTTATGCCATTTGTTGGCATTGTTTATGGTGCTCATCCAACAACAACACACACATACAGTCTTACAATCATTTGGGTGGCTCGGCAGCGCAATGGCTGGCAGTTATGGCGGCTGGGTTTCCTGTCGCTTATGGCAATGTTGAAAGTTCATTGTTTTCGGCAAGAACGTTGCCTGTGTATACCCGATGATAAGGGTTACTTGATGACGTGATTCGACGACTTAGCTCCATAAAACTGGCTAAGGCACATAAAGTCACGCAGAAAGCTCTTACTTATGGCCGTTAGTTCGGAGGCAAGCACGCAGCATGTACCACACACACACACACACATACACACACACTTGCAGAGGTAAGTGGAAGCTTGTGTGTGTTTTGCATAGCATACTTTCAGGGGGTGTTTCGGTTTGTTGTGCCTTTGTTGGCTCAAGCTTTCACTTTCGTTTTCTTACAACACACACACACACACACACACACACACAGCTTCTTCGAGTAGTCACTCAATTAGCACTCACTCAAATCTATTGCTTGTGAGTCCTTTTTTGTTTATGCCAAGACGAATGTAAATAAAAGTGCCATTGAAGAAACGGTATTTATGCTTGTAAGTATTTATGTTTGTGTGCGCAAAAGAAAGCTTATAATACGCTCAACACGCATTTTCTTTTGTCAGCATATTTATTTATATTCTTCGAAGTACGAAAGTCCTTTTTCGTCTGTCACGCATTTTGTATATTTCTTTGCTTCGCACTTCCGTGTATGTACATACATATATATATATATATGTTTATAAATATCTATATTTTTGGTTGTTCGAAAGTAATTTTACATTCAAATTTACTTACTCACCACTCAGCGTTTGTTTTGGTTCTTTGCCCTAAAACTTTAGCAAAAAAGATTATCTACATCGTCGTCACGGTGTTTGGTGTTAGTACATACATACGTGCATATATGCTACACTTCATACATACGTCCATACACATGTAAATGCATATACATTGGAACAAATGCTTGTAAATTAAAGCGTGCTTTTTGAAAATTTTTTTGTACACAAATATTTGTTTTGCGGCATCATTTTGTAAAAGATATACTTACATATAATTGTTTGTATGTATATGTATATATCCGTACTAAATTGTTTTATGTCATATGGCGCAATTCTCCGGGTGTGAAAAAAGCTTATTTATGGGCATATTTGAAAATTTTATTTGAATATGTAAATATTTGAGAAATTTAATAATATTACAGTTTTACACAGTTCATGTCTTCAATTAAAAATAAGTAAAACAATATAAAAACATTTTAAATAAAAATACCTTAAGTTTTATTTTCGAAGAAAATTTTGAAGTTTTTAATCAAAAAGGTTTAAGCTCAAAAATCAAATTTAGGAGCACGATATTATTAAAGAAATTAAAAGAATTTATTTAAAAATTTTTTCCTTTTAAAATTTTACACACGTTTTTTATTGTAAATTTCTCATAGAAATATTTTCCTTTTTTGTATTACCTTATAATGTATAGTTTGCACTAAGTAAATTTTGTTGAAAAATATATAAAAAGCTTTTTTATACTTTTTTTATTTAATTAGTTTAATGTTATGTTTCTTGAACCAGCTAAAGAAACTAATTTGTATAAATTCATTATTACATTTTTATTTCTTTTTTGACAAAATTAATGGTATAAGCCAAAATAATGCCATTACTCAACGACAAAATATTTTCGGTTTCGATAAGTTCGTAAAATATTTAAAATAAAATTTGCATTACAATAATTTTAACAATTTCCAATGTTTTTAAAAACTTTTTTACTCAAAATAATATCATTATTTTTTTTTAAATTATCTAATATGAAAAAGTTATTAAATTTGTATAAAAAAATTATTACTATTTCTAAACCTAAAAACCTTTCCCTTAAGCAATAATTTATTTTAGAATTTTTTTCTTAGTAAAATATATTACTTTATTTTCATAATCAATTAAAAAATAAAAATGTCTTTTTTTAAATTCCATTATTCTTTATCTTAATTAACGGCAATTTAAATGTCTATAGCAACTGCAGCATACTTTCGAATACGAATCGAAATAACTGTAAAAAACGAAACAGTTTACATAAAATGGAACACACAGCAAGCATTCAATTATAAAAAAGCGAAAATTCAATTAAGCCACTGTAACATACAACTAAATAAGTACATGTGTTGTTGCTTTTGTTATACCATTTGCTTACAAGCACCAAAAACCATACAACTACAACATTCATTTCATTCCTTTGTTTTTATGCGGACGCGCGCTTTTTTATTGTTTTTGCCTACAATTTTATACAGTTTTACTCTTGTTGTTTTTGTAGCTACTGTTTTTGCAGCTGCGGGAATCGAACGCATTTAGCTTGTTTGCACGCTTGTTTCATTGAATTGTATCACATAGAAATGCATGCACAGACGGACATACATTGCTGAGGCAAATGCGCTCTATATGTCGCCGAAATTCCTACTCTCTGTCCGCCGCGCAGCAACCGCGCCAGCCTCACCAAAATGCCCATCACTCGCAGCATCATAACCATCATCCTCACCACCGTTGTCACTTGCCGAGTTGGGCTCCAGCGGCCGCGCGGTGATAGTGCGCGGCAGCCAAGCGTCTCATCAGCGCAACGGCGGCGCAGCGCTGGCAAATGTCACGTCCACATGAGCGTGACAAACAATTTACCGCGCACTCTTGGCCACCGCCAAATGTGATCCGCGGACCACCAAAGTGGTTCACTACGATTTTGGACATGAAACAAGCGTTGCGCGACAAGCCAACCGAGCGGCCAGCCAACAGGGCTTGGCCACAAACCCAAACCGTAATGAAAAACCAAACAATATAAACAAAAACAAACAAAAAAGAAAAGTTTAATAAAAAAGCGCATCGATCGCTGCGCTAATCTACTCATTATTGCAAGGTATGGCAACGCTTTGAAGATGCCCTGCGCGCACTCACGCACGCAACGCTCGCAATGGCAGTGGTGCAATTGGCAATTGCTGATTGTCAATTGGCAATTGCTTTCCTTATTAAGGATTCAGCACGCCAGTCGCGTACGCGCGCTGCTTTTTCCCCCTGCAATCCTGCACACATATATCTTTTTTTGTTCCTTTTCTTGATCCGAATACATTGCTGGCTTGTAACTCTATTTGTTTGGGTGTTCGTTGTTCGTTGTTTGTTGCCTTTCATTTTCCCTTCTTGTTTTTGTTGACTTTTTGTGCAATACCGATTACGTGCATCCATGCGCCGCGTAGCCATGAAAGTCGACTTACCGCGCACTTTGTCGGCTCTGTGACTTTTTGAATGCCCACTTTCGGTATCGTGTTGACGTGTGAAGTGGCAGCGGCCCAGAACATGATCCATTATTGGTAGGCGTATATTAATATCCACGCGAGCTGGGATTAGTTCACTCTAAAAATATACTTTTCAGTCAAAGAAAAACTGCAATTGATTTGAGCTAGTTGTCAGCTCAAGCTTACGCGGCCCTTTACACTTATCTACAAGCAAGGATTGAAGAAGAAGAATCTGCCTCATACAAAATTGTAGGAACCTTTTCAAAGATAATCTTGGCTGCGGAGATGCAGAGATTCTTCTAAATGCAGATAAAATAGGAGAATTGCTTAGCTCAAAATGGTTGAGTCAAAAAACTCTGAGATACGCAGTCGAATTTTTAAATTCTCACATGACTGAAATCTATTTGATGGGAGAGATACCCACCGGTTAGAAGTTAGTTTAAAGGTCTAATAAAAAAAAAATTGCAAGAATAATAAAAATAATAGTCAGAGAACTCCGAAAGTCCTAGAGATTTAATGATGGTTTTCCTCACTTGCTTTTGAAACTGTGGCTCTGTGAAATCTTTCATTGCTGATGACTCAGCTGGGTAGTCGACGAAACCTGAAACTCTCTTAAGTTAGTCGAAATTTGATACCGATAGTGCTCAAGAAGAACTCCGCAACTATTAATTGGCGAAAGACATTAACGTTCACTATGGGTTACGTATATTGAAGATGGCCTCGGAAGAAAACGAATTAATGAGCAATCATCTTATATCGAAATTATGCGAACGATTTTAGCTTGAATATACAATAACATGGATAGGATAAAAGAAGAAAGAAAAGGATTTTAAATGATTTGTGAATTCTAGGAATCTCAAGAAGAGAATGTCAACATATAGAGGTGATCCAGAGAAAAATGATAGAGAAACTCCAAGCCATTATGCAGGAGACTGATCCTAAATTAGATTGCAGGCTAGATATTCTAATGAGTAATCGATAAAAATTACTGCGAAAAGAGACTTGGAAGAAAATTGCCCTTCGTAGTTTATTTCTTATCTTGAGAATGTAGGATGAGGATGATAATTCACATCTGAAGATTTACTTTAACATTGGGTGATGACGGCAGAGATTTTTAGGGAATTTTTAGCTACGCTGGGAGAAAACCGAACTGGTACGAGTAAAATCAGTTACAATGCCAACCAAGAGTAACTAAGGAAAAATTAAATATTTCTTTCCTAAGTACAAACATTTTCGGTCACATAAACCTGTCGGTACCTTTCAGCCAAACACCAGCAACCGCTATCCTTTAATCCATTTGGAGCTGCGGCCGCCTTAAATAACGCTTCATCCTTTCAACAGTTAGTCAAAAAAGTACATCAACGATAAGCACGTATGAAAACATCGTCGTAACTGTCAGTTAGCTGCCAATATGTGCGAGCGTCATACGTATATGCCGAGCGCTTTAAGTCAAAGCTGCAAAGCTAAGTATGTGAGCTTACCACTGCCGCTTGTCGACAGCAATAACATCACGTGCTTATCACTTTTTTCGCCGTTGTACTTGTATGATATTAAACTTACAATATTTACGATTATTATTAATTCAATCCTCACGCTATTAAATGGTGCACAACAACACAGGCTTTTACCCCCGGCCACAAAACCGTTGGAAAAAGCGAACCAACGCCAATGACGCACTATTATTTAGTTTGCTAAGCCAATTTGCACTAGACGACGGCAGCGGCGGCGGCTTAAAGTGGCCAAAGAAATAGACACATGTGTGTGTGTGTGTTTGTGTTGGAAAATCAATAACGTCTTTCAGCAACGCGGCTGTTGTAGTTTGTAGTTTTTTTTTTTTACTTTTATTTAAAATAAATCTGCTTGATGACTCCAGAGAATACTTTTAACGTACATTTAATAAGCGAGACACATAGAGAGACATATGTATGTACATAGTGTGGACTCAATACACGTGTATCTATGCCCCGCTAAACTATCTCAGCAGGCGACGTTCAATGGTCAATAGTCGAGCGGGCGCGCAACAGCTCTTCCAGTAACCCGCTAGTCCTGCCAAACTTCAACCTAACCCCACTTTAGCGAGTGCCGACGCAGTCTTCGCCACCGTCACCGCCACCTTGACTCTTGGCATCGCCTAAGGGACTCGTATTTCTGCGCGTCGCGTGCCGCATTGCATGTGGCAGTAACTGTCGAACTGACGAGCTGCTGCTAGACTTTGCAGCTAGTATCTAGTTCTATTCTTACGCTTTTTTGTTTTCTTTTTGTTGTTCCTCGCAGGTTCTTTGTTCCTCTCGCACGGCTTTTGTTGTGTTGTTGACGGTTCCGTTTGTCGGCAAGTCAATCATTGCTATTAATCAGCTCAGTTATAGCTGCTGACCGCTGAAACCCATGTGGTAGACAAACAAAACGACATTAATAACAACAAAAAGTCCAAATATAATAAGTATTTGCTGAAAGAAAGCAAATCCGCCAGTAAATAGTTCAAAAATACTTTGATTTTTTGGTAATTGTGGTTGTCAACCGGCGGTGTCTTCAGTAGGAATGTGCGTTGACCGCGGGTGTGATTGTTATGTAGGCTGTCGGAGGCCAGTGCGACGTTAGCAACACTTAACCGAGCGATCAAATATTTATTTAATATTTGTTGAACACTTTTGGACTAGTTCTTTCGAACAAGATCCACTGGATTAGTGGATAAATGCCTTCTAGTTAAGGACCCAGAGCTTGGTACTACACAATAAGACCATGAGTAAAATAGAAGCATGCGAGTTTCTTGCTAAATTGAAGTACAATTGAGCTTCCTAACTCGCAATCAATCTCTTACATACCAAATCACTATGCCACATAATCAAACCGTCGGCAAAAATGTAGTTTAAACAAAAGAATTTAGAATTCGTTCATAATTTTCTAGGACGACACAGCGGCCAACAAAAAACTAGGAGAACAAAATAAAATAGCGGCAAGTCCAAAGGCTTACAAATGTAAGCAGTGGCACTGCAATGCGGATTACCATTGTTCTACCGTCAGCCAAGACAGCCGGACACCCAGAGTTACTTAAATAAGTGTAGCGAGTGCGCACGCGAGGCCAACCGATTGCTTAAACTACACGACCAGTCGCACAGCTTCTGCACTACGCTGTTATATGACCTGTTACCTGTACAAGGTGTGCGGAGAGGAAAAATCACTGCATTCACCACAAATATACTTTGCTTCGTGTGTTTATTGTTTATTGTTGTTTGTGGTGATGCATTTCAATTATGCGACTTGCGTTGTATTGAGCATATTGAGCATTAAGTTGCAACAGTTGGACGCCTGCTTCTAAAAGCGCAAACTTGCACGGAGGTCCACATAACTTCGACACTCACTCACCCAACACATGGACGACGGACGACGGACGACGGACGACGAGCGACTACGACGATATCATCACCGTCAGTGCCGTCAGCGGCACCACACTCATCACTCCATATTGTTGCTGGCGTTGTTGCTGGAATATGTATATATGTTTGTGGAGTTCTATAGTAGTAGGTCATTGCTACGTAATGCACTCCGAGCAGTTCAACACACAAACTTATAACATCAAATTCTGTCGGAGCCGCAACAATGGATGGTGGCGCGTTTTGACATAGCGACAATAGAAGTATCAAAATTAAAGTTCACAATCTGGCCAGTGCCGCACCAAACGCTTTGCCATATCACTCGTGTGGTATGTGGTACACACACTGGTGCCCCCAAAACTTTCTCCCCTCCAACCGCCGTGCATTGTCGAAGTTGGCGGCTTCCTTGATTCCCGAACTTCAGCGCTTGCTCTTGGACTAACTGTCCACGGGGTTTGTTAGTTCCTTCGTCGGTTGGTTGGTTGATGAGTGTGTTTCTGCTATCTCGGCGCGCTGCCCCGACGTCGTATTGCGTATGCACACGCATGTTTTATTTATGAATTCTGCCATTTCGTCGTTTGTTTTTCACTTGGCGCGCAGTGCACACTGTAATGGACAACGTTGCAACTCCGCTGCGACACATTGACATTGCGTAAAGGCTTTCGTAGTTTGCAAGTTGCCGAACCGAAAGTTGCCGAAATCAACAAAAGAGGGAAGGTGACCAAGCAGCCAAATTTACAATTACTTGTACCGAGTACAGACATGCCGGCAATCTGACCGATGTGGAGACCATAATAGCTGCTATAGTGCAGTGCGCGTGCTACACTTTGCTCGGCTTCCGCGCTATGCCTCCGAGTTCGGAGTTCCGGAGCTCGAAGCTTTCATTGTCCATGGCCATTGCGGTCTTGGCTTTGCCAGCGCTTATTCGTCATGTGTCCCTGCGGTGCGTTCGATCATCACCACTTTGCTACTTGCTACTTGCGAGCATCTGAGGCGGGCGGTCAGTGTTGAGAGCGGACGCGCGCTCGCGGTCCTCCAGCGCTATTGTCGTTTATTTGACTAGTGCGGCGTGTCATTCGGTGTTTATCTTTTTATTTATGATTTGTTAGACGAACAGACAGAAAGACACTTTGCCACCAATCTTTCACAGTATTGCAGCTACTGTTGCTGTTTTTTATTTTTTTTCTTTTTGAACGTTTTATTTTCACTTCACTGCCACTTTTTGCTTCCTTTTCATGACGCGTATCAACGAAATTATTGTGAAGCTTAAAATGCGCGTCGCCTGCCTGCTCGCATATGCTCACCTCACGGTGCACCGTTTGGCCGGTTGACTTCGTGTGCGTCCGAATATTAAGTGAATGAAGTGTATGTATGCGGCGGATCATTATTACGTATTTCACGGTGTGTGGCTTTAACAAGGTTTCGTTAAAATGTTTCTTCAATGTTATGCCGTCATTGGAAACGCGGACGCACGGAGCCATGCGCGTCCTATCACTTGAGGGCCAACGACTCGGAACAGATGCGTGGCAATGTTTTGTTATTAGTGGTTTTTATAGAGTCGCTTGTTTCAATAAAGTGTTTTGTTTACACACAAACACAAACACGAGGGCTGACACATAAGGGCACGCACTCGGGCGGGGACTCGCACATTTCGACAGACATTCGCATTGCGCAAGCAAATCCGAGCAGTTCGCATGTCTTTTTTTCGGCTAGTCCCCATTCCGCCCTCAGTGAAAGTTTCGTATGCGCGCAATTTTGACTGTTTAGCAACCATCGACCACACGTTCGCCTGCCCGAAGGCAGTCAGACCGCGCGTAATATTTGTAAGACTGCTTCGGGTAAGTAAATATTAATGCCTTGCGTGACTACTTACCTAGTCAGTTGGCTAATTCAATGGATGCTTGATGCATTTGACTTGAATATTATGCTGCGGGTACGTAAGTGTGGTCGAAGCTAGGCAAAAATGTAACAATGAAACTAGAATATGTTACTGTTCTAATTTCGAACGTCAGGCAGTCGCCATTGAACCGTGAAATATGTAAAAATATTTGTATTACTTAAAATCGATTGCAGAGTCAGATAGTGGAAAAGGAAGGAATGCTAAGAGTTTCGGTGGCGAGAATTGCAGAGCTTAATGTGGATACGATCGTGTTTGTATACCAATACGTCAAGAATTTGAAACGGAGCTCAGTAAACTAGTCAGTTATGCTTAGACTGAAATGCATGGGTATCCATGAGCTCATCTTTCCCACCCTACCAGGAGTTAGTTCGACTTAGTTGAGAAGCAAAGTTTGTAAGAAATGTCGCGTGGGTTTCAAGGTTTCGAAGCTCCAACCGTACAACACAAAACTCATAAAATCCCTGTTCGTTAATTAGCTCAACTAGAATCGGTTAAGAAAAACTTTCGGGTTCGAACAAAGCGTACTTTCGGCTGTCACTTCAGCTTCATTTGCTTCCAAAAGAATTTGTGGTAAGAGACGTGGCTTTAAATTGGCATACTTATTTTAAGATTGTTATTTTTAAAGTATACATATAGATTTGTCTTGTTCTTCAAACCTGATTTCTAGGTGTCTATTTCGCTTTCAAACTTCAATACATTGCTTCGAAAACTCTTCGGAAAACTCTACTAGAACCAGCGTGTTAATGAAGCACCTTATCATGTTTCCTATAGTATATGCCTTAAGTGGCGCCTTTACTTAACGTATTGCTTAATAATATCAACGTAATAGCTTTCTGTCTCTCATTATTTCTCCTAAATTCCTACAATTGCTTTTAGGTAGAGTACATAGCTTCTTGACTGTAAATCTCTCACTTGTCAGATTATAGTTTTCCTTGATGTCGGCTTCAGTTTTTGAAGAAGCAAAGATAATCGGAAACTGAGAGTTGAAATGGCGCTCTCTCGCTCTTCTGTAAGAAGTCGGAGCTTTAGGTTCTTTAATTTCGAAATTTCACATCAAATCCAGAGCAAGCGCTGGAAGACTCCCGCTCCCGCGAGACTTTATTAAATTTGTATTTTTCAGCTAATTTACTTTGACACTCCACATAATAAAACAACAACAACAATAAGGATTCAGCTATATTCATAGTAATGTCGCAGAGTCATTAGCTTTTACAGGAGTGTGCAACTCCACCCATCAAACTCAACGGCTGAGTGCATTCAACGATGGTTTATTTATATTAAATTGAGCATGGAAATACTTTACATATGTGTGTATGTACATTTGAACCATATATTGACATATATATACATTTTTTCGCGTTGCAGTTGTCTGTTTGTATTTTAATTTTCTAAATGCACTTGGAAATTGTCAGCGAATAAAGTTGATGTGCAAAAAAAAAAACCAACAATAACAACAAACATGCAAATGGCTCATAGCAATAGCAACAACAACCTAACCGCCCTTGTGGTCAACTCACCAATAAAGTTTAATATTCGAGTGCGCACTGCAGCTTAGTATGAGACATAGATTATGTGGACGATGTGGACACGCGGCTTGAAAAAATTTAGTACCCACTACAGACAGTCAAGTGTCCTTATATGCCTTGGCGTATATCAAGCATTAATAAATCAAGCTGGTAATTGCGCAGCTCAGGCATAGAAGGGGGCGAAATGATATGGAAAAATTTAGCGGCATTGATGGAGAAAACAATCAATTACTCATTGCGTTAATTGTTAGAGAGAGTACTAGTTTTTTCATGCATGAGAGAGAGCGCATGTGAAACGTGGAAACTATTAAAATTTGTTTCAAATAATGATGTCCATGAAACCAGGAAATCGTACATAGACACAATTTGTAAGGCTTTCGGAGGTATCAGAAATGGGTGCCCGAGCCCTTCACATATTTGCGGAATTTTTGACGTCTAATGTGTCATGGAACGCTACATGTTAACTTAGCAGTAGAACTACTTCTAATACCGATATGTGACTATATATCTATTTATCAGCTAGATTAACAATATCCTACTTAATCTAAAAATAACTCTCTCTCTCTCTGAAAATACTAATAATTAAAATTGTGTAAGGTCTCCCATACGGCAACTTAAGTGTATACTCTAATATCATCCCCTATATAGGAATTTACCTTATGCTCTACTTAAAAGCAAGTGAAACTACAGAATGGAAACCAGAGTGTATTTACTAATCCTTTGATCTTGTGTATGAAAGACAATTATTAATCCTTTTCAATCAGCGACTTCTATGCCCAATAATATATATTTGAAGTAAAGATAATCAGAGTTTTGATTTTGAAAAGTTTTTGACGCACTGCGATCTCGAAAGAACACTGGCAACGTTCTATTGCGTTGTACTCTCTCACTTCTCCGAAAACCGAAATATTTAGGCTACATAATCTATGCCAAAGATCCGACTGTTTTAGGAAAAGTTTGTCACAATTTGATTGATTTCAAATTTAGAACAAAATAAGAAGATTTTATGGTAAAAATTAAGAATTCATAACATCGGTTCCGGCCGGCGTCTTTCATAAAATACTAGTCCAGTCTCTTAACTGTCTAAACTGCTATAAAGAAGTTTTTCGTAAGCAGCTTCAATGTTTACGGCGTTATTTAAAGAAAGAGAACAAGAAAATTCCCTCCGAGAAAAGAGTTAATCGGGCAATCTATGCAAAAATCTCAAAATAGATCAAACTACAAAGCAAAGGGTTACATGTCACAATCTCTCATAACTAATCTCCATCAAATATTATCGGCACAAACATCAAAAAACTGTTATTAGCTTCAAACAGCCGACACTTCGTATGCGTAAATCCAGAGCTTAGGCGGAGAGAGTTATCAGTACTCATGGCTAATTAGCTTTAGTGATTCCGTCCATTCGGGCTGCTGTCTTCCGACCAGCCAACAGGCAATTAGGCCACACGCTCTTCCTACTCCACCTCCGTCCCCTGTTAATGTGTAAGTGTGCAGCGCGTTATGTCAATTTTTATTGCCAAACCAATTAAGCGGAATATTTTCCGAATTCTGTGTTTCCTTTCGTTAGTCTTTTCCCATTTTTTTTTTTGTACCTTCGTCATGTTTCAATTTTCCGTCGTCGTTCCGGCATTGCATTCGCCGCAAATTGCGTGCGACCCGTTACTGTAGCAGTAAGCAGCATCACTGCATGCAATTATCATAATTTGTTTGACACGTGACAACGGAAGGGGAGGGATGAGCAATGGCCCAGAGAGAAAATAATATTTTTGCAGTGCATACGGGTAACTGTAAAACTCAGGGGCGTGTTGCTGCTACAAATTGTAACAAACCGTACGAAAATTATATGCGTAACGGTATCATTTTACAAGTTTCTAAGAGCGCATGCGAAATTTCAGGTTTCATGCATAATCTGGTGCACTTCAATAGCGGAGAGGTGAGTGGAAAGAGAAGGGTTGCAGGTTCGATGTGGATACATAAAGGAGCTGATAGTCACAATGTGCAGTTTAATTTTAAAATATTCTAAAGGTATTGTTTTGTAAAGGATTCTCATATAAATGTTTGGGGCAGGGTTGCCAACTTACATTTTGTTGAGAAATTTTTGCTAAATTGAAAATTAGTATATTTGCATTCCCATAATTATTGTTTTACACATATTGATAATTTAATTAAACGGGTTGTCAACTACTTATAATGTGACTGTACAAAATAAGAAATATTTAATCAGTTGTAGTCAAATAAATTTGATTTTTCATATTAATAATTTGTAGCCCCAACGTTATTCATATTTGTGAAATGGGATGCCAAATACATAAAACGAAATTACAATATTGTTCATTTACTTTTGTTGGTACTATTTGGATTAGTACTTACTATTTAAACGATGACAAATGTTTTTATGACTATTATAAATATTTAATAATTTCACAACTTCTATATATATTTATCATAATAATTTTGAGAACCGAAACGCATGAATTGCATTATAAGGAGCAAAAAAGGTTAACTTAAATTAGAGTTGTCATGTAAACTTAAGGTATTACTTAAGTGCAGTTTCGAACAAATTGACAAAACAAAATCTATAAAATAAATCTCTGATTATCACACGTAGCAAAATCTTCAACTGTATTAACACTTATTAGTTAAAAAAGTCTTGAATACATATTATAAAAAATTTTGAAATAATAAAATACTTCGCAGCAATAATTTATAACAGGGTTACCAACTTTTACTGATTAAACAGATGTAGTTTATTAGATTAAGGTTTCTGGCAGAGTTGCCAACAAACTATATTTAGCAAGATTTTTAAAATATATGCATATGTTGTGTAGAAGTTGACGAAAACGATAACGGTATAAAAATCTTTATAATTACCATTTTTAAGAAAATAAATTTTTTCAAGATTTGCCACATGTTTTATTCGAAAAATGATTTAAAGTTTTTGAACGGTGTTGGCACACAACATATACATATGTATAAATTGGAACCTTTTAAAATTAAAATCAAATGAAAAATATGTTGTGCTGATATATTTTGCACTAAAAATTTAATATTTCATTTCAAATATGATTGCCATCATTGTCTGCTCGTAAATTTGAGCCTCTTAAGCATCTTCACAGCACAACCATGTCTCTCACTGCTTCTGTATTTATTTTTAACCATATGTTTGTTTGTATATATATATGAATATGCTGTTGCAGAAGACAACATGCAGTAAAATATGAGACCATCTTCATTATGCGACGCACTCGATAAGAATAATGTCAATAAATCAATGATATGCATTTTTGACATCTACGAAAAGGAGTCACACAATTGCACAAGGTCATGTGTATATACATATCCATATATATCTTCCATACAAACACACAAAATGCACATAAATTGCAATGCTAGTGGCAAGCAGCCAGCTACAGCAAGGACCTCTGCATATCCTGCAACCAAACAAACACAAGCATATGCATCAATATACTTGCAACGCCGTGTAAGGATACATAGAAACAGCTATGATATGTTTGAAGGTATATTATAAGCCATTCTTCAGTTGCGAAATGATGAAAAGCTGCTTAAGAGTAATTTTTTGTAAAGACATGACGGCAGCCAAGCACCAGCCTGTGGCAACCTCAATTGCTGTAAGCGCTCCTTTTCTGTTAAGAACATCATGTAACATACTAGTGTTGTTGTTTTTGCCTCTTTACATTGCGCGTATGCAAATTGCTCGCGGCATTGTCACGAAATTACAACAATAACAACAACAGCATTATCCATGAGGCGTGTATGCTTCAAGCCAAAAACATCAATAATGTAATCGCAACAATGTCCTTGCTGTGTGTTTGTTGTTGTTTATCTTGTTTGTTTGTTGTTGTTGCGGTGTAATAAATATGTTTTTATATTATTGCTACTTACCGATCAATAATGACAGGATCTGATGGTGTCTCATTGCGGTTGCCACAACTTTTTTTATCACAACAGCGACTGCGAGGGAAGGAGAAGAGAGAAGAGAGGATTGAAATATTGAAAATTATTTCATGATGAAAATGTAAATGTCAGCAATTGTTAAAATTAATATTTTAAAGCCGAAAAAGAAGTCATGAATTTAATGAGTGTTGACATATGTATATATATATATATATTTACATACACATATATAAAGAATTTTATCTACTGTACTATAAGAAGCTTTGGGTTATGCAAGTAATTATGGACAGAATTTTAACTGAATGGAAAAAAATTTCGAAAGTATATTTTTAAAATTAAAATAAAATCACAGTTCATTAATATTTAAATAAAAATAAAAAAAAAAGTGACTTTTTTAAATTTCGAAAAAAAAAATTTTTCAAATTTTATGAACTCTAAAATAAATAAAAAATTTTGTTCTTTTAAATTATATGCGTTTTTAATTTTTATACCGTTTTTACTGTAATAATATTTTATATAAAAAGAGGAAAATATATATAAATTTTCAATATATTTAAGAATTTATAATTTTTTAAATTTTATAAAAAATAAAAAACATAAAAATTTTTTTTATTTATTATAATTCTTTTTTTTTTGAATATTTTTTTTAGTAGTCATGCTTTCTTTGAATGGCTATTTCATTGCCATCTACACAAAATATTTTCTTGATCGAAAATCTTTTCATTATCATTCCGTTGTTCAAAGAAACATTCAACAATTCACCAAATTTGTGCGCCCACCAAGCTATAGCTTTACCGCTTGTTTTATGTAAATGTACAAATGACACACGGCGCTACCCCCATATACATACATGCTTATGTACACCGTTAGAGCCGGTGAAAAGTCAACAATGCGCCGTCGCCGCCATCACCATAATCGTTCAGGCAATTTCACGTTACGCAGAATAGACAAAATGAAACTTGTGGAATATTTGGTTTTTTGTATTTGCAACATTTTTTGTTGTTATTGCAATGAGTTGAGAAGGAGCTACGGGAGACATGTGAGAGAGTATGCGAGTTTGGGAGGCAGTTTATCAGCAACAATTGACTGACACATAAGCTAAGCCAGGTGTTTGTATTAGTGTATGGCTGGTGCGGCAAAAGATACCCTGTAAGACAGTGAACCTTTCAAGGAACTTTTGATTTTATTACAAATACTTTTTTGATGTAAAAAAAACGAATATCAGTTGTCGAAAATAACTATAAACTAGTTAAAGATCAACTGGTTATCAAATGCTTTCAAACTTGATAATAACTAGTAACTATGTAACTAGTCCCAAAACAGTTCTAGCCAAACAAATTCAAAATGAATTTCATTTATTTTTTAGTGAAATAAATTATGTAACCACTTATTAACTATAAAAACTAATTAGAAAACTTAATTTATTTTTTTTCAAAATCCTTACAGGACACTCAATAGTCCATAGGGCACATATAAAATGGGCGAAATGCCAAACCATAAAGACGCCATTGTTGTTTGCTTTATATCATTGCAACTGATGATACGCCAACACACCGCCTCACCGCCCTCATTTGCGAACCACCCACTCGCCTTTGGCTCCACATCCACCCACACAGCTCGCGCACCGGACCATTTCACCCACTTCAATTTCTACTTATGCTACAAGCACTCGATTATGTTATGCTCCGTTGGACATCCCTTTGTCCGACATCCTTTTATTGGTATAGGTGTTGAGATAATACTCACACGCACTCAATTTCGCTGGGTGTTTGCTCATAATGATGGCCACTCGAAACGGTTAACCAAGTGGTTGTGTTAAAGAAAGCTTTTTATTACTAAAAATTTTGTCTGTCTTCGCAAAGAAGCTTCACTTGAGCAATCTTCGCTTCCTCTTTTTAACTCAATTCAAGGCAAATTTATTTCGGCGAAATAATATGATAAGGCAATTGAAGAAGCTCATTGTAAAATTATTGTAACCTTAAAGCTCAAGAGCGGGCGGAGAGAAAGAGAGAGTGAGAGAGAAAGGGAAATAGCAAAAATGCGACAAGGCGATGATTGAATTCACAAAAAAAAAGTAAATAAATGAATTGAAAGATTCTGAAAAGCAAATATTTTAGACCTAAGGCGTAAAAGAGTGAAAAATAAAAATAAAAAAGTAGGCCGAAGAGGAGCGTTAACATTTGTTGGACTAAGCTAGTGATGAAGCATGTAATTTATTGTTGTTTTTTTGGGTGAGCGAAAGTAAAAAAGGCGAAGAAAGAAGAAAAAAAAGATCGAATGCAATAGGAAAAGAGTAAATAGTAAACGAAGGCTATACAATGGCGAAAAGCTGAATTTGTAAGCTCTGGGGAATTGTGATTCTGCAACAAGGGATTGCTGTAGGAAAAAGCAAGCACACATACATACGCATATATGTATATACAATATGAAAGAAAGCGTTGAACTCTTGGCAGGCATACACAAATTGAAGCATTTTGTGAAGTTTGGGATTTCGGGATTTTTGAAACTAAAGGGATCTAGAATTTTGTCCAAGTTAATTCTGCTTTCAATTTATTAAAATAGTATTTTTTTTTGGAAATTCGACATTTCGGGATCTCAATTTGCAAAAACGGGATCCCGATATTAAAAAAAATGTGTTTACCAAAGAGTTATATAGTAATTTTTTTCATTTTGTACGAATAAAATGGGCAGTGTTTATAACCATTTATACCGTTTATAACAAGTTTAATAACCAACACTCAAGCAATAAAAATATACGGGACACCAATATTCGTTTTCGGGTTTTGCCACACTCTGTTTGATTTCGGCAAACTGTGCGAATTACCTTTGAAGGTGTAGGTTAACTGGAAGTTATACAGTGAAATACTTTGCATTTTCAACAAAGATTATTGGCAAGCCAACAAAAATAGACTGACATGCTACAAATATACATGCATACACACATACACGCATACATGTGTATGAACAAGTATAATACACTAATCTTATGAGCGAAATTTACTTCCTTCTGGCTCTTTGGGCGCTTAACAGGATTTTAAAGCAAAGGTTACCTTGCAAAATATTTCCATACACTTGCAAATATGTGCATGTGTATGTATTTGTGTGCAAATACATGAGTAAGCGTTTCTATGTGGGTTATTTTGTTTTTTGTTCGAATTGCAGTTCATCAATGAACTCGAAATTTCGTTAGGCAACCACTTTGCACATATGATATGCATATATTTTTGCATATATATTTGGGTATGATTATTTATTTGTGGCCCATTGACTATTGGAAGACTGTCCGTGTATGTTTGTATGAAGTATGAATGTATGACACTAAGTGTTTGCCAAGGGGCAGATGAAGTCTGAGAATTTTCAGTGACTTTTTGCTTTGCGGCTGATTTGTGGTAATTCTGTAAATTATCTGCTTTGTTTGATGAAAGAAAATAATATTTATTCCAGTGTTATAAAATTAAATGCAAATGCGTCTAACAAAATGCGGCGAAAAGTTTAAACAACTTAATATTTTATATTTCGTATATAATGTGTTCAGGTGATTTCTGAAAATGAGAAAATTTTTTAATTTAGGTGAAACGATTATAAGCTATGAGCCAGAAAGTGACACGAAATATTTTTTGTGAAGACTTGATCAATTTAACGAATACTAAAACTGTTAAAACAATATTTGTCGTTTCTACCAACGACTATATTTCTCTATAATCTTCATATTATAGACTCTGTTCTTGAACACATCCGATATTTGTCGATTCATTTCATATGAAAAGTGAGATTTTCTACGTTTCTCCGATCAATGCAATATTTCCGGTAGTAATGATTGGGTCAATGGAAACTTATTAAGTACACTGCGACATATCAGACCTGGTATATTTTCTGAGCCGGACCTTAATGTCGCTTTTATTTGGAAATTTGGGTTTTACTGAGTTTAAATGTCTAGAAAATGGATTTTCGATTCTCTCCTACGAATTACAACATGCAGCTTGGGAAATTTGGTTTCTTACTTGAGATTTCAGCTAATAATAAAAGGCAGTGTACTACTCCGAGGTTTCGACTGCTCTATTAAAACACGTTTGGTGGAGTTTGTGGTCTTAACAGAGGTTGACTTCTATCATGTTACAGGGCTCAGCCAACAGACCATTTCTAAGACCTTTGGGTATACGTAAGCAGTATGGATCCGGAATTATATCTCCCTAAAGACATTCAACTCAACATTTTTTCCCAGAAATATTTGCAGAATATTTATAATAGTACATCAGCAAAACATGACATTTTCTGTAGAGATGGCTTAACAATATCTAAATGAATATGCAATTGAGGGATTAAGCGACGCTTTTTGGTTAAGGTTACATTGAGAATACCAAAAGTCACATGAAGGTGTGTTGTGGAGCACGCTTCGGCCAGTTGTTCGAAAGCTTTATAGCAGAGCCCTTTCGGTTGGTTTTAACCAGTAATAGCAACGGTAAATAAAATAAGTTCGTAGTAAGTATATTCAGGTATCTTCAGAGTCATTTCAACAACATAAGAAACGAAATCTTATCGAGATCGGGTATTTTTATAAATTTTCAAAGTTTTTCGATGAATGTATAAGTAGCTTCCTAGATCCTTTTCCGGGAAGCTGGTACTCTTTGGAGTGATATGTCAAACATACGCACACATTTTACTGTCCGAAAATCGAAACTTACCTGCACATAACCTCGTGCGTTAACAGTACACGACACATTTCCGGATTTTTATCTTGTCCTTCATAAATAATCGCCTAGAAGAACAAACAAAAACAAAACATCAGTAAATTACATGGTTTATAAAAGTAAGTTGTCATTAGCGTAATTATTTAAACACAATTGTCAACTGCAAGCGAGACTCACAACCAAACTGCGCACTAACACATTCGAGGGAACTCATGTTATGTCGAGTACAACTTAATTTGTGAATAGGTGATGAAAAAGGATCAGTAAGCAAGCGCGGAATGGGTGACACCACTTTGGTCACTCACAAATGACATTTGTACGTCATCGGAGTGTGGTCAATATTTATTTTGTGCCACACAATTGTAGAGTTTAGGTTGAGTACACTCGTACTCATGTGTATGTATTTTAGTTAATATATGCATACCTGTATTTACTTGTTTTCTTACTAAAAATAAGGTCAAAGTATTTCGTATTATCAGTGCATATTATCTTGTTGTCAAATAACAGTATCTACGCAGTAGAATAACAGTATCAGTGCGCGTTGTTGTGCTTATATTTTTTGTAAGGATAGTACTAGCAAAATGATAGCTTTTATTTATTTGCATAATGCCAACTTTTGAATGCGTTTACTTGGGAAAACTAGACGTTTGTGTATGTAAGTACTTATTAGAAGGAATTTATTTTCAGAAAAAAAAAAATTGGTATTTAAAATTGGTATATTGGTAAAAATTTTCTTCAATGGATAACACCGTAACACAAAATAACTGTAAGTCTCAATAAGGTTCTGGCGAAATTCTTACACTTAAATATTTTCGAAATTACCGAACTTTTTTGAAATTAAAAAATTTTTATTGTTTCTAAATGTTTTTCAAAAAATTTTAATGTCTTTCAATATTTTCGAATATTTTTCCATAATTTCCTTAGGAGTTCTAATTGTTTTCTGAAAGTTTTTCGAATAAGAAATATTTTCCAAAATCCCATAAAAAGTTTTCAAAACAGTGTTTGTGTTCAATGTTTTCCCCGAAGATTTTTTAACCTTCCTCAAGCAAATTTTCTGCAATCTTCAATTCGCCCTTTTTCATATATTATTGTTTCTAAATGTTTTTGAAACTATTTTTAAAATTTTTGATATTTTCCAATTATTTTTCAGAACTGTCTAAAATCGCTTTCAAGGTTTTCTAAACATTTTTCCTCTAAGAAAACATTTCGAAAATCTTATAAACGTTTTTAAAAATACTTTTTGATTTTGATATACTTTTCAAAAGTTTTTCAATCTTTTCTAAGCAAACTTCTGTAGCAAAATGAAATCTTAAAAGTCGGCGAATTGTAGATAATGCACTTTGAGAGAATGTCTCAAGTAATAATAGAAAATTCTTTTTCCGCAAGAAACGTAAACTACGAGATATGAGTCTCAACATCAGAGGATAGAAACGCAATAAGGTCTAGAAGCATTGTATGTGTATTGAACATTGCTTCAATACATTTTCATAATCTTAACTGAAACAAAGCAGTTCGGCAAACAGTAGGAAATCTTGTAAGTGAGGTCAATTGTTCTCGTTTAAAAAATTTTATGCTTTTACAAGGTTTGCTTTGAGATTACGCAAAGTTCGAACTTCGTTTAGAACTGCCTGCAACAAAAACATTCTTTTGACAAGTATATGTTGTCAATTTTACCTTATCTAAATTCTCACGGTAATAGATTTTTCTTATTTTAGACATATTTGGGACTCTTTCGAAGTATATGCCTTGAACGCGAAGATATATTCGTAGAGAGGAAACAAGCTAGATATTTCTAAAAGAGCGGTGAGAGTTCTGAGTCGTCAGCAAATATTCATAAGTATAAAAAGAGTAATTGATACATAGTATGTATGAATTACATATGGGTAATGAAGAACACTATTTATTTAGTTGTTATTGTAATCAGCCACTCGAGCGCATGACAATTTTGGAACAAAAACGTTGTTGTCTCATATTTTATTTGTTGAAACCACTAATTACGTTAGACGAGTAGCTAATTGCAGTTGATAAGCAATATGCATATGTAAACATAAATATATACATATGTGTGTATATACAAACTATTATATCGCAAGTGTCCATTAGAGCTCAACTTAAAGAGCGCGAGCGTTGTTTGTTGTTTGATGCAGTGATAAGCGTCTGAAACTACACGCTGGCATAATATGTATTTTTTACATAAAGGGATACACAAACGAATAGCAAAGGATCTTTCATTGTGACTGCATGTGTATACTACATATGTATTCATATTAAGAGAGCTGTCAAAAAACGATTGATAGCATAGAGGGTCAACGTTTAGCTGCTTGTATGAGGAGAAAAGTAGCAGAAAGGTGCAAAAGACAAAGGTTATGAGAGACAGGACTCGTTTCTGTAATTTTTTGTTGTTTTTGAAATTTCGAAATTGCGCCATATGCACTAGTGTGCCACTAACAAGTAGTTATGCATGTACACGGTCCAAAAATCGAAAGTTAGTTGAGTTATTATCCATAAAACCACAAGTGTCGAATGACAGCGACGACCAAGGCATTCTGGCACAATTTCGCTTGACGCGTGTGCAACCTTTTTACTTTTCCAACGCTATTCATCCCTCACAGCGCTTGAACTCTATATATAGAGAACACAAATAAGTAATATTTACTTACACAAGAGATAAGTAAACAAACAGACAAGCAAACAGACAAACAAACAAACAAACATTAGTTGCCAATATGTACTTGAGAATCCACAAGGAGCGAGAGCAGGTCCTTTGTTTGTTGGTGTAGCCCTTCAAATCGACCGCTGCTGGTTGCTGCAGTTCTCCTAATTTAAAAATAATTAAATACAAATACCAGGGATTGCACTCGCCTTTTGTGCGTAATATTTATAAATCTTATTTCCCGAACACCCACCCAGCTTACATTAGTTGTGCAACAAATATGTCGGGCGGCAGCGATTTTTTTTTTTGTGAAGATCATAGCTTCTGCTCTTCGGAAACAACCTGCGTGGGCTCAGAGATAATGGCAAAATAGTTGTTTGTAATTGATGTAGAATGCATTTGGGCAAAAATTACCCAGAGGAGAGAGAGAGAAAAGGCATTAATATGGCGCACAGTGGTTTCAAATTTGTTTTTCTTTTACAAAAAAAAAAAAACAAAATGGAAAAAAATTCCAATGAAATTAAACGAAAGAGTATATATATAACAAAAGAGTATTTTGAAAAATAGAACGCGCAGTGGGCAAAAAGTACATATTTTATAAGAGAAAAATAATTGCAACTCATTTTGTCTGGAAACATTTAAACAGATAAAGCTTCTAGGTTGATATTCTTATTTTTTTATTTTCTTATTTTATATTTTCATTTCATTTATTTTTTTGTAAACTTTTATATATATTTCGCATAGTTAGAAGAATTAAAAATTAAAAAATCACTTGTTATTTATTAAAAAATAAATCCGTTGCAAAATTTTCTTTAAATGTTTCGGTGTTAAAGACATTAAATTAAATTAAAATAAATTTCATATACCAAAAAAAGTCTAATCTGATTATTCGTTTTACAAAATTTTTAATTAAAAAGCAGATGGCACACAAAATATCAAGAAAAAACAGTATAAAATTTGAAGGTCAAAAAATTACAATATAAAATTTCTTTTACAAATGAAACAATATTTTTTAATCTTTTTGTTTCAATTTTATTCACTTTTATTTAATTTTTAACTTATTGTTAAATTTTCCATTAATTTCATCAAAATATTAATAATTAATTTTTAGTCAATAATTTATTAAATATGTCCAAAGAAGAAATACATATATATATTTTTTCAAATTAAAAGTACGGAAAATATACTATTCATTCTCGTATTTGTGTTATTGCTTTACTTAATTTATTTAGCTTACTACTAAACTATTATTTTTATATATTTATTAATTTTTTAATAAATGAATTTCAAAAGCATATCTAACTTAATTTCATTTTTAATTTTTCAAAAGATTTAATATATTTTTCTTTTCATTACTTAATTAAAATTTTTTAATAAAAAAATATTTATTTAATATTTTACAATTTGTATTATTCTTTTATTATCTTTTTAGTTATTAAAATTTTCTAATTAAATTATTTTATTGAAATTTCAGAAATATCTCCTAAATAGTGGTAAATTTTAAATTGTTATTACTATTTTCTTTTAATTTTTAATATTTAATAATTTTAAATTATTTAAAAAAAATGTTTGGTATTAAAAATTTTATAAATTTAAATTTTTTCTTTCCTAGTCCACAGCGCTTCACTGTGGTTTGCACCATCATTATCCAAAAAACAACAAACACCAGCAGGTCTTAACTGGTAGTTTGAAAAAAAACAGCTAACTACTCGAGTGTCAGGCGCGGACTCGCTTTTAGCAACATATGTGCACACTTTTACGTCACGAAAATTTAGTAGCCGCCTGACGGGTGGGGTGCAGTACTAACACACATACACAAAAGTAATATGAAACACATTCGAATCAAACCAGCAAAAGGTAATCAGAAATTAATTTTTGTAAGCTCGCACGAGAGGGCTCATCATCCAAACACATGTTTACACACATATAAACATTACAGTTATCTGTCTACATTTTCTACGTGTGTGTGTGTGTGTGTGTGTGTGTAGGTGAGGGGTATATGAAAATATCTGAATATCCTTTCAGCTTACAACTATCATCCCTTATTATCCTGTTTGTCAGTTTAATAATAAATTTTTATATTTTATATTTATAGCGCTTTTGTTGTTATTGTTGTTATTGCAAAAGACAACGAATTGGCATAAATTAGAAATTAAGGTAAAACCGAGCACTCAAGAACACAAGTGCGTATGCTTGTATATTTATATGCTGTGCCCCGCCACCCCGCGAAGCGTCGGCAGTTAAGCCCAGCATGTGGCGCATGTGTCAATCCTGCCAAACTAATAATAAATAGTAGACGCAGCAGACAACAAGACGCGGGCAAGTGCAAGTGCGTGGCGGCAAAGCTAATGCTGCTACTAATTTCTAAACAAATAAATATTTTGAAATATCCAAAAAAAAAAAAACAAATTACGGTGTAACAGATATTTAGCATTTTCGCATTTTGTTATTTTCTGTTTCTGTTTTTGTTGTTGTTTTCATTTTTACAACTTCTGCTACCCTCGTTTCTGCCATATTTTTGCATTTTCTCCCTTTTTCACAACATTTTTTTTTGTGTGTTAATGGCATTTTTGTGTTTTTGCAGAATTTACATTTTTCGCCTAATTTCTGTATATAAGTTGTGTTGTTATTGTTATTCTAACAGTTAGTTTATTTGACACATTTTGCACTTTCGCATGAAAATAAGTCATCTTTGACTGGTTTCTACAACTGACATTGCAAACCGTTATCAAAAATGGGGTTTTAATTGTTGTTGTTGCTTTGAAAATTAGCGAAGAAGAGAAAAATCAATTAAATACAAATAATTTACTTATAATACAAATAAATAAATAAATAAAAAAAAGAAAATACATTTTTTGGTTATGACATCAGTGGTTTTATTGCAGAAACACCAACTGCGAAGAAAATATAACCGGAAAATGTGAGATTATTTTTAAATGTCTAATCCAAATCGTCATCATTGATGACAAGCTATCTTCTAAGGCTCTAATGAAAATAATTTTCAAGCAGTTAATACCATTTCGTTTTTTTTTCTATTTCCTCTTCGTTTCGCATATTTTCTGTTGCACGGCTTTTTACATATCTGTTAATAAAGAATCAAAATATAGTACACAGGGCATGACATGACATGGAGAGAATAGTGAAACAAATCTGTCAGAATGATGTCACTTCTCACCCCCTTTTGTTTTCTACGCCTTGACGTTTTTCGACATGTACTGAAAGCTCTAAGCTTCGAAGCGTCGAAGGTTTTTTTGCTTTTTCCTAGCAAGGAGCTAAAGTTTCGAGTCAGAATTATACTTAAAGGTTTGACATGGTTTTCAAGACAGGGGAGCTCAAACCTTATAGCTAATACAAAGCAGTGCTCTAAAACACATAAATTTCACAGAAACCATCTGGATGAAACACAATGCGGAAGTAGAGATATTTTCTTTTAAACAGGTCATGATAAATGTCACTCTTCTTCTCTTCTATAACAATTCACTCAAAATATTATATATTGAGATACCCTTCATTATATTCTATTTCTCAAGTTGTAACTTTAATAGCACTTTAACGCTCTCTTATTTGTACCAAACTCTTTCTTGAGCTAATGAAGTTACATTAAAAATATTGATCTAGGGTCTATGATGTAGTTTAGTTCTTTGTTTTGTGGCCTCTATTCTTGTCCATTTACGCTATTTGTCTTCAGGAATGCAGATATGCCGCAAATAATTATACTTTCAAGACTTTGTCAAGTATCGAGAGTGACTTTAACCAAGGTCAATAAGTAAGTAAGTAAGTAATGGTGTGAAATAACCGCTGGTATAACCTCTTTTAGTAGTCAGAACTGTGTCCTACTAAAGTTTCATTTATTCCTGCGTCTCTAATTGCGCCTGTAGCAGATTTCCCTTTTAAATTATTTCCGTGCAAAAAATCATATAAATTCCTTCAGCTAAGCAAAAACAGCAATCGAGCCACTCATAATTGATATCATGTCCACTCGTCTTAAGGAATTCTTGGAATGGAACTGCCATAAAGCTGACTCAAACTAAACGAGTTACTTTTTTACACATACCACAGACTTAAAGGGATTATCCCTACACCATCAATTGCATGGAGGTGGAAAAAAACTCGTTCACCTCCAAGTGCCGTGGACGCTGCCGGTTGTCAAACATTTGAACAACAATTACAAATGCCAAACTTTTGATGCGACTGATTCACAGTAGCCATAATAATAATACAGTTAACAAACATTCAAAAAATGCAGTCAGGCAATACCGTAAAGGGAACACAACAAACACGCGCACACCAAAAACAAAAAACAAAAAACAATCGGTGCACATTTGCGGCCACAAAGCGGACGAGCTGAAGACAAATACACCGCGTAATTTTTTTTGCCTCGCCTATCAAGTTCTAACCAAACCCCAGCGACCGACTAACTTTGCGCAACACCAAAAAGTTATAAGTGATGACAACAATAGTGATGATGATGAAATAAATCTGCGACAAACTAAAAGCCATCAATCAATATGGACACAAGCATAAGCGGCAAAGAAGATATGGATCATCTCAGTGTGCCAGCGCACATGCTACGCAAGCGATGGGCAAAACAATAGCGAGACTGTGTTGCCTTTGGTACAGAACAGCCTGCAGTTGGATGTGGTGATCAAATAAAAGCACGATATTTTGGAGGTGCAGTGTGTTGAGGTATGCAATGATGAAACATTTTGTGAATCCCGCAATTTCGGGACCCCGAAAATCTCCGGGATTTTTAAATAAAATTTGTTCTAAAATAATGTTCATAACGAAATAATAATTAGTAAAAACACATATTTTACTTAATTAATTTAATGTATCAATACTGTAGTACCACCAACTACTCTAGTTATAATTATTTTAATTATTGTTATTACTCAAAGGTTAAATATCAGTTATAACTGAAAAAAAACAAGAGCAAATCTTTTTTTCTCCACCCAAAAAGAATTTGAAAAATGTTAACATAAGAAAACAACAAAAATTTCGGGATCTCGAAGTTGCGGAAATAAAAGCCGGTACCATCGCGATATTTCAGCTCACCACAAATTATTTCACTGTTTATAGTATATGTATCTGTTTGTATGTTGGCTGATTAGCGGAAAATGCACAGAGGCGGCAAATATTTGTGCAAACATTGTGACTACCAATACCAGCTCGAATACGAAGAGTTGGATAAAAAAAACGCCCACCTCGACTAACGGGTAAAAGTGTTACTTGGACCTAAAGCGCAGTGTAGACAGACATTACGGCAGCATGCTCGAGCAGAGCTGGAGAATACTCGTCGCTGCAGTGTGTAAACATAACTCTCGCCTGCTATGGACTTGAATGCTTCGCCGGTTGCGGTGTGCGGAGCTAGAAGCTGGAAGGTAGCAGAAGCTGACTGTTTGCTTGTGCTTAGATAGTGATTTATCACTTTAAGCATTCATTTTTTGTTGCTGTGCTTATGGAAGTTTAAACAAGCAGTGGACGTAGAATACAATCATTTAGTGGAACTGCAATAAAACTGGTGAATGCGAGGAGTAACAGAGATCCGTCCAGCAGTGGCTGATTAAAAATGAACGCTTGGCTATCTGCGCCGAGAAGCAACAAAATGAAAAGAATCACCAACTAACAGCAAAGAAATGAAAACAAACTGTTGCATAGGGACTTTGGACCGTTATGCATGCGCAGGAAGTCCGAAGTGTAGAACGAAGAAGAGCAAGAAAGGAAGGAGAACGGATGCAAGGCTGGCTAGCTGGCTAGCTGGCCGACTGACTGCTTCGCTGGTTTGTGGATATGTAGCAGTGGCATGCGGAAGGAGTGCACTATGTCCGGTTAACTGTGAATTTAAATACGAATTTGTCAAAATAAAACGAAATAAAAATGACAAAAAGAAGAGAATACAAGAAAATAAAGCAAAGCAACGTGCGACTGCAGCAAAACAAGGACGATACAAGTCGACCAGTTGTATGCTGAAAGCTTTTTCTGAGGCTGTTTTTCCATTGGACTCGATGAGCAACGGAAGTAGCGCATGTAGAGTAAAAAACTGTTAAAAAGCAAGCAAAATATAGAACTCGCCGCTGGGCTAAACCGTTTAACTAAAGTTGAACAAATTGTTTGCTTAATTGTTAAACCATTCAGCACAAATGGACGACAGATGATGAGTGAGATTTGGTTCGAGGAAGAGCACTAGAGAGAGATGGTGATTTGAGTGGTCAGCCGGAGTGTAGAGAAGCTTTAAAGTTAAGTGTTGTTAAGTGACATAAATGGCAGGTGGCAGATTGTCGAATTATATAAATTGATTGTTATTAAATTTAATTGTTGGCAGGTTTTAGAAGCCTTACTGAGTAGAGGACGAAAAGCGGTTGCCTCGAATAGAAATTGAGTTGCAATTTTTTTAACAGATTATAATAATCGTTCTCAAAGCAATTAGATTTTTACACTAGAATCATTACAACAACAAAAAATAATATGAACCCCCCCAAAACTTAAGTAAAATTCAAAAATATGTGAAAAAAGATCTTCGAGTTATTAAAACATTGTGAACTGAACTAACCTACTATACTTTGAGAATGAAATGTATGAATGAAAAATTGATCTGAGGACCTCTGAGTAAACCCAAGGTCATCAGAATATGACCAAACTCAACTGAAACCTTCTTAGATCGAATAAATACGAAAAAGACCCATAGAGAAATACCCATGTTAGCTTATGGTGAAATAAAGTCGATATAAGATCACCATGAGTTAAAATAATATCATGGAATATGGTCCACAGGTAAACTAAGCTAATTGAAGAGAGAGAATTATCCTCACCATTTGTTTGTTTGTCGATTCTTCAAAGTAGAGCGACTGAATTTGATAGAATGAGATAAAAGTACATCATTATTATTATTGCGGACCTCTCGGTTAGCGTATGTTTATGCTTCATCATTTACGTTCATGACTGAGCGAATACTTAACCAGTTTACTAAGTATTTGTATAAGGGCTGTGAGGCTAACTAAGAGACTAACTGGTTTCAGTGGATACAGATTACTGTAAAAAGTCTAGCAAAAAATTATCAGAGAGTTCTTTTAATTTTTGACTACTCACTTCTTATCCTACTTCTTCCTTAAATCTCTAAACATATGTATGCTTCACAAGCTAAACGGCACCGTGTGCTCACGTCTAATCAACTGTTGTTCTCAGGCATATTAAGCTTGCAACCAATGCTTACTAACGACAAATCTAGCAACGATTACAAGTCTATCAGCAAAAACGAAGCAGAAGAGTAAACACAAGCTACTGGGCTTAAGCTTGTTTTATGTTCTTAAGTATTCACTTAAGCAGCCGATAAAGGCCGTTCAGGCATTATGCCGCTTTTTATGTGATTTATGATTTCTTCTGTGGGCTTTTGCTTGTACTACAAGCTGACGCACGGTGGAAAAAGCTGAAGAACCTGCCAACAGCGACCATTCATTATGTTAGAAAAATATTATCATTGGAAAAGCCGACTGCGCTCAATATTTGCACTAATGCCTCCCAGCCCTCCCCCTGCCAGTGCGCATGTTGTGCACGCATGCGACACACGTTGACAAGCGATTGGAAGGCACGCGACTGGGAGAGCATACAAGAGTGGTTGCAAAAAGGGGCAAGCGAACGGTTATATAGGCAGTAGGCTTTGCTTGAGCCAAGGGTCGCAATTTTCGAACAGGAAAAGAACAATCATTTGATCGGATTAGGTGGGATTTGAAATTACATCTGATATAAAAGAAATTATAGCAGAGCAACATACTGCAGGTACCAGACACATACATACAAACATTTGTGGATGGGCGTGTGTGTGTTAAAGGGAGCATAGATGTCTCGCTAGTATGGGAGAGCGTTGGGTTTGCATTAAAAAAATGTTGCATAAAAGTTATCTCTTTCGTGGCACGAACAAAAAACTGCCGAAAAAGGTTGCAGTGCCATTGCGTAGCATATAAGCAGGCGCATAAACAATTTTTTTGCATGCTCAGAAAAAAAAGGATAGCAGGTTGCATATATTATGGGGTTGTTAAGCCATCATAGCGAATAGCACACAATATCTCATATGCATAATTACCTTGCACATGTGTATACAGACATATAATTTTGGTTGCAGGCACATATTTGCATGTGTATGTGTATGTGAACGCGCCTACATCCATTTTGGCGGCGTTATCTAAAGTGTTAGAGTTAGTACTTTTTGTGGAATATGCAAATTGGATGGGCTGAAATGATATCTACCATCACTTCTCACAACTCTTTTGCTCTATTTTGGTCTCAGTGCATTTTTAGGCGTGGGCTTTGACGAGTGTTGGTAGCTTACAACTGATATTTTGTAGTGAGCACACTAATTTCCAAGTGATTTATAGTAAGCTACGATTGATATGATAACTTTTTTTTTATAATTTTTGTAACTTGTCACCAGCTAGCATAATTGGAACTAGTTCTTAATAAGTTTGATGGCAAATAGTTTTTGCAACTAAATTATTCTTTAGTGCACTTTTTCAACTTCTACATACATAATGTAGCAAAAATTTTTATGCATATTCTTTAACGAATTGTGTAACTAGTCTCAAAGCGATACACTAGTTACAAAAAAGTTTTTTCAAACCAATTAGAATTGAAAATGGAGTTTCTGAAGCGAGTTTGAAACCATTAAATTTTATTTTTAACTAGTTCAGAACTAGTGGAATTTTGATTAATTATGGATTTCTCATAAAACGATTATTGAAATGTTGATCTTAAATTTAAAATAAAGTGAGCAAATGTTGCTACCAGTTGCCAAGTTTACGTGGGTACCTGCCGTTGACAGTTCGACTCCACGGTGTTCAAAAACACAACGGATCAATACAATGCGTCGATCAGCGCCCCGTTAGTAATAGCTTTCGCTAAAACCAACGGTACCGATCGGCATTGTGGAATGGCACAATAACCACCTTGGTGGGGTTCGAGGCCTACCCAAAACCTCTGCCTTTCTTTGGGTCGGGCACCCGGTTGCGATGCAACTCCACATTTGAACTGTACCGCCCCAGACAGTTCTACCCGCATTCAGGTTTTAAACCACAGCCACCACGATACTCCCCGAAGGGCCTACCACAATGAGCAGGATGGAGCTACAAGTAACTCCACCGGGCCCCTGCTCCCCGTGGCACCAGATTATAGTCTCCGGTCAGACCTTGTAGCCCGAAGGCTACTTCCAGTTGAGTTACCCATTCATCTCGACTGGTGGCATTTGTAGCTTGAACTACAATGCCGCTTTAAGTGTATGCATAATACATTTAAAGTGATATAAACTCAGTTTAAGCTAAGTAATATAGCACTATTTCTGAAATGGCTATGCCTATTTTTTGAGCAAAGTCTATTTCAAATGCAGTACATTTTTTGGATTTTAGTCGCCTCGTATGACAGGCATGCCTACCGCGGGTTATTCTTGTCCCCCGACCCGCAGGGGGCCAAGTTTGGTACAATAAAATCCATGGAAATTTCGGAACTTCGTGATTTTGGAATGGTAATCCCGAAACACCGTAATTTAACGGCAGTTTTCAAGTATGCCAAAGTCTTATCTTCGGGACTTTTTTTACCAGCTAACGGTATATGACTTCGTTTTTAACGGCTGATGAAAATACTTCTATTATATTATTATTTCCACTCTTACTGAATTGTGTTGGTAGATTTCTGAAAGGCTTCCTAACTACTTCATTTTAAACTTGTCCGTATTTAGTTCTATTCGAAATACTTTTTATTTGGTCAATTATGAAGTAGTTATTTTCAAGCCAAGGACTCTGCAAACAATTTATTTTAATAAAATGTGAAATTTTGGCCCCCAGTTTAGAACTAATTGTTTCTGTACTAGTACTTTGTCGGCTAGTTTAGGACTAGTCAAGTTCAAATGGCCAGAAAAACAGCAGAAATTGACATAACGATTAGCCCATATGTGTTAATTCATTTAAATAAATACCCTTTCCTTATTGGCTTCTAAAAGCAAAGTAAACACTCAAGCATACCCTTCTCCTCTTTCCTAACTGACAATCAGATAATAATTAGGGTCAGGTTTCCTCACGTGTCTTTTTTTTCACTTTTTGCTCTGTTGCAACAACAATACTATACTGCACGCTGCAACTGCAATTATTTGCTGATCATTTTCTCTACTTAATTTTGCCGCATTGTCCAACAGTAACAACAACAACAGCAGCAAAGTGCAGCAGCCCTCATAATAACAATACCAAATGGCGATTATGCTCATATTTCATGCATTTGCGGGTAATTTTCAAACATTTTCACAAAAGCAACAAAGTACTCATACATATATGAGCGCACTTTGTTGCAAATCTATGCTTTTATATGCATTTTCCCCCTTCACACCACCTCCTCATACCACCACTCAGCCAACAACTGATGCTGGCGCTTGCCCAATATCAAATCAACTAATCTCGATTTCACGCATTATTTTTCAAAAGTGAAATCTGAAACGCGCGCTGAAAAAGCGCCGATTAATTTGCGCAGATAAGTGGCTGAAATATTGTATGGGCGCAAGCCAGCGGCTAGGCGCAGCGTTCGGCGTTCGGCGTTCGACTTTTGCGAAAGAGCGGATTGGGCTGGGTGAACGAGCGCTAACGACGGAGTTTTGGCGTGCGCCGCATATGGCGGTATTATACACATACATTTATATATACTAATATTGCCAATATGTGCATACTTTCCTAACACGCATACATACACACACATTTCGGTGCCATTTAAAGTGACCAAGTCCATTTTACTCGCAACGTGTGAGAAAATCCTACTCATATGTATGCATAGTATACATATTGATAAGTGTTTGCGTGTGTATGTGTTGGTACGTTTATCCGCTAGTCCATTTTTCACATATTTATGACTTTTGGCCGCTTTATCTGTTCGTTTAACAGAGACACTTTACGAGTTTTCGCATTTTTTTCGCCATTCACATTGACTCCCCTCTCGCTCTCCGCATTGCAGGCGAATTGCCAGCCGTCATATGACTGTCAGTGCCAAGTCAGCCACCATAAAGTCGCCGAATATTGGTATTTAATATTTTTTAAATGCAATGAAATGCGTATAAAGTGTGCCGCAAAGTGAAGTAAGTGATAAAAGTGTTGGCTTTAACATAAAAATGCAAATAAAAAATTATAAGTGCTCATAATTGTGCGTAATTGTGCAATAATTTATAAAAATTCCAAAAAAAATAAACAAATAAAAATAAATAAATAAAAATAAATAAATAAATGAAATAAATAAAAAAAGAAAAAAATTAATACGGTGAGTATTAAAAAAATACTAAAAGTGTACACAACGATTTTTTATTCCTCATTATTTTCTTTTTAAATTAATGTATTCTTCGTTAAATTTTCGTTCTGAACCTTTTCGCTTACAGAAGATTTTAAATGCTTCGCAAGACGAAAATGCAATATTTTTTTTTTTAAATAAGTGGCAATGTGAATATTATTAAAAATATTTTTAATTTTATTTAAAGATTGTTATATAGTATATGTATATCTGCTTAAAAAATAATTAAATACATTTTTTCTAACAAAAATTTGCTTAAAATTTTTAAAGAAAAACATTTGGAAATATATAGTTCTCCATTTTTTTCAATGAAAATGTTTTTTTTTTAACTAAAGAAAAAGGAGACAATTAGTAAACAAAATTGATTTTTGTAAAAATATAAAAAATTATAAAGAATAATATTTGGCAGAGAATCGCTAACAAAATAGCGCCAAAAAATATTTCTTAAAAATATTTTTATTGAAAAATTTTTTCAATTTGTTTAAAATCGTTATTCGATGCAACTTATGCGTGTCATTTAATTTAAAACAAATAAATATATGTAAAACAACATAATAAATAATATAAATTAAATAACAATATATTTAAATTATAGTGATTTAAGTAGCTGCGCGTAAATATATAATATATAACTGCGCACACCTCTCTTCAATAAAGAAATGAATCTACGTATGAAGCAGCAAATGAGCATCTGTATATATACAAATGTCTGTATGTATACATTGCCATTGTAATAATGGCCGACCGATAAATTTTATTGCCAAACGATAACAAACGTGGAAATTTGCAAAAATTGCTTTCAACATATTTTACGCGCTCAATGCAGTGACTACGCACAGTTACATCCATGTGTATGTATGTACATGCGTGTGCATATAATCAAAATGACTTTCGCCTATGGACCTGTCCGCACTCGCGTTCAAGCCTGCATATGCGTGTGTGTTGGCATCTGTGTGGCTGCAAAATCACTGCATTCGCTTGACGGCGCTACGCTTTACTGCCAATCGACCAATGAATGCTGTTGGCTTGCGCTTGGCGCGAACGTGTGAATACTCAGAAATTTGTTGACATGCAAATTTATTTTATCGCTTAATTAACGCGTTGAAAGATAATTTGTCATGAAATAAAGTGGGCCTACGATTGTGTGCGTAAACATATGTATGTGTGTATGTATGTAGGAGTATGTACATACAGATACCATAGAAAGGCAATGAACAAGAAACACAAATATTTTAAATTGAGTGACTATAAACACATCATACATATGTACGTTATTTTAAAAATCTGCTATTAAAATATGTAATTTCGCATTATTTAATATATTTAGAGATTTCAAGACCATTATGTTGCATTTCGGGATCCCGAAAATTTTCGGGACTCAACAGAATTTAATATTCAGTTAAACACTCAAAAAAACAAAAAGGTTTTAGATAAAGTGAATGCTTAGATTGAGCGCCATTTCATGCCATTGCTGAATTTCATCTAAGTCCTCCACACTTCAAACAAGAGCCAACGCATTTTTTTGCTCACAAAGTAATCGATCTTTGAACTTGTGCAACAAATCAACACACCAAACGAGTACTTGCAATACTTTTTTCCAGTTTTGTGTATCGGCAATAAAAGTTTGTCAGTCCAGAAATTAATTACCCTCGAAAAAGGAGCAAGCTATGCGCTGATACTCACTCATTGAGTCATTCATTCGAGGAGAAAACACTTCACGCACATTTGAAAGTAAACTTTTTATGCACACTAGATGCTTTTTCACAAACAACAACTACAAAAACAAGCTTTACAAGAAAACGGTTAATAAAAACATTAGAAATCAAACATATGGTGCCGATCCTTGCCGCTCTCACACTCACGAGTCTTAACGACTTGGACACTTTTTCTAAACGATTAATGCTACGTTTGCATTTCGTTGCGTTTCGCAAGTATTAGCGGAAATCACACACAAACATCAGTTAGTTTGTATGTGTGCATAGTTGATGTGTAGGCGTGTCGTGGCGACGTGTAGCAAATGAGTTAAAGGACGAAAAAAAGGAGTTACCAGTCGCCGTCGAACAAATGGGACTCCCACTAAATGGGTCTACTATATATGTGTACCTCTATATATGTGTGCAAGAGTAAAGGGGTAGCGTTTAGTGTCAGCAATATATGTCACTATGAGAATGTGTGTGGTGTCTGAATGTGTGGCAACACTCCCATTAATTCTTTTTTGCTGCTGCTCGTCCATGTTTGACAACTCAATTTATTGGTGTGTACCATGGACGCACTTAATTAACTGTGACAATCAATTTTGTACGCAACTTATGTTCGATTTCACTACAAGCGCGCACACATATGGGTAGATATGCGAGTATAAATGAATATAAAAACAAATAGCAAATGAGAAGGTGTTTCTATATTTTTTTTAGCAATTGAAGCAGTTATATTAGAAAAAAAATGCAAAAAGTTACTTACAGCCGAAGAAATTAATTGTGAATTCTTGACAAGTCTTCTCACATAATATTTTTTAAAAGCTTTCATCTCTTCGATTATTCTCACATGAGATTTTTTTAGGTTTTCAATTCTTTATTTAATCACGCTTAAACCATTCTAACTTTAATGGACTCACCTGCTTGGTCACCGAATCGATGAGCCGCACAAATATGTCCTGCTCCTGACGCGCACCTGTTTAAATTGAGAGAAGAAGAGAGTAAATAATTATTTGCTTTATAAAAATATATTAAGAAACATTTTTATAAATAATTTCTATAAAATATATCATTCGAGCAGTAATAAATGTACTGCTAATATAAATCAAAGAACTCATTAGAAGGTAAAGAAAAACAGAAGAACTTTATAATGCAACTCAATAAGAAACTGTTAATTATTAAAATAAAAATTGAAATCCGAAATGTATTTCTACAACAAAATCTTGAATATAAATTCTAAGAAAATATATTAAATAATTATAAATTAATACATAAATCAAAAACAAGTAAGCAATCAGCAGTGGGATAATAAGCTAAATATTCAAAAGTGACAGCGTAAACTAAAAAATTATAGTTGAAAGTGAATATAGACGGAAATTAAGATTTTTGCAAAAAAAGGAAATGATTGTAAAAAATATCATTCATAAAGGCTGTCTTGACTCGCAACGATTATGGTTGTATATCCATATTGACCTTTTGAAAGCAAAGTACGTCGGCTCATTTAGGATAAAAAATATATAAAAAACAAATATATATATATATACATATACCGCTTAGCTTTCAAAAAATATTTATAAAAATTAAAAAACCAATGAATAATTTTAAAACTGCCATGATTGAAACAAATACGAACTATTTGAAGCTTCCTTGCTGACGATTAAAGTGTAAAACATTTCGCTTTGTAGTCCAATAAAGTCATTGAGCCTAGAAACTGGAGCTTTAGATGATTGAACCATTCTTACTGACAATCAAGACAATAAGTTTCACGTTTGAGCTAATATAGAGGTATTGTGGTAAGGCATAGATCTCTAGTGGAACCTATACTAATACAATAGAGGCTAATATGCTAAGCTTTAAATTAATGGGAATAAACAATTGAGGCAATATATAGTGCATGAGTCGGAAATGTATGTTTAGTTCAGTTAAAAAACGCATTTCAGCAAACGAAAAAATTAATAATAAGACAAAGATTCTAATGCAATACATTAAAAACAGCTGAAATCATCAAAACTGCACAACTGACCCTCAACTGCCTTCCAACACACCCGATTTTTACATAATTTATACAGAAAAGCTTAGCTAAATAAACCTAACCTCTTCTAATATTTATAAAAAAAATAACTTATATTTGACAACTAAAAATATATATATAGCTTAGTTTTTTATATAATTCAAGAATGCTTAGCATAGTTTCATTACTCACCATTCGCATAGAGCAACTGCAGTCGATATTGTATGCCATTATTTGTTTTTGTCGCATCCGATTCTGAATCCTTTTCGATAAAACCTATAAAAGCGGTGCGTTCAATTTCAATCGGTTGGCCGGCACGATCGTATAACGCAATTACGAAGTGGAAAAAGTTTGATTTACGTAAATTACTCGGCGGCTGTTTCTCGAAGTGAGCGCGACCAATACCCAAACTGGAATGAAAAAAGAAGAGAAACATATGATGTAAATTAGTTTGTAAAGAAATTGTAATTTTAAAGCAGTGAAAATGTGTAAAACTTATTTCTAAACTATTAAATCCTTTCTGTCGCGAATGTATTTAAACTGTGTGCGTCTAAAAGATGCCAAAAGAAATATGGTATTCGAAAATGTAGCATACTTTTATGCGCTCATGTTAAGTATTTTATTATATCAAGTATAGAATAATCAAATCTATAATACAAAATTCATCGAAAATTAAATACATTAGCTATTCGTACGAAATAAAGAAGGTGTAGCCAAGCAATTACTATTGCAAGTCTTCGAATAAAAGGTATGAGGTACATGCATAATGGCTATGAATGTACCTCCTTATCAAGTAATCAAGTAATCGACAGTTAGGTATCAAAACCAAGCACAGTTTCATGTTATAAATTATGTCTAATTAATTGCTATGGACTGTGTCGCTAATGACAGACGACAAGCGCGAGAAGAAATGATAAATGCTTAATACAGTATTTCATGAAAATATGGAGACAAAATATGTAATATAAGGGAATGTTTACCAACACATATTTTTTACCATACCAAGTATACTATAACGGTAATTTAGAGTAAAAAATTTATTTTTCGAAGAAGTTGTAAACAGTGTGTACTTAATAATCTAAGTAGATAAGTAAAAACAAATAATAAAGAGAAAATATTTTCGAAAATCTTATTTTATTTTTCAAATTAATTGTTTAAGTAACTAAAATTAAAATATACTTATGTTCTTAAATTATATAAAGTGGATATGAATTTAAAGCAGTAGAGCATTTCACAATTGATGCCATCAAAAAACATTTTTTTTTTCTTTTACAGCGAAAGCATTTAAAAATGCATATATATCCAATGATATATAGCTAAAACGCATTGATATGTAGAAACACATTTTCATATATTTATGTATGAGTTTGTGCAAGCATATTTGTTATGTCCGACTATTTATGTGCCGTGTCCATGTCAAACAGACATGATAATTGCAATGAGTGGTTGCGCATATGTTAAATGTCAACAACTTACCGGCATACGTACGTACAAACACACACACAGCCACGTGCAAATATGTAAAAATAAATATTTCCAGTATTATATACATATGTGTGTATATCAGAAGGGCAGCAGCGCCAGAATGCGATTATTACAAAAATGACCTTATGGGTTTGTAAACGCCTTCATAAAAAGACAACAATAACAAAAGTATTGGCCGAAAGACAATTGCAACACATTGAATATTTTTACCATGTCAAAGGATATCATCGAAGTCACAGCTACTCATTTGGTTGGTTGTAAGCGCGCATACACATACATATGTATTTACATATGTATACATGTGTGTGTATAAATGTGAAGGTGAAGCTAGAGTATTTTCATTATGCTTTTTTTCGCCAGCAGTCCGTAGTTGCACATAGACATACACATACACATGCATTTTTATAAGCAAACTGACTCCCCCACTCGTGCATTGCAAACAATTTAATTTAGAAAATGCCGTTTTTATCAGATTTTGTTATTTATTCATGGAAAATTGCACTAACGTAATACCGTTATTTTCGTTTTTTTGTTTTTTTATTTTTCAGCGACACGCTGCGGTTATTATTAAATAGTTGCATGACAAAATGCAAAATTACAGTCACTCCTTGTCGGTCAGACACACATACACACATACATAAATGTGCATATGAAAATGAGAAATATGTAAACGCTTTGTAATGAAGATTAAAATTTGTTATTTAGCAGCTGACAAAGGAATGCCAATGTTTGGCAAATAGCACATAACTGGCGAATATTTGAAACAAAGGCGAAAGTATAAGAATTTTATTATAAAAGAGAAAAAATTAACAAATAAACAAATTGAGAGTAAAGTAATAAGTTATAATTATATATATATAATAATATATATATAGTTAAATAATTTGTATAAATTAAAATTAAAACATTTTTTATTAGTATAAATATATAAGTTAAGTATAAGGTAAATAATAAATAATAATTATATATCAGATAAGTATAAATAAAAAACAAAAAACTCTACAATAATATGTATAATAAACATATTTTTATGATATATATATATATATATTTTTTTGCAATATTTTATCACTTAAATAATCAAAAAATATTTAAGAATAAGTTAAATTATTTACAAACACAAAATAAGTAGTAATATTTGATAGAAAGACAAAGAAATTGAAGATTATATAAGAAATATATTATTTAAAAATTTTGAAATAATTGATAATTACATTATTAAAAAAAAAACTTTATGTTGATACTTCATATTTTAATAAATAGAAATGAAAATATTTGAAATCAAATAAGATATTATATTATTTTCCCGACAGACAGAAAAAAATATAAAATTATATAAAGAAGTTAAGTAATTAAATTTCTCATGACTATTATTTTCCAAAAAATACTTCATAAATATAATTTTAAAGCAAAATATTTAACAATTTTGAATTTGAAACAAAATACTACTGAGAGTATAACAACAATACAATTTTAGAAAATAAAACCAAACCGATTGTGAAGGAAGGAAATTAATGAAAATACATTAAAACAATTTTTCAAAAAGTGGATAATATTTTTTAAGCCGCAGCAAACTATTTTGTTTAAGAATATATTAAAGGCTCAACTAATATATACTTTTTTGACAAAACATTTTTGCTAACGAGGTCGAAAAATTAACAAAATCCACATTAATGTTTTAAAGAGCAATAGAAAAAACTTTCTCAAAAGAATTGTATGTGGGAAAAATTGAAAATTGTTTTAAACAATAGTTTTCATGGTTTTGAACAATGGTTTTATAAAACGTATTGAACTCACACTCTATAAATTACTCTTTACTATATGATATGTATGTATGTATGATAAATATGACATCCTTTTATTTCACGAGTTCAACACTTGCATTTCCAATAATTTAATATTTTACAATATAGTGAACAATTTATGTACAACATACATACATACATATGTATTTATTTGGTCATTTGGCTCAGGAGACTGACTATAAAAGTAATGAATCCATAGTTTTATGAATACAACATTCTATGCTATTCAAATAAATATGAAATTAAGCTTTACCAACTTTTTATACTCGCACACACACACACATACATATATATATATTTGAGTGGAGAAGCGCCTATATAATGTCTCTATTCCACTCACCTCACACTTCGCGGCAATTACAATGCATACTTTTAGTTTAATTGGCCGCTTACAAAGGCAACAATAAAAACAAAAGCCTCTCCGCCGGCCATAAGTACTCACAACTACTCATTTTCTGGCTAATTTTTGACCTTTATTCCATGCTGATCCACACAAGTGTATATGGACATACGTATATGTATGTATATGCGAGTATATGCTCGTAAATCATAAAAATGTGTAAAACTTCAGTTGATTTATTATGTAAAATCGATAGTCGGCAAGCATTTTATTTTCCATTCATTCTGCTGACAAAGTGGATGCAACGGCGCTCGGAACTCGCTCAGTAATATCCATGTACATATGTACCGCTATATTTATATGGTCGTATGAAATGAGCATTTTATTGCTCCAACATATGCGATTGCATAAGCAATTGCATTGGTGAATTTATTGACTGAAAGATATTGCGGCGAACGAATGCAAGAGGCAGCAAAGCCGGCTTGTAGAGGATGTGCGGGATAATGTAAAGTGCGAAGAAGTATTTTTGTATTATTTGCATTTTAACATGCAGTATTTGCAAGCTGTTAACAAATTTTATAATTTAAAAAATTTATTTTTTATACTCTAGCAACATTTTGCTACAGAATATATTAGTTTTGTTCACCTAACGTTTGTTTGTAACACCTAGAACTAATCGAGTTAGATAAAAGACCAGTTGAAATCCGAGTGACTGTCTGTCTGTCTGTCCGTCCGTCCGTCCGTGCAAGCGATAACTTGAGTAAAAATTAAGATATTTTGATGAAACTTGGTACAAGTGTTCTTTGTCACCGTAAGACGGTTGGTATTGCAGATGAGCGTAATTGGACATCTGCCATGCCCACAAAATGCCATTAATTGAAAACAGATAATGTGCGATAACTAAGCAGAAAATTAAGATATAAACGTGTTATTTGGTACAGAGGATCATAGTAGGCCAGGGTACCTGTGGGCAAAAACTTTTGTAAGAGTCGTAACGGCCCCGCCCCCCAATAGGTTCAATACATATATCTCGGAAACCGTTAAAGCTATATCAATCAAACTTGCTCCGAGTAAGTTTTCCTGGCATCTCCTTATATACTGAGAAAATTAGTGAAATCGGATAGTAACCACACCCATCTCCCATGCAAAATTTATCTTGAAAACTTCTAAAAAGCGATAAATCGCTGAAGGAACACATTAGAAACATTAAATTTTGCAGCAAATATGACGTCGAAGAGTTTCATAAGAATCCGTGGAAAGTTTTTGTGTTGGGCGTGGCACCGTCCACTTTCAAGTGAAATCCCATATCTCTAGAACGCGTTAACCGATTTCAATAAAGTTTGGTACATCACATTATATTTACATTCTTATGTCACGCTATAAAAATGGATGGAATCGGATAAAAACCACGCCTACTTCTCATATAAAATTTGATCTTATCTCTTTTCAAGGTAAATCTGTAAGATATCGTAATGAAATTGGAGGATTATCTTTCCATGATAATAATGTGTTTTTGTGTGCAAAATGGGAAAAATCGGGTAAATACTTCCCTTAGTCCCCATATACCTATAATACGGATTTTCAACCTCCAGTAGACTTTATACCCTATTTTCGGTCAATATGTAAGATATCATAGCAAAATTAAGTGAACATGTAACATTGGATATACCAGTTTAATGCCGAAAATGTGTGAAATCGGTCAACGACTTCGGACTTTATGCCGAATATGTCGGTCAGTGTGTGAGTTACCTTCACAAAATTGCGTGAAAACATGTTCCCTAAAAAACTTGAATAACGAAAAGAGTTAATGTGATCAGTGCAGATCTTCCTCTATCACAAAAATTCCCGATATAAGAATTCCAGACTTTCCATCTGACTTTAAACCGTTTATGTTGGTCAATTTGTGTGATATTTTAATGAAATTAGGTGGGTATGTTTTCTTAAACACAATGGGAATTCGCGCAAATATGAAAAAAATCAGCCTAGACCATGGTCTAAGCCGCTTATTCCTAATATAATGGAATATATAAAATTTCTTATATAATAAATATAATTTCCTTTTCTCTGGTTTACATTTTCCTCATGTATGTAATATTTTCAGTTAAGCCATTGTGGTTGAGTTTATTTCGCATATATCACCTTCGAGTAAATTTGGTAGATTTTAGTATAAATATCTCTGACACGAAGCAAAATATAGCAATGAAAGTACGTGAGTCTATGAACTGTAATATAAGTTAATAAAATACCAAATATGATTGCAATCCATTGACAATTTCGCCGAATAATGAATGTTGAATTCTTCCGCAACATTTTTATACTCTCGCAACATGTTGCTACAGAGTATATTAGTTTTGTTTAATATAAAGTTATGCCAGCACCTGAAAGCATATCCCTGCCTCTGATCTTTGCACATTGTGAGAGTATAAAATGTTTGGTTACACCCGAACTTAGCACTTTATTAGTTGTTTTTAGAATAAATTTATTTGACAAATAAAAAATAAAATTTATTTAAAAAATTAAAGAATGCAAAAGAAAATAAAGATATTTTTTTGCTCATACCTTTTTTCACACTATAATTTTGACAATTGTTGCCCCTAAAGTCTTCGGAAGTTAAGACATTTCTCCGAACTTTGAAATGGAAAATGGTTCGCTTGAGCGTTTAATAATTTTTTCAGTATTTTAAAAATGCTTTTACAAAATTTTTTAATTTTCTCGAGCATTTCACTTATATTTCGAAGTCTGAAAACATAATGGAAACAAATTTTGATAGCGAACTGGAGCACAACACGAACACCAGGCCAAATAATTATTGTGGATAATTTTTTTTATTTTACTTTATAAACTTTTGTATTTTTTTATGGTACAAATTTTAATTTTATTCACTTTCAAATATATTATTATATTTTCTTTGCAACAATTAAACCGATTGCAAATTTTTGCCTCGGGTATTTGTTGAAAAAATAGCATTTACAGTTAATATGTGTATGTATGCATACATATATACAATTAAAAGTGCCTTTGTGTCCCGCTGCATAATAAAAATTCTTTTATCTAAACTTATTGTCATTGTTTGATATGATTTATAAATATGTCCGTAAATAACTCATATATATTTTCAGGCATATGTATTCACATATATATAGCAATATTTATATAGTAATTAATGTGGTGTTTTATCTGTAAATACTTCAGCACATGGCTCTGTTTATTGTTACGTTTTATTTTTAGTACACGTTTTGCTTCGTGACTATGGAAAATATATTGTATCGAAAAAGAATTAATAAAAAAAAAATGCCTTTTCAATTTACTTCATATATATGTATATGTATTAATATATTTTGGTTTTTATATACGTAAATAAAAACCTTGTTATAGTTGCTCTAACATTAGTTAGAGTGTAAAGTAATATTTAAATTTAATATTTGCTGAAAAAAGATTTATTCTGGAAAGTTACAATTTTAATTTAAGTTATTGATTAAAATAAATGTGCATATGTATATATTATTAAATAAAATACTTTAAAATGGCATTTTGATGTCAAATAACACCAAAATTGATGTGTATAAATAGATGATATTTATGTTTGTGTGAGTGTACATAAAACTATTTAAAAACAATCTTCACTTATCTTATGTATGTAGGAAAAATTTTTATTTTTCGTCAATATTTACGTATCTGGATATTTTATGCACATTTTTTGCGCATATATATGTGTTTATATATGTGTATGTATATACACATAAACTCAATTGCTGCCCCCAAAATTTAGCATTCTTTACTTTGTTTACTTGTATTTTCGAACAAAAGCTACACTTATATATATTTATACGAGTGTTCATATAGGTAATATACGTACATATATAATATAACTGTATGAAAATATTCACACTTTTTCAAGCATATATAATCGAGTAATTTGGCGTCAAATGTAATTTCTCACCAATTTGATGCTATATTTTTATAAAATTTTTCACTGAAAAAATATTATTTTATTCCAAACGTTTTTTCTGCATTTTAAGATTGTTTCGCTCACTTTTTTATTTATAATTTTCACATTTAATCTGTTATTTATATGTGTATGTGTGTATATCTCACCTCAACGCTTTGTCTTGATTGTGATTTGCCGTCGCCAAATATACCAGTCCCGCTGTCATCTTCTTCAAACGCTCACAACAACTACGACTATTGCTAGTTAGAATGTCACACGCACTCACACTCGCACTTTCGTTTTCACCAAGAACTTCGTAAACGGGAATTTCGACGCTATTTTTTTTCGCTGGTGGAAACATCACTCGCTTTAAGCATCTCAATGAAAACTAACCAAACAAAAAAGCTTTCGCCGGACAAACAAACAAAATCCCTTTACTTTACACACACACACGCAAATAATACGCAACAAACACAAAGAGACGCACGCAAAATTCGTAAGGGAAGCCTTAGAAGAGCAATAAGCTGCCGGAGAACGCTCATACAGGAAGGTATGCAGTAAAAAAGGAAGCCAAAGTGAAAGTGAAAGTGAAAATAACAAGAAAACACCAAACATACCGTAAAATATCATAACAACAACAACAAACACAAAGAAATAAACTGCGGAGCAAAATGTGGCTTTTGAGTCAAACGGTAAAGGACTTCATTACAGAATGCGTATACACAATGGGATGCCCAAACACACACAGACACACACACACACATACGCAAACAAACAAAGAGAATGTGAAAAGTAAACAGTTAATATACATAAGCTCGTGATATCTAACTAAACAAGCGACAGCAAAGAAGATAATTCGGAGTCGTCGAAGAGGAGACCCATACTCCTTGAGCGGAGAGTCAACAGCCAGCATGCCGGTTCCATAATGAGGGGATGAAAGTTGGCGCGCAAAGTTCGATAAATGGTTGCCAAGTGCGTCGGAAAAGAATTTTTGCAACTTGCTTGAGCTTAAAATGTATAAATTTCGAAGTAAGTGTTGAGTATTTAATTGAGTGGATGTGTTTGGAGTGAATTGTGGAGTGCTTTGTTTTGAGCATAATTGCTGAGTGCTTTCTTGAGTGCTTTTACTTTTGAGTTTGAGAACACAAAGGTAGTTAATAAAGTAAGCTTTGACGCTGCTAAAGCTACAAAATACATATAAACACACATTTGAGTGTTGAGTGTATTTCTACCGGCGGCTTTCAAATGGGGCGCTAACTTTATGTTGCCTTCTTTCTACCTTTTTCACCAATGTTCTGTTGCTTTTTGGCTACTTCGAGCAAAAAATAAAACGCAATAAAACACAGCAACAGCACGTGGTTCCATGGGGTCACATGTGAGTGCGCTTTTCTACTCGGATGTGTGTGTGCGTCTGTGCGTACCGCTTTAATTTTTCGGGGGAGACTTATGCGAGACGTTTCGCATTACAAATTCCCAACGGTAAAGGGTGGCATGCAGCCGCAGTGGCGCAGTTAGTTAGAAATCTCGTGGGGGCGCAAGGGAGCCCGGTGTGCGTAGCTCAGGGATGCTTTCAACTAACTGGAAATATGGCATGTGTGTTTTTTTGTAGGTGGCTGCGTATATGGCAGGTAAACAAATTACGCGCATTTTGTGAAGTTCACTGTCACCATTTGCTTATTTGTTTGCCGCGTCTTAATGTTGCTCAGCTGGTAGGCCATGGTAGTTGCTTCGATTTAATGTCGGATTTTGAATGATTATGAATGTACAAATATTTGAATGATTAAAAGAATGATGTGAAAGTGTGTATTAACAATGAAAGTAAAAAAATGCTGCTAAATTAAGTTAAAATTAACTGAAATATGTGAAAATAAAAAAGAGGATGAAATTAAATTTTCAAATCAAAAATCATTAATCATTATTTATTTACAAATCGGTTCTAAATATCTATCTAATTAAATTTTGTTTATTTTATTGTCTAATATTAAATAACAAATACATATTTTTTTAATTTAAAATTATTTATTTTTTTGTTTTATTTTTCTGATTCACTTATAATTTTTTGCCTTTGATAATTAGGAGTCAGTTGTTATAATTTGTATTTAATAAACGCTAAATCAAAATATTTATTGATTGCACTATAATATTATGTTAATTCTAAAAAAAAATATTTTTCATACTTATTTTGTCATTCATTTCGTTTTATGGATTCACAGTAAAAAGAACTTAATATTGTAAATAATAATTAATGACTTATAAAAGGTATTAAAGTCTAGTTTGAGTCAAAATACCATTTCTTTTTTATTGAAACCAATATTCTATTCAATAAAAGATTTTATTTAACTTTTATTATTTTATTATTTACTAAATAAAATTTATGTGAATTATCATCAGTTTATTTTTTTTTTATATACATAATTTAATTTATGTTATTGCAAGATTGCGAAAGATTTTCAATTTCAAAATATGATAAAAAATTTAACCAAAAACAAGTTGTTTATATCTAATATATTATTATTTTATTATTATTATTATTATTATTATTATTATTATTATTATTATTATTGCTAATATGAATATCAAAAATATATTATTATACTTTTAAATATTCAATTTACATAAAATTTTTATGAAAGAGCATATGCTAAAAAATTTAAATGCAAATATTCTCTCGCATTTTTTTGATAATAAAAAATATTGTTTGCTTATAATTAAAATTTTTTAATTTAATAATTTTGATTTTTAGAAACTTGTTTTATAATGTACTATTACAGCAATTTCAATATGAAATATTTTTTCTTTTTTTAATTAATTCGAAATTTAATTTAATTAGAAATAAAAAAATAAATTAATAGTTTTGAAATTTTCAAATTGGAATATTTTAAACGTTTTTCCTTTTAAATTGATTTCTACAATGTTATTTGGTTAAATTGCGCAAATTCAATCAACTAAGCAATTTTTGCGTTAAAAGTTATATTAAAAATTGCATTATCTTTAATTTTGCCCATAAAAATATTAAATGTGTTATTTTCATTATAAAATTTATAATTTATTAAAACTAAATTTCACAAATATTAGAAAAATATTTTTAAAACCTGGAATTTATAAAAAAAAAACTATAATTCTAATTTATTCTACCAAACTAAGAACTTAATTATAACACATATTAACTTTATTAGTTTTTCTGTTTTCACTTGTTGTAAGCTTCAAAACAAAATGTGGCTTCGTTGTTTTTTAGAAAATTGATTTCTTGTATATTCAAAATTTAAATGCATATTTTTAGTTTTTCAATCTTATCTGTTCCAAATTCATTTCCTTAAAATATTAAAACAAATTTTCTTACAATTAGGGAGTTTTAAGGAATATATACTGAAACAAAATAATAATAATAACAACAGCTTTTTAAAATAAGAATTATGAACTCCTCAACACCACAAACCCACTTACACACACATATCAGTCTCCGCTATTCACAATTGCATTTACCGCTATGCCCATCTCTTCTACCAAAAATTATCTCGAAAATACCTCAAACTTCAAATCATAAAAAATTTCATAAAAAAAAAACAGAAAAACTCTCTCGCACTTACTTGCTCTGATCGATGACCGGCTGCATCCAGGCGCGCGCACCCAACGGCTCCTCTTTCAGCGATGTCATGGGACCGCGCGGTTGATTCATATCCGCCGCGGTAGGCGGTAGGCCGAACATCAGGCCGCTGGCCGAACGTGGACCCGTCGACGGATAGAGTTTGCGACCCCATTCCAGCTCCAGTGTGGGCCACGGTGTGGCCGAGCTAAAGCCCGGTACTGGTTCGTCGGAGCGCAGCTTGAGGCCGTCGCAAGCACGAAGGGGATGTGAAAAAGAGCAAATTGTTAGAGTTGGAGGGGGCGACGAGGTGGCGTTAAATACACTGGATTTAAGAAGTTTCTGAGTCTAACGGTTTTTTTTTTATTCCTGCTAGGTTTGTATAGCACTGCAGTTTATTTTAGCACAAAACCACGATATTAACAACAACAATCGGTAATTCGTTTGCAAATCGCGTTTCAATTTCAATCGCGCGCTTCAAGCTAGCTGTTCACAGTTCAACATTTACAGTTGTGACATTCGGCTTATTAACACTTGTTCCCCCAAGGGTGCTACGACACGCGCATCAAAAATTTATTGGAAAATAAAAAAGCACATGAACAGATATAAAGCGTACGCACACTTTTCGGCCGCACTGTCACTTGCGCAACAAACACTTGTCTGCACTGTCAATCAATTGGTCGGTCGCACGGTCACCGCTGACGTATACGCAAATTCACCGAATGATGTTGAAAAATTTGCAATATCAAATGAGATTTGACAACGGCGTTGATTTGTACCAAAAATTTCATTGACGCTTTATGGGAAGCGAAAAACCCGTTGAGAATTCGATATTTTCCCCGGATCAGTGAGGAGACAAGAACAACAACAAAAAATAACAAAACAATTCAGCTTAAGCTGGCACTGTGTTTTTCGGCTGAACTGTGTGACACTACACTCTTGCCTAAAGTTCTTGCGACAGCTGTACCGTCCCGAGTGGCTGTTAAACCCCAACTGAATCCCGCAGTGTGATGTTATGACCGGCAATGCTGCCACTGCAGCTGCTGCTGTCGTCGCTACAACCACTGCGGCGCGCACAATACCAACGTGAAACGAGCAACGAGCAACGATCTAAGCACACGCAACACGACACAGCAGCGAACCAACCAGCCAGCCATCGAGTCAGTCTGGCCGCAATGCGACGCAGTAGACGGCAGCAATAAGGCAACGAGGCAACGAATCACCATTGGCGAGGGTACAGACACAGCACAGCTCAGCGCAGCACAGCACAGCACAGCAATAACAATAAACGCATGGGAGTGTGCTAACGGCTCGATGAGTGTGTGCGTGCGTGTGTGAAACACCACTGTTGCAAGTGCTAAGTATGCGCAATAACAAAAACAATGGTGGTGCAGTCAGTGGCAGTAGCAGTAGCAGTGCTTTCAGCAGTTGTTGGGGACACTTAGCGACGAGGGCAGAGCCACAGAGTCGATAGCGTAGTTTAGTGTTGCTGTCGGGCAGCGCTAGAGCTGCTGAGCGCGGCAGTGCGAACTGCTTTGAAATTAGTATTGTTGTTGTTACCAAAAGTGAACAGCCAACCAACCACCAGCGACATAGCTTCTAAAGCAACAGCAACAACTTGATGGTTATATGCAAGCAATAACAATGCAAAGCAGCGCTACGAACGAAAAGAAATAATAATAAAAGCGTGTCAATTACGGAAAGGGAATTAAAAAAAAAAATCCTAAAATAAAACTGAAAAAGTAGCATTTTAGAAGCCCTAACCTATCACTAGTGGCGCTGCGCTGAGCAGGCGCATGGGCGCACGGCACACGAGACGACAATTGCTGTCGGTGGAGGCGCTCGCCAGCTACGAGTAGGTGCACTAAACGCTCGTCAGTGGAACAACAAACATATATGAAGCGGGGCTGGAGCAGAGCTTATGCAGCTAGATGCGCAGCTACTAGACGTCGGGAGTGCTGACATTCAGGGCTGCGAGATTGTTGAAGAAGGCATTGTTGGACGAACATGTATAGGTTGTTGTTCTTGTATGAAGGTACCGACAACTTTGTTGGTCGCTATTCGTGGCACAAATGAGACTGGAATACGAAGATATAGAATGGCAGTGTGGATAAGACCCGAGCCTCACAGTTGTTGTTTTGCGGGTGATTTCTCTTGCATGTTACATAGATAAATCAGTGAAGTCTAGCAAAAATGTGTTAACATAAAATATATTTTTTTTTTATATACATATTTACATATACTGAACAAAGCCTGAAGTATGGAAGATTTTTCAAAAATATGTTTTTATATATTTACATAATTTTTTTTTTAATTATTTTTATATAATTTACCAAAATCTATATTTCTGGTAGCTTACTTAACTTTTGCAGCACCCTTTATAAATTGTATATATATTTTCTCGCTCCAATATTAGCAGGCTGCAGGCGCCCAACAATCGACTCAGATCTAATTGTTATGAATAGGAGCTGGCATTTGCAGAGCCGAAGGATCCAAAAAACGGGCAATATAGAAGAAAGAGATAGAGAGTACCTTCAGCTAAACTAGTCAGAGCAATACAGCGATAGTGATTAGGAGGCGTTCATAGCGATTACCACGCTTACATTTAAAAAAAATTGTGAAAAAAGTAATAGGGCAACAACAAATAAACATCTATAAAAAAGGTATGAAACAAAATAGCAAAATATATGTATATAAAAATATGTTTAGAGAAGATAAGAGGAACGCAAAGCAATAAATATATTAGAAATTGAAATAACGCAAACAGTAAATAATGTACGTGGATATATACTTACATACAAACACTATACATATGTATATAAATATGAATACAAAATATAAAATATAAAATATAAAAAATAAATAATAATAATAATAATAAAATATAAAATATATTAAAATTGAATTATTATTTTTTTAATATAATAGTGTGAACAAAATTAACCAAATTGTTAAAAATATTAATGGTAAAATAAGTAGTAGTGAAACATTTATTATATATTTAACTGAAATTAAAAAGTAAATAAATAAAATTGCTTTCATAATGAAAATTTAATAATTTAAATAATAATAATTTTAATATAATTTTACATATACATATTTTACAGCAAGAAATTAACGATTTAATTAATTAAAATTAACGTAATTTGTAAAACTATAACATGTAACATAAAGTATATAAATAATATGAAAAATGGAAAAACAAAATAATAAAATTAAATAGAAACATTTTATACATATCAATGTAAATATCAGCACTATATTATTTAACCAATTTCAATGATATGAAATTCATGAAAAATTAAGAATTAAGACAGATGTATGTTTAAGTGTGATAACTTTTTATTTATTAATAATATTTTATATTGCACACAACAACTAAAAAAGTAAAATGAAACCCAATACACGTTGGAAATCAGCACACAAACCAACCGGACGCAGAGCAAATTGGAATGCAAATGATGTGGGCAAGCAAATCAGTAAAGCAACAAAATGAATTTGAAAGTGTATATATACATATATATACGAACATGTCGAACATTTGCACTCATATCCCATAGAATAGCATACATATAATACGAAGTATATATTAAAAATGCATGTACAAACATACTAACATAATGCAACTGACAGCTAATTAGCAGTTGGTAGCTGCTTTGCGGAGCTTTTCTTGTTTATTTTAATTTTATTTTTTTTCATATTTAGTTGCCCTGACAAGTATTAGTTGCGATTGGCCCAATTAATGAATGCACAAACTAACTAAAATAACACACGCAAATGCACTCATACGCACACACACTGCTGCAAACACCGATTCTGCTCGCCCGCCTGCCTAAGCGTTAGTCAGCCTGATTGTCTGCCGTATTTCGTCACTGTGGCTCGCTGGTCGTTCGCAGCATGCGCAAACAAGATGGCTCAGTATTACGCAAACTCCCAAGTGAGCAGCACACACAAACACACTCACACACACACATGCGAGCTGGCCAAGAATACAGAGCAACTAGCCATTGTCATGCCATCGCACACACACTGTAGCCAGCCTGTTCGGTTTAGTTAACGCCCCTTCCCAAAGTCGTTGACGCTGGCGGCGCTGCTGGCGTCGATGTGCGTACGCTTCGGCGCCGCTGCAACTGTTGCTGCTTAGTGGGGTATGTGTGAGCGTTGCTGATTTGTTGTGTGAAAGCAATGTTGTGATTGGTGGGCATTTCCAGTGCAGTGATGGTGTGAAAAAGTGGTTGATGTGCAATGAGAGAGAGAGAGCGAGAGAGTGAATTGAAAGAGTCATGAAATGGTTATCAATGTTAACGGAACGTAGTGGGATAAGAAATGCCGTCGATAAGGCAGTGTTTAACTTTATAATGGCCTGCCTAGGGAAAAATACAATTAAAGGGACGGCAAATTGGCTTTTTGAATATTTTGATTCGGAAGCTGAATTTGAAGATCTATAAGATACATATTTAATACGGATTTACGCAGTTTTATTATTTATTGTATAAAACAAAAATTTGGAAATCGTAAATATTATAGTAAAATTTAACGCAGACGAACTCAATGTGTGTAAGAGACGCGTCATTCTTGACTGATTTATATATTTTATAAGTTTTAAATGATATTCCAAGTGTATATTAAAACTTGTTAAAAAAAAAAATAAAAATTAATAAAGCATCAAAATAATACTAGCGGTATTATTATTAGGTTTAAGCCTGAATTTGCATTCAGTGAAGTCCATAATTGTTTCTTAAGGGCTTTTTAGCTAGGAATAAGTAATAATCATAGAAAAACCATCATTAGGATTATAGGGAACAAAATCAATCAGAGGTTAGGGTGTGTTAATCTATTAGTTTTTTGTGACACATTTTACGCTATTAGAACAATTACAAAAACGTCAGACACTTTGAATTGTACCGGGTTTTAACGGATCATCTTATTGTATGTTTCTACAGAAATTTTTTTTACTGTATAAGCAATAGATGTCCGCGTATATATATTCCCAAAACATAAAACTTTAGAGCATATTATAGGTGGTCAGAGTAGGTGAATGAGACAGGGTCCTAAAATTTGCCTCAACTATATTTTTTCTAAAACTGGAGGAAATTTAATTTTATATTAAGAGTTTTTAGAGGGTATCGGCGGTAAATATGTAAAGCTTATTAAGTTAAGATTTAAATAAAATTGAAAAATAAGGTTGTTAAGTTTTTTTAATTTAATGAAAATCACTATTTGGACCTTCTGAAAGAACGCGTTTAGGCAAAATCTTTAAAATTTAAAACAGATACAATGTATAATTTATAATGTAATAATGTATGTATAATAATATATTGACAAATATATAGGTCACTAAGCCAATAAAATTAAATGTTTTTAAAGAGCTCAACTAAAATTTGAACAAACTAAATTTTTGGATAAAAAATAATTTAACGCTCATGCATGTATCCTACAAAACGTGTTTACATATTTGTACAAATATACATAAAATCATTTGCCTATATGTATAAACTATTGCTAATGGCATATCAGGCTTTCAAACAAATGGTTGGACCATCCTTTATTCCAAGCGGCCACGCAACTCTGTGACTTTTCGCACATCTTCCATGGAATTTTAACCTCTTCCGACAGAAATGCTAATACATACATACACATATACTTACATACATTTTCTAATTGTACCCGCTTGTATCAAGCGAATTTCGCAGGAACAAGTGTCAGTACTGTGGTCACTCCTGCTGTGTTGTCGTGCGCACGCATTTGGTAAGCCTTTCAAACCGTTAAAAGTACTGCGTTTGCTTGACTTCCAATGGCATCCAGCGGTGAAGATTATCACTTTTATGATTTGCCATTTGTATGGTTTTCTTTCGATTATATTGTTTACCTAAACATAGTACATAACTGTTTAGCTAACTGTAAAATTATTAGCATTTATGTATTCATACACACATGCATATGTATGTTAAAATTGTTTATTTTTTTGTATGTAACTAATTGTAACTAAAAAAAATACCAAAATTAGTATTTAATAAATCAATTTCGGCAAGAATGATTGAGCAGAAGCAGTTGCCGATAATTGTTTGTGTGGAAACGTTTCGGCGTATGCAACACGCTGGCAATAGACATACCACCAGACAGCTGTCAACGAAAGGTGAATGTTGTTGTTGTTGTATTTGTTTATAGTGCGGCTGTGCGCCACAAAATGCTACCAAATTCCGCAGAGATTTACATATCTCCAACTCTGAGCGTGTGTGTGGAGTGTCAAGCTCTTACCGCGTAGGGTTAATCCAATAGAACAGCAACAGCCGCGACCAAAGGACACCTGGGAATCGGGGAATGGCAGCAATTTCATTCGGTTGCTGTTACGCTTCGTCAATATGTATATGTGTTTATGAGTTAAGTAAAGGTTATTAAGGTGTTGTGCGCGCTTATGCCATAAACAGAATACATCACAGCGGATTGCAACTCAGTGCAACGCAGTGCAGCGTATTCAAATTAGTTGTGGAACAATTTCGTTGATACTTTACAATTGACTGGATGCAACTGGTTCAAAAGGGCTTACTCAAATGTTGTTTAGGTCATTTAAAAATATACAGTGTTGTGCAAAATTTTATTTCCACTTTTGTGATTTTTTTTTGGAAATTAGTTCAGCTTATGTATTCCAAGAGCATTAAATTAACATCTTTTACAACTGGATGTATTCAAAAATATGCGTGTTATTGTTATTTCATGTGCCTAGTGGATGTGGTCTTTTGAAATTTATTATTAGTAATTTTTTGTGTTTTTATGACAATATGTCCAATTATATAGCTAATACTGTACTTATAAATTGGACATTTATTAAATTTTTTGTCAAAAATGCTTTTGTTTTCCTGGTAATATTGCAAATTGTAGATGTGCCCAATAATGTGGCACGTACTGTAAGTTAATATCAATGTTTTTTTTTTTTTTTTTTTTTTTTTTTTTTAATTTTTTTTATTATTCTTCCAAGTGTGTCTAATAATTTCAACTATACTGTAGTGTTCTTATATAAGTATACTTTTTCGGCACATGCTTAGGCAGTCGCCATAATTGCGCTTGTAATAATGATTTTTCTTATTTCTTATAAAAAAAAACACACACACATATACATATTTTCATGCAACACCGCTCTCGCCTCTCCACTGGGAGCACTAAAGTCAAGACATAATTCATTAATAGTTCATTTCATAGCGATCAGTGACTATGTGTGTACATTTGTATCACTGCATATATGTATATATGTATGTATCGCGAAGCTGTGCGAGACTATAAGTAACCTTGCCTTTGGTCGTGCCCCGCTTTAATATGGACAAATCACAAAGAAAATCACAAATTAAATATTCAATACTGCTACACGTCTGGGAATAATCAAACGAGACTAAATATTTGTTGTTGGTTTCGTTGAAAATCGTGTCGCTGTGCATAATGGATTTTATGCCTATTAAAGGCTAAAGATTAAATACTCAGCAAATTATTGTTTTAGTTGCAGTTGCAGTTGTTGTTGTTGCTGGCATTGGATTGCGACTGTCTCCCAGGCGTCATAATCAAGCCATTGAACTTAGCTGATACGAATTTGTATTGGCGCACATCCCCTGTGCCAACCCGGCTGACACGCGCATGCAGTTAAGCTTCTCCGCTGCTCCCCCTCACACCTAACGAAGCGTATAAGTAACATTCGAATGTACATGGTCCAACCTTTGACTGTTTGGCATGTGAACGGTTGATCAAAAAGATATCATGCAAAATCTCGCTCACTCTCTCTCAAAAGGCACTCCACTTACCTCCACTCTCACAACCCCATCCCAATATCGCTTGAAAATCATCTCCAAATCACTTCAATTTCACGGTTTTGCCTACTTTTTAAATTGTGTTAACCGCAAATGCGTTGAAAGAGCTTGGCTGCGCGATTCACAAGCAACTCCGTTTACCGTTTTATTAAATAGAGCGCAGCGCTTCAGCGTCTCGCGCAAACTCATCTTCATTCACTTCGTACAAATCAATTGTTCCGCACAATTCAAATCGCTGGCAGTGCTTATTTTCGCATTCGCGACTCTTCACCAAGCGTTCGTCGTGTTTGGGGCGCAGAACGCGACAGTTTGCGCTGCTTAATTCAATTCCCTATAATTTTATGATTCGTCAAATGTGCGCTCACAATATCCACAACACGTTGATGACATTTAAAACTTTTTAATGGGTAATCAAATTATTTCCAATCGTTACATTGTTTGCGGCAGCGGCGCTCACTTAATGGGGAGGAATGCAGCGAGATGGGAGGTGAGCGTGTGGCATGAATGTGGTTGGAGCGTTGCTGGGAAACTTAGATTCATACACATGTATCTATATGGTTAATGAAGCACTTTTGTAATTTTCCACGTTATTGATTACATTTTTCGAATTAAGTTGACGGCTTAGGGCATGAACCGAAGCTGTTTGGGGCGAGAAATGCTTAGTAAGTAATGTGGAAGCTTGAAAGCTTAAAGATTCACTCATATGGCAAGTGACCGTAGTTTTCTTCCCGCCAAGTTTATTTCTGATAAGCAGCCATTAAAGAAAGCTGACTTTTGAAGTCGCGGTTAAAGTAAGAAAACAAGAATCACTACAAGAGGGTTAAAAGTATACAGCAAAAAATGCTCCGTACAATTAAGTTCCACCTCAATGGAGTGTTGCATTTTTTTGGTTTCCATCCAAGTCAGTTAACAGTAAAAAATTAGGTACTGATTGGCTCCAGAGCAACAACGAGCCCAAATTTCCGCGTCCGTCTATTCTGTATGCCTTGACTAATCATCTTGCTCCCTACTTCTCTCTTTAATTTTTTTCACGACCTCCAACAGAGCAAGAGATTACTTCGGTTAATGACGACCGAAGAAGTAGTAAACTTTTCTCAGTGTGGACTAAATTCTCTAACTATACTAAATGCTACCTTAGAAAAACGAACATGTTCTATACTGTAAACACTCGATAATCTGTTAGGAGATGCTAAAAGGATGTGCGATACAAGAGAAGCCGACAAAAGTTCGGCTCTTTGGCTCCACTTTCCTCATCGGTTGGTACGTAACCTAATATTTTAGTCAGCATTGATTCTATTAGGTCATATTTCATCAATATCTTCTGAATTCGAGCATATCGAAAATTAAACTAGACCACAAGTGACGATTTTTCGGAAGCCCTGCAGCCGAGTTCTGTAATCGCAATCTTCATAGAAATTCGCCATTGCAGTAGCATTTATAATACTTTCAGAAGTGGGTCATGCACAGAACTCGACATAGTTGCTACTCGGAACGCATTAATTATTCGCCCTAAAGAAGATAATGACAGATTGAAGAGCTTTGGTGAGCTCCTGCTGATTCGTTTCCTCACAGATGCCCCACCTGAGATCTAAAATCTTACAGATATCTTTCATTTTCATATTGTTGTAGTTGCTACTTGCTATAAATCAGCTTTAATGCGGTCAAAATTCATTCAGGCTGAGCTAATTTCTATAACAATACTTTACCTAATGATTACGCTTATCCTTGATTATCCTTATCGTTGGCACTACATATGGACAGGAGTATCCTCTTCAAATAACAACTCAACTGCCAATAAATTTATGTACAGATGTGCTAATATTTAATTATTATTTACAGATAACTAGGAACACACAAATTAACTCCTTTGTATAACCGCACACACACACAAACACACACGAACACAGGACACACTCACATTTTCGAATGGAAATTCATTGGAGTGAAAACACGAGAAAAGTAGCAACAACAGCAGCACTACACTACTGTGTGAGCTCATCAGATCAAGTAGAGGCTAGAACAACAACAACAACAACAACACTTCGTAATTATTGCAATCTGATGCAAATGTGTAAAGACTGGAAATTTAAATAAATCGACAAAGGCAACAGACAGACAGCTAAAGCGCAAAAGAATAAGAGAAAGACAGAGAGCGATAGAGAGAGAAAGACAAAGCGTAAAGGGGGAGCGGAAACGTTCAAATGCGTCAACATGGCAGGATATCGGGCGGAAATGTATGCAAAGTGATACATTGCCGCTCAATGACAACCAAGTCCAAGTGAGTGTACAATATGGCATGGGCGGCGGGAGGCAAGGACATATGGAGGGATAAATGATGCAGTGGCCTTTGTAATTGTTTTGATGGGCAGGCGAGAACAACGAGCTAACTCTTTATTAACGAATGCCACTTGAAATTGCCAAAACTGAAAATGATATATATGTTCGTATGTATGTTCCAAGTGCAACACAGAAGAACACAACATTGAAGGCGTGCTGGGGGTGGCTTATGCCCTCAAGGAGATATATATGCGTATGTATTGTATGTATTGTAGCATTTGTTTGCCTATACGCGAGGTAGTTAAGGTATTATGGCAACAAATGCGGTGGTTGCAACAGTCAATAGTAAAAATATGCCACACACACACATACGCAACGCATACATTAATTTCGTATAATATTTTTGCACATATGTGCCACTTATTTTATAAAATCAATTTCCGCTTGCCACAAGCAACAGCCAGTGCTGCCGAGAGTAGCGGCTCATTGATCATGTTTGCTCGTTTTTTTTTTGTAATTTATATTTTTGTTGCAATCGGCATTTATGGCATAAGCTCGCATTGCTGCTGGTCGTCGCCGCCCCATGCTGGTTGTTGAAATTCACGGTTGCATATGCAACACGGCGTCAATGTGTGTATGTGTGTGTGTGACGTTAACAAATGTAGATATTAGTTAAGCCGCTGCTCCTTATTATTCGTAAACTAAGCACTTTGCTGGAGGGGTGAGCGCTACTCATATTTATTTGATATACCGCCCGCTGTGGGTTAAAGACAGCTGAATTGGCCATTAGAACCTCTATTCTGTTTCTATTCTATTTTTTCTGCTTCTGTTTTCCATTTTTTTTGGTTATTTTAGCTGACAAATGTGAAAATTAGTGAGTTAACTAATTTTCTAACGGCTCTCTGAGGCATCGTCGGCGAGCTTTTTTGTCGTGGATGATCGGGAATATGCGTTTACTTCTAGTAAAAACTGTTATTCGGCAAAAGTTCAATATATGTTAAAAAAAAGACGCTTATTTGAAGGTGTGACAGAGTTAATTTGCTACAAAAAAGATGAATTGTGCCTTGTGCCAATGAAAATGTGAAGAAATTTAAATTTATTAATGAAGAATTTTGTAAATTTTAAGTAATTTGTATAAAAATTATGTTTAAGATGGTGTAATATACATAAATCAGTTGATGGCCCTTGGGTGTATAAAACTTTGCGTCCGTTTCGGTTACGTAGACCCAATTGTCGTTGGAAGGGTTGAGTGAGTCAATATGCCTTATGGAAAATATTCAATTTCGAAATTCTAATGTGTACTATTAGTATCTCTGGCATAATGTTCTCTGTAATATTCTGAACACTTTTTCTTTAAATATCAGCAGCTCCGGCACAACTTGTCTTTTACAAATATAAAAGTTCGACCTCATCCGATTCTATCCAATCCAGAAATGAAGTCAAAGTATCTAAATAACTGATTTTTTATATTTTTCTTTTCAAAACTAACTGTTTTTCAAGTCAATCCATAACATCCTGAGCCTATCTTCAGGTTTCAATTCGACAAAACCTTTTGACAAGACGGAGAAGCTAAAAAGCCTTGACGGGTGAAAAGTACATGAATTCAATGGTATTATTGGACTAGTATCTTCATGCAGTTCCGGAGCTTTAACCCAGCGAAATGCGACAAAAATTGAATATGTCATAGAAATTAGATCAGCGTTATATGGATAAGAAGATTGCAAATCCCAGGAAATAGAGGCTACCTACCTCCACACTTACGGTGGAGGGATGTGGGTGCCTTTTTTTGGAAATTAGAAGACTTTGCCGGCTTCTAAGCTCATGCAGACGTAAGGATGGTATAAGTATGAATAACGTATGTATAGAATCCCAAGCGGAAGAGACATTCGATAGGTTTCAGATGCCTATACACCGATTAAAGTTAACTAAAAACGCTCAATGAAGTGGCAATGGTATTGCCAAGTGGTGTTGGCCTCATCAAACAGTTTATTACATAATTGGCTATAGAATAATGGCAAAAGACAAATAAAATTTCTATTTTATATACACGAAATATATTACGGGTGTCATATATAGCTTTAAAGGCACCGTTTCGTGTATCTCCAAGGGATATTAACATTCGTTGAGTCGTGTACACTTCTTCGGATTTCTATTCTACCTTTGAAACTCTCGTTACAAGTTGAGATTCAAAAACTGTCAGAACAATATCCACCTGCTGCTCAAATTAGAAGAAATTATCTCCCTTTTTTGGGCAGTATTTGCGTTTCTCTCCTGAGCTAAGTAAGGTTTCCACTCTCGGCAAGCGACACAAAATGTTTGCAACATTCTCTCCTTGCACCGCAATCACGCAAATCATTAAATAAAAGCATTTCAACTCAAGTGCAATTGTCGAAAAATCACATTACACGCTTCAGCGAATCTTAAAAAATTGTGAAATTGGAAATTGTGCAATATTTGCACAATATAACTGTACAAAAAGCCATGTAGTGGCCAAAAAATTAAAGCAAACATACTAAAAATTTTCACAATTGACATGAGAGACCTTCAAAAAATAGCAGCTCGCTGCATTTGTAGCAATTTGAAGCAATTTTTTAGGCATTTATTTGCCGAAATCCAGCACATGAGCTTACCCTTCCCCTTCAACTTTTATTCATTCATATTCATAATTTGTGATATTTTTAAACAGGTTTTTTCATTCACTTCTTTGGGTGGTATGCGGAAATTCGTATATTATTCTTCATTTTACTTTCATGTTTTTTTTTTTTTTGTTTTTAAAATTTTGGGCGTTTTGCATCTATTGTATTCGTGAAATGTGATTCGGTAAATATTTAATGCGTTAAATATTTAATGAATGTGCGTTTACTGAAATTAGTGTATGCCAGAGGATATGTAAATTTTGCATACTTGAGTACGTGTGTACAGATAATATGTGAATGAGAATTTGTATATATGCAAAGGTATATTACTTGTAAATATTGTAGGATCTATTATACGACTGATTACAGAAGTAGTGCGTTTTTGTATTGTTGATGTATGGATGTATTGATCGCCTTAGAATAGAATTAATATCATGGTCTCGAAAAGTTATTCTCACTTGGTTTTAGAGAAATACTGCATTATATTCAATAAGCTTGCTTTTGGTGGAAATGGTCTGTTTGGTTCTAGTTAGATACCTACTACTCTGGTAACTATATTGAAAGGTATTTCCAAGGAATGGAGTCTGTTCTTAAACACCTTCCATATAGTGTCTTCATTTCTTTGGAAAGCTTTCATTGGATCTGAATTGCAGCTGGTAGCTTGACCTTGACTGCTAACAGCCTTTCAGTATAGGCACATAGACTATGTGCCTTCTAATCGATCTTCACTGAATGCTTATAGTATGGGTTTCCCTGAAATTGGAAGTAGATGAAAGGTACTGAGGCCACATCTCTTGATTGGATGTAATTTTTACACTATTGAGTGTACGTACGTAGTCGGAACAGACCCGGACTTATATCCGGCCAAGAAATGTTAACTCGGCAGCATTTTTCCGAATTATTTCGGGAATATTTTCTAACAACAACAACAACTCTTGACAAAAACAAAATCTTTGCTTTTACAACAAACCGGTAGATGTCGCGGTGTATACATTTCGTGATTTTCAACAATTCATTTAAAATATTGATTTTGATTTTGAGAAGAACTAGCCTGCTAAAGCTGGCTGTTTCAAATTTTTCATTCAATATACCAAAAGTGATCGATTTGTGATTACATACAAGAAGAACTGGAAGTGATAAAATTTTAACTAGTTGTGCAACTGGTATGTGTCTGGTCTGGGTCTGTCTACTGGGTTAATGCTTTTTTATTCAATGACTTCCTACCACACAGTTTTCTTTATTTGTTTTTATTTTTGTAAGTCAACAAATTTTTTAGTAGCCACTTATCCATTCTTTGAACAATTCACTCATGTTTATTTAAAAATTTGGCATTTAAGCGCCTAATTGCCACAAAGTTGTTGAGGGTTTTGATTTGTTTAAAGTGTTTGTAACGATTATTGTGCCGCTGAGAGAGAACAATTTTATCTCAAGACGTTTAGTAAATTGCGGTTTTATATTTATGGCTTTTGTTTAGAGATAAAATTTTCAAAAGCTTTTCTATTTTTTTATTTTTGCTTTAACAAAGCTTTTGTGATAACGCCTATACATATGAATAATATGTATGTATTGTACGGTAATCGCAATTTCTAGCTTTAAGCGTTTCTTTTGTGTGGACTTAAATGCTGCAATAAAAAGAAATTGTAAATAAGAAGACGAGAAGCGAGGGCTTCAAGAAAGTTTAACAAAAACCTGCCTGCCAACCTGCAACTATAGAAGCTGCTTAATCACACCACTCTTCTAAGAGCTTCAGAAACTTTCGCACAGATATACACATACGCACATACTGTGCTCGTCGAAAGAGTATTCGTGTACTTTGCTTGTCTATTTTCTTTGTTTTTTTTTTTTACCTTTTCAACTTTCAGCACACATTAGTTCCTCCCATGGCCCCTCCACACACATACGTGTAAGTAACTATAAAATTGCAGCGGTAAGCAAAGTTTTGCACAATCTCGCGTTCAATTGCAAGCAGACAGGAGCAGCAGCTCTTTATTGTGGAGGTGGCGGGTCCACTTTGCTTGCCTTGACTTGGCCCGTTTGGTTAGCTCGGTTGCTTGACTGGGCCGTCGGCGTTCCCCTGGTGTACAATTAGGCCGTAAACTAAACATGTGCGGGTATCTGCTACGCACCACAAACACACACACACGCACAGTCGACTGAATTGATGAATCTTTTGTCCCGCACCGCCACAGTTTATACGACGTTATATAGTCAACAGATAGCAAAAAGTCCGATTACTACTTTGTAGTTGTAATGACTAGCGAATAATAGTGGCGAGTACACACATGCCAGCAAATGCAACTCTGTATGAGCGTGTACCTCCACTCAATCGGGCTACTGCCTTCCCCACCGCCGAAACCGCACATCTACACTGGATCACACCACAAACTACCGACGACGCTGACGGCGAGGATGAGGACACAGTTGCCGCTTTCATCGCCCCAATATGGCACTTTTGCTCTGTAATGGGCTGTTGACGGTTGATTATTAACCTCTGGTTGTACGATTAGTCGTGCGAATGTCGGGCGGGCGATAAAACGTCAGCTTATAAAACAGTAGTAAGCGTACCAGCGAATGGACGGAAGGAGGTAATGAAATCGTAACAAAGTGTTTGCAGAAGACAATGAAGAATATCAGCATACAGGTCTCCGGGTGGTGGCACGAGTTCAAAGACGCAGAGTACAATGAATATGTGTCAACTTTCAAACGTCTGCTGACTTTTTTATTGGCTTACATATGTGGCAACTTTGGTGGGGGTGGTATTAAATGCACTAATGTGTATGTTGTTAGTGCTTTCCCTTTTATGAGATGCAAATAATGGCGTGCGAAGATTTCATAAAATACAATGTTTGCACCGAGCTTTAAATGTGCTACGTGATGTTCCATATTCTCGTGATAAATCCAAATGTATTCTTCCGAATGTACAAATAGCCAGTTGGACGACAGCTCTCGTCTATGAGAAGGAAAAATGGCAAAGATAGGAAGGCGGTAAAAGCTTTAGCTTCAACTTATTGTTTCTTCTTTCCAAAAAGGTTATTTCTATGTAACCAGAGAGGCTAAGATGTATATATACCCGACTCAGTTTTCCACCTGGTATGATTTCACAGTCGAATCAGTTTATCCTAAGAGCGAAAACAGCAACTTGAGCTGAGGAGAGCTACTGAAATCAACGGGTTTACTCTTGAAGTTCCGCAAATTACGTAACAACGCTAGACGAGAGCTTCTGAGCATCGTAAGTGACTGCGTTGAGTGCGAGATGATCGGGCTGAGGGTCCTTGGTATCGAAACTCGGTCGACAACAAATTTGGCAATTAGTCGAAAACGGAAATAAGTTTAGAGACGAAGCAATGAGTTATATTCAAGGCAGAGAGTACGCTGAAAAAATCGGAAGACCTACTACCTTTCACAAGAAAGTGGTGAAGTTTAGTGGTGATAGTGGTTGCAAGGAATCTACTAGTTAAGCATTGTAAACATAAGAGAGTTTGCTATTGAAGTTAGTCAGTTAAGTTATAACGGACTATACACTAAGACGTTATGTGTCAATGGGCAAACGAAGATACATTTCTGCCAGGTTTAGCAGAAGGTTTCCAATTTGTTTGAAAACCAGTCACGATATCGACAGTTTAGACCTTACTTTTGGTCAGGTAAATAGGTGCTCCAGAAGGTTTAACGTAGTGGCTGCCGATTTTGCGAAGATGGGAGATTTGGTAGTTTTTCATCTTATGCCGAGCAATATCAGCTAATCAATATATATTTCAATCAACATGGGTGAAAGTGCCCTCTTTATTTCGACTTTATTTACACATTGTCAAATATAGAGTACTATTATATAAGTTACCCTAAGCTTTCGAATGCTAATAATTTCATTTCTTGGAAAGATTATGACAAAGAAGTGAAATACGAAAGCCTGTAAAGCCATGAGGGACAATTTAATTAGACGAAGTCAATCCATATTGCATGCCACTCTCACTATCAATGTCCTTTTGACCTCAACTTAGCAGCGGTAGTTGAAGATATCAATCAAGAAGGAGGCTTAAACACTACCACCACAAGTTCTGTCCTCTTTTTGTTTTGTTCGTTCTCTTTAACTGCAGCAGAGAGCCTGAGAAAGTTAAACAACGAAAATGCACTTTCCTCTACAAAAACCCGAACAATCTCACGCTCTCTAAATTGGAGAACATGAAAGCATGTAGCTTATATACAAGCGTACCATCCTTCCGGAGTGGCGTGATGCCACATTTTTCGCGTTTTCAGCGCAATTGTCACGCCCCCTTCAAATTTGACCAAAATGACGCCCAGCTTGTGAGGCTTCTTGTGGCCATTTGCAACGTTTATCGGATTGTTTTATGCGAATCTGTTGTTCAACAAGAAATGATCTCGTTTTTTGTTACAGTTGTAGCTGATGCTACTGTTGTTGCAACCTACGCAGTACGCTTATTTGCTCTTGGACACGTGACAACGCTGACACGTGTTAATCGGTAAGGGTTTCGCAAAGCCGAGTACCGATTGAGCTATCATTGCAAGTTATTTGCCATTACGTGTGTCCGTGTAAGTGCATGAGTTTTCTCCTTAAAATCGCTGGTTAAGCAGCCGTGTACAAGCAATTCACCACGCAAATATTTCCGGCGGGCGGGCTGAGCGTTAGCGGGTTTGACGCGTGCGGCGGGAGGGAAGCCATTATGCCACAAATCGATTAACAATGTGCTTATGTATGTTTTTACGATTGTGAGAGAGTGTGTGTGTTGCAGGAACAAAAGGAGGCCTTTGATAGATATCAATTGATAGTTTTCAAAGAGAAAAGAAAATAATCATATATACTTATTGGATAAGGCTGATTAATTACCGGTAGCTAACCACCACAAACATATACAAATATATACATACATCCATATATATGGTGGAGAGATTTATCTGTTTGCAGAGCTGCGCAGTTTTAGCCAAAAATCTAGAAAAAATTATTAAAAAAATTAAATTTTTTTAATATAAATTTTTGTATTGATTAACATATGTACGCAACAATAAAAATCAAATAATAATAATTAAAATTAAAAATAAATTTTTTAAATTCATGAAAACAAATATATTCTTTTTAGTTAATAAATCTATAAAAAGTAAAAATTTTAATGGATTTTAATTAGAAAGAATTACGTGTTATATAGAGACCTCACCACGTTACCACAAAAGGTTGCACTTATTGTGTTTTTTTACCACAAGAAGAAAGTATAATCCGAAACTCAGCCCTCTGATTCTGGAATGAAATCGATTGAGTACTTCGAGAAAGCTTGTAGTTGGGGTTCACCCTTGATATCAGGCTATGTGGGAACTCTCATCTACACAACACGCTAAGTAAATCTACTCGGACCTTATAATTAGACTAGCGGACTCTTTATTCGGACACGAGTCTAACGAACTACTAGCTAATCGAATGAATAATATCGAAAAGTTGTCAATTAAAATTATGTATTTTGGTGGTTAAAGAAAACTTATTAATGAAACCACCACACGGCAACCCATGAGTTCCATAGCTTGGGTTTAGTCTTAGCTCTGAGAGCATTCCCAAACATCTCCATATTTTTGCTCAAACAATGAAAGCATCGAGAGTGCCTCACCTGCAATTATTCTATCATCAAAATAATTATCAGTCAGCTTCGTCAGTGAGTTCTAGGGCTCGGTAGATTGGAAACTAACTTAAGGATATTAACCAGTGCGGGAATAAATCTTTGATAGGGTGTATAGGGTGGTATATACATATAAGTCGAATATGAACTCCATTATGTGAGAGAAGTTTCTAGTTTTTTTAGAGAAAGTTTTCTAGTAATATTTTCGAACAGTGATCTTTAAAATTAAATGAAATACTAATTTCCATAGGGAATACTGAATATCTGCTAGAAAATCCTTTTACTTGCGAGAGCGAGCCGCATAACTTATAACCATGCGAAATTTGTTGTATTTACATAATTAAAATTTATTAGCTCATAATTTTAATCTTTTTTTATCAAAAAATCCCAATTTTTTATAATTGCTTCACATTTGAAATTTATTATGTAAAACCTTCACACTTGATGAGTAGTGTGAAATTTTTTGACTTCAATTTCAAGTAATCCTTAGAAAAACACAAAATTATTTTTAAAATAAAAAAATTTTTACCACGAACCTTTTGAGCTGCATATATATATATATATTTGTATTTACTGCCTTCCGCTAGTGAGGAGGGGATGATTCTTATTTATTAGTTATGGCCAACGAAAAAAATAATAGCAATTTTTCATGAACACCGAAAAACAACGAAAGGACAAATACGATGAAGTCATGTATGCAGATTAATGAAGGGTTCATAATGAACCCCTTGAGTTATTAATAGCAAAGATGCAATGAGAGCAGAGTAGAGCGAATGGACATAGAAAGGGTTAGAGAGAAAATTAGATGAAGGTGGTACTCGAAAATTAAAAAATACAATAATTGTAAATAAGTGAGTCAAGGATGGAGGACCAGAGGAGCTCAGTTATCCGTTGGAGTAAAAAATTAGATCAACTGATTTAGGCACGTCTATTTGAGTTATATTATAAAAATAAGAAAAAGAGAAAAACTGTATTTAACAGCCACTAGGGAAGCGAGGCTTCTCATAGAGCTTTCATCAACAAGTATCACAGGAAATAATACATCGGAGATAGTTCAGAAGACCCATAATGCTTATACGTCTTTTATGCGAGAATTGATCACAAGAACGATATTATTCTTCAACGGATAGTAAGATACCAGGCATCAGTGAGTGAGTTTTGGAAGTCTCTTCCCAAAGCAAATTGGCAGATTGGTATCTGAAACCTTCAGGTGTTTAAAAATGCACTCACTTACAAAACCAAAGTATTCGCTCAGATTTAATTTGTTAGATTATATCAACCCCTTTAAAAAGCTCTCTTGAATGAATATTTAATACTTTCCTCCTCTCTTCTACTACAAAAAACATCAAGGTTCATAGTACCCCATTGTTTGCCGGGTCTCAATTTCTCATCGATGTTTGAGAATTCAGATCTTTTTTCGGTGTTTCAGTTCTGTAGATTGTTGTAGATCTCCTCAGTAAAATTTTTTTTAGCTTTTGCCATCAAAGACAGCGACTTATTAATATTTTTCTATCTGAGAACCTCGAGATCAATCGACATATTTGGAACTTCTTTTTGATCTGACATTAATGTTCGAGCCATGGGTGAAATAGCTTTCTAGTTTCTTGATCTAATTAGAATTTATTTGAATCAATATTTAAGTAACAGAAAGGAATAGTAGAAACGATACCATTTATTAAACACTCAATATCAAAGGATCTTTTCCCGGAAATTAATCCGTATTCAATCAGCACTTCTGCGGCGTTCAATATTTTTATAATTTCAATATAACCTTATGTAGGCTATAGTTCCATGACTCCTTTGATGACCTTCAATATTGCTTAGATCAGACTAAAAGTGGTAAATCGCTGAAGAAGACAAGGCAGAATGCATATCATTGGATGTCTATATAAGAGGAGCCTAGCAAAAAATTAACAAATATAGTGATATCATTTAATTTTTCTTTTCTCTATAAACTTTATTTTACACACCTTAACTTCAGGTTAATAGAGCTGAGAGGAACCAAAAACTATGTAAAATATGAATTTAAAGTCTTGGACAATTTTTGAGCTATCTTCAAGAAAGCGCATTATTATTAAAGTGCAACGATCTGCATGAATTTTACACAAATCCATAAGCTGTTGTTTAGATTTTCCGGTCCTTCTCACATAACGAAAAGTCTGCATATGGAAATTGCGTTAGAATTCCCGCTGGTTGCGGTTGCATCAGACAATCTGGCAACACATGAACCGCAAAGGGCATGAGACACTTCACAAAAGTAACGCCTATGAAATGACTGCTCCTCTGTTTGCCACACAACTGAATCCTGCGTCTATATATGTATAAACGCCAGTTGTAGCTCAGGCGACTACTCGTAGTGCCCGCAATTATCAAGAACTTAAAAGTGCAGTGGAATTGACTGCATTGAAGCTTTTCGGCAAATTGGACAAATGCTTTTTGCAAATTGCTGCGTCGTCTTTCTAATTAGAATAGAGTCAACGCAATGACGTGATGCACTCGGACAACCGGACACTGACTAAAGGATTGGCGACAATTAGGCTATCACAGCCGCAGCCACATGTGAGCCATTAACACTCTATGCTTTCATTGTGGCTCTTGAGGGAGTTTCGAACGACATCCCCATTTTGTGAGTGGCGGAACTTGTAAGTCGCTTTTGCATTCGATTTTGTTCGTTACGTTTCATTTGTTGCTTTAAATCAAACACGGAAAATCAATTCAAAACTTTAATCAGCTTTGCGGCGAAGAGGAGACAAAAATTCGATTTGTCGCAAGGACTATTTGCTTATATCTACGGGGTACTCATATGTAAGTATGTATGCGATGTTGCATGGTTACCTTGTTGGAAAGACATTAAAAACTCTGCTATGCGAGAAATAATTTGTTAAGAATAATTTAAAATATATACCAGTTGTAAACTAGTTATATTTAGTCTAGTTGCCGATCTGTTTTAGTTTCAATTAGTGTTTAACTACCTATAGAAGTTATTAAAAAATATTTTTCAGACCTTTATTTTTCTGTTCAAGAGCTCTTTTTCACCAGCCTTTCGTGAGAACTTCTTTCTTAAAATGATATGTAACTGGATGACTTCATAATTTATATGGATAATCATTTCATAAGCCTTTTGAGAATTGACTGCCAACGAATGAAATTCATAAGATTCATAAGAGTGATGAGAGGGTTATCTTTTCAAGAACAACTTTCAGAAAACGTTTCTCTACATAATGGACTAGAATTTCAGAAAATAAATCAGTTCCATTTATAAATACACGGTTTAGAGCAAACTAAACCGTAAGTAAATGCTCGGAAAAAATTTGACATATTTTCCTTATTCTTTCTCGTATAAAATTTCTAAGCTTATATATTTCGAAAAGAAAGGTTTAATGAAACGATGGGAATTTTTAAATTCTTCAGAAGAGGCCTCTAAATATAATTATGTCTTAGAAGTGTTCCAAATCAATCGGAGATTGCCCGAATTATATCAAATTTGAGCATTAAATGAACGGATACATTGATTATCTAGGTTTCAGGACCTAAGGGGGGCATTATCTTTAAATTAGGGGGGATATCATTATATCTTTAGGGGGCATTATCTTAGACATCTGGCATTGGACACAGAAAGCTGACAACTGATATTGATAATATGAGCACTACAAAGAGAAAAGTGGAGACTTCTACAGTGTGTTAGGGCCTCAAATACACAAATAAAGAATTAAATGGAGCAAGGAGGAAATGCACAGAACCCCTGAAATCTAAAGACATCTTCCAATATGTCCACAAGAGGAACTACAGATGTACATTGAAAAGCCTTACCTTTCGAACAAAAGAGCTTGCATAATGTGTTCGCAAATATTGTACTCCGTTCCTTTTCAATACTGGATGAACATAGTTTTGATAAAAGTCCAGATTTTGCATGGTCATTAAGAACGTCTGACATTGAAAACTGGGGGCAAACACAAAAATGGGACTTGGAAGATCAGATCGACTAGTAAGGTTCTCGTTAACTTCGACTTCGGGTTTCACCATCTTAGCGAGAATCCAGCTTTCGCGAAGAAACCACGAACAACAAGGAAATTAATGTTCCTTTGTATACAATGTAAGTGAAAGTGGTCAAATTTTGGAACAGTGACATTCGTAGATCCGAACCAACTTGAGATTCAAGCGTTCTGTTCTCAGAGATTCAGAGTTCTCTTTTCAACTGGTTGCTCCATTAATGCGAGAGCTTCGATTTCTCTCGGCTTCAATGGGTCCTAGAGGGCATTCGCTTGCAGACAATTGAACATTGCCCCAGAGTTGTAATTCTTTTTACCAACATAATTCAAGCATAGTGATTTTGTTCTTACTCTCGGCATGTCCTGCATAAATTTACTACTCCTACCCCGGCAGTTGAAGGGAAATGCATGTTGGTGCATATGTAGATGTATGTGTATACGTGTGTGTGTGTGTGTGTTTGCGGTTCCAAAAAATAAAATAGTTCTTTGCAGTTCAACAGCAATCAAATTTATGAATTTTTTTCTAATACACTGAAGTGTTGCAAGTGCCACATATTGTAAGAGTATGTTACAAGGATAAAAAAATAAAAAAAACGAAAATGGGAAAAATTAAATAAAAATGTAGAATAGAAAATTTTCATATGCAAGGAAAAACCATCTGCATGACAGAGCACACTAGCGCACTTCTCCCAAAGGAGGTCTATGCATGTGTGTGTGTATGTGCGGCGGTTGTTCGCTGAGGAAAAAGTAACAAATAATATTTTCCCCACTATCCAGTTGAAACGAAATGCCTACGGTACTTTTGGCATGAAACAAGCAAATGAAGTAAATTTCATTTTCACATTTACAATTTTTTCAATATTTTTTTTTGCTACTTGCGCTTGTTTGTTTCTTGCCGTGGACAGCAAGGAATATGAAAACCAAACACACACACTTAAAAATATCTATATAAATATGTGGAATAATGTTGTTGGTGAAAATAAAATAATGTTTTAAAAGTAAGCTTTATGTGGCCAACAGGCAACCACACCAACGCACACATTCATCTACATATACACACACACATAAGCACTCGCAAATAAGAAAAAATTACTTTAAATTAATTTCGTTTGTGGCAGATGACTTTTGACTGCTTTTTTATTTCTGCTCATATTTTATATTTCTTCTTCTTCTACTACTTCTCACTTTCTACTTTATTTTTACGAAAGTATATTTATTGTATTGTGTTTTTATTGTTTTGTTTGTTGTTGCAGCTTGTTGGCGGGGTGTTTGCGATTCGTTAGAAATAAGTGAATTTGTGTGCTGCCCGCAAGTTATGTTTCCTTTCAATGTGAGTGATTTTGGCAGTGGTTTTTGTTCATGCGCCCACAAAAACATTTATGAATTTGCATATGTATGTGCGTGTGTGTGGTTGTAAAAGATTGTGTGGGTGTTAAAAATGTCAAGAATGCTGTAGAGGTAAAACAAACACATTCAAATTGCACGGCAGGTCAGTTGAGGCTGCTGATTTGGTGTAAGGAAGCGCGTTTGTCCTCTTGTAAATATATTTAAATGTAAGCTCATGTATATACATATGTATGTATGATTTTGATAATATATGCGTCGTTTGATTACAACTTTGTGCGGAATTTTGGCATGCACATATATGATGAGTGGATTTTTACACAACCTAGATAGTATGTCGTTTTTAGCACTTCGAAAATTTCGGAACATACTAGAATTTCTGTTAAAAGTATTATTTTAACCCTTTGGGATAGAAATTTCTGAATTTCGGGATCCCGAAATTTTTTCAGAATCGATCGTAATTTAAATTTTGATAATGCAAGTAGTTGGCTTCAGACAACGACATTCTTTCCATAAGAATGCCTGAAGGGTTTAAGATTTCAATACAGAAACATTTTCCTGATCCCAACGTTTCTTTTCTTATTAAATCCTCTCCACGTGAGCCCTCAACTAAGTTTTAGTTAAATATCTTATGGGTTCAACACTAGAACCATAATTTTGCACAACAGTGTACGATTCTGCATAAAATAATTGCTTTTCTACTTTTATTTCGCCATGAATTCGTAATGACAAATTGTTCATTTTTTAATCAACGCAGGAAAGTTGATTGCCGACAAATAAATTCAGTATTTTATTGTGTTTAATAGTTAGAAAATTCAGACATTTTATTTATTCTATCATAAATATTTTTAATACAATTTAAAGCAGTATTCTCAGGTGGGTTGTGCTCAATTAATATTAACAATGACCTGAGCAGTTCTTGATAAAATTCATTTGAGCTCTGGAGTAAACAATTATCTACGGGAAAGAAGCTTCCGATTAGAAAACCAGAGAGTTTTTCTTGGGGAAATATTAGCACATCTTTAAAAATCTTAAGAAACAATGAGAATGCACTAAAATCACTCGAAAGATCTATTCTCAGCAAGGTCTGTGGATCTGTATCCGTTGAAGCTGGCTACCGATCATTATGGTGAGTTCATTTCCATGACAGACAGGTCGTCATGGAATCAAGTTCAACTATCCAGAGTTGACACGGCAGCATTCCTCCAATTATTTGGTCAATGTTTTCAGCTACTAAATTACCAATATAGAAATGTGTCTGTCATAGTGATGAATGAAGGAAGATATTCATTACCAATGGAACAAAAATGAAATTATTCGATATCGGTTCAAAAGCTGTTTCCTCATAATTGTTTTATGACGCATTAAGTACTGAAAACAACGTTGGAGAGGACTGCTGATATGTAAAGGATTTTTCTAAGCGAGCTAAAGGTTAATATACGAATCTATGGATCCAAAAGATATGGTTTCTATAATGATACTGCTGTTGAAGGATTATTTTATTAACAAGATTTGAGAACACACTGAGCGAACTAGATAGGAAGCACGAATCCAACAAGCGGACGAACAGCTTAAGAGAAAAAGGCATTATTAATGGATTTGTTACGAAGAATGTCTTAAACGGCTGCGCCTATATTAAAGTCATAGCTACGCCTTTAAAATTATCACAAATTAAAATTACTGAATATTATGAAAAAAACCACACGCACATATTAGTATCTCCGAAGAGCACACACGCAGCTCGTATTCTGCTGAGCTTACCTTTTAATAGGCATTTAAATTATTAATCTCGTAATATAGGTATTTATAAATTAACCCAGCTGCTAGTTCAGTAACCGGAATGTAACCGCAAAGGGACGAACACACACACAAGAACATGAAACTCTCCATCTTGTGAGGCACTTAAAAGTTGAGGACGGACGCAATGCAGGTTGGTTGTTTGGTCTAGTTTGCCAAAGCATATGTGCTTTTACTAGTACCAATATATGTGTACCCACGTATGTGTGCGTAAGTTCGACTGCTCTTGCCTTTGAAAGGCTTGCATGTAATTTGTCAGCATATATAAACATTAAACATATAAGAGTCCGCATTAGATATTCGCCACAACATGCCTGACTTAATAATAATCAAATTTATATGCATCGTTATGTCTTTTAAAGGATACTATAAAAGCAGACAGACAAGATGACGAGGCACACGCTCACTGGAATAGAATAAAATGTGTAATAGCATGACAGTAATGAAATAAAAGAGTTAAATATGAACGAATTGTAGAGAAATGTGTGTAGTTTGGTTTTTAAACAAAATGACAATAACTGGATTAGGCGATCCCGAAAATACGGCACTACATTTTCGAGATTTCATTACCCAGTTTATCATTAAATAAAATTTTTACATCTTAGGCTTTATATACGTAGATATATATATCGGGATTTCGGGACTAACATTTTAAGACTACAAAATTTCGTTATTAGCAAAATTATTCTCACGTGGAGATATGTAGAATATACTTTGTGAGAAATCCCAAATCTCAGTTAATAAAATACTTTTTTTTTCTTACCAATCTATTGGTTAAATTTTTTTTTATGAAAAAACATAGGTGCTCTGCAAAATCCTGTTGATCGACCCTTGGTACGACCTCCTCCCTCCTCGGACCCCTGGTCGCCTGGGATTCTTCGCTTTGGTTAGATTATTTGCTCAACTTGAATTTAAATTAGAACTAAATCAGGAAATAGCCATGTCCATTTTATATTGCTCCAAAACTTATGCAAAAAAAAGATGGTACATAATGCTCACTTCCATCAAAACTCAACACTTCCTTTAGTTGTTTTCATTTTCTATCATTGTTCAAAATTTGCTATAAATTTCACCTAAATTCCATAGAATTTTCTTTTTTCGTTTTCATTACTTTACGCATCCACACACAGACACAAATAATTAAAAGCAAATGTATTGACATATGTTGCTTGGATTTTAAGAATGTACCCAGTCACTGTCTCTTTGCCTCCACAGTCTCTTGCCAAACATTGCTACTGTTAGTTACTGTTTTCTAGTTTCAAGGTGTGTGTGTGGGTGTGTTTTGTGTGCGGTCGGCGGACACATTAAAAAGCCAAAGGTTACTCTCTGGGGAAATATTTTAAACTCCAGCAGCGGCAGGAGTGCAAATAGTCAAGCAAATATGCTCTTTAGGTGCACACATACATATTTATATAAATATCTATGAAACATTCATGACTTGTAGGGAGTGTAGGCGTACATACATACACGCATACTTTTATTAGTAACTGTGACTTATGCTGCAAACACGTACTCACTATTGTCATTAAAGTAGTTAGCTACTGATGTGATGGCTTGACTGCCGAGAAACCCCGCCACTCAGTCGATCACTCATACTTCTCTGAATGTTTGGAAGTTTGCATGGATGTATTTTTGTGTATGAGAAAATTTTATGTTATAAAGCTGAAAATGAATCAAAATTTTGGCAGAAATAATTAATCTTGCATGCATATGGAGGGCTGTAACACACACGCTTGTTCATATGTTCGTATGTATTTGTATTTGTTTTAGTGCCACCCGTTAATGTATTCCACTTATCACTTAGTTTATTCACTTAAATGAGTTTATAGTAATTAACTGTTTACTTTTAAGTATATAATTATATTAAAAACTCTGCTTCTTCGTTGGTATTCATTTTACTTTCCCAACAAAATTACTAAATCTACTACTAATTTACTTTAATTTAGTTGAATGTTTAGAGTAGCTGAATGGATTGCTCATTTTTCAGTTGAAAATGTGATTATATGGGCTTATAAGTGAGCTTTCTGAGAGAGTTTATAGGCTCTAAGAATCCTAGGCTTACTAGGCTCTAACTGTAGTATACTAAGTAAGTTATACAAGCAGCTGCTTAGAACAGTCATAAGCAGCAAGTCTATATACCTAAATATCTTTATTTGACCCACTTTTAAATAAACCAACAAAATTTGTCTTCTTAAAAATCTTAACTCAACTGATATAGAGTAACTCATATAGAGATGAGATTTTTAAGGAGACAAATTTCTTACTCTTACTAGTAAGACTCTACTTCCGAATTCCGAGCTACTTCAAATTCCCAGACGAAACTTCCAAACGAACTTAGCAAACCGCGAGAGCTTACGTAATCCATCGACATATGTAAACTTACACAATTTACAGTTCTAAGCAATGCGTTAAGTAGGACTCAGGACTATCGAGAGTGGTCTTAAAAGCCAAAAGTTTCATCTAAACACTACCACATTTATGATAACCTCTAAGCAATCCCACAGAGGGTACGCATATTGTTTGGCAGACTCAAGAGCTGCAATTGAAGATCAAACCGAAATCTGTTCCCACGAATGTCGGATTTATGTAACCGGAACGAGCCCGTCAAGGATTGTCCACTCGGCAGCGACAAATGTTATATGCCTTAATAACAACAAAAACCAAATTATAGATGTTTGGTATAGTTCACTGCTCCTTAACACTTAGAAAACCCACTACCATTCTTCTAGCTACTATGCTTTCCTTAGTTTACGCCGCATTTTTTATAAAGTTCAAAAGACTTGAGACGTCTTCTGTTTGAATATCAAATAGAAATGTGTCAATTGTTGCGAACTTCTCCAATAACCATCAATCAAGTAACACCAATGAAACTCACTACACGTCTGCCAACTGCTCTTAACCTCAACCAATAAAGCGGACCGCCAAATCAATGCACCAAGATTTGGCTTATACGTAACATTCCTTTAAGTCAAATCCAAATGTCATTGGAAATTGCCATTATTTTTTAGTGTCAAATTCAATTTGTGAAAACTCACATTTCGAAATTGGGGCGACAACGGGCACAACCCCTGCAATTGCCAACTTCAACACACGCCAAGGCCAAGCTTCACAAGATAAGAAGTGTAGCACAAAGCTACGCCATTGAACTCCGTATATTCGCTGCAGGTGAGGACTTACATTCAATGTATGTGGCAGTAAGTGGGTGCATAAGTATGTGGCATCAAAGGAACCCTCCAATCCAGTGGTTGGGGTTAACTATGATTTGAATGACTGCTTGGCATTTCACTTGTGTGTTACCCTTTCAGTGCTCATTTTCAGCAATTCAACGGCGCTTTTCAGCAGGTGCAGCCCTGTTTAAGCGCTATTGCTTTCATCAGGTGACGCGCCATTTTCGCCTACGTCACGTGTCATGTCATGTCAGAAGTTGCGTTGAAAATTTAAATTACACGCTTTCGCTGCGCCTAAACCACAATGATTTCAAATGCAATACTGCGCGATAAAGCAGACGAAAACGACGTATGAGGGAGACGCAAAGGGTTGGACTGATGCTTTTGATGATGAGAAGAGCAAGAAATTGCAGCTGTAAACGACAACGAAGGTGTCGGTATTCCCATTTTGATGTTTGCGGCTAAGTAGCGCGCGTTAACGAGTTACTGACAGCGGCGGCCGGAGCGAGGATGACGACGACGAAGACGGTGGATTTAAGGAATTTAGTACAAATAGAAAGTGCTAAGTACCCAATGATATCTTATCTGCGGCGTCAAAAGGAACTCGTGCCTGGAAGTCTTAAACAGAGGAGAAGACGCGGGGGACAGCTTGACAAACGAAGGAAGGCGCCGTAGCAGGATTTTTATTAATTTTTTTCGCACGAAGTTGAAAACTTGAAAGACAAATGTGTCAAGTGTGAAAAAATTATAAATAAAGAGAGAAAAAATTGAAAATAATGCAGCGCTATAGCAAAGTGGGGAAGCGTTGTGCATTGTTGCAAAAAACTGTGCAAAAAGGAAGTAAACTGTCATTGTTTACACATTTGTTGTGTTGTCAGCTAGTGTTAAAGCGTTGCAAAGGAATTTTTCACATTAATCAGGCGCATAATTTTCGTTGGCTTCACAACAAATGCTTGTTTACACATTTATTGCGTAGAAGCTTGCGCATTTTTTCGAGCCGCCACGCGCACGGTGGGTCTTATTGTCGGGGCGGGTGAAGCGAGTTGATTTTTCGTCTTCAAAGTAGTTCAAGTCACCTCAGAAGTATAAACAAATATCCGAAGAAGCTGTCAATGCCGTCACAACATAGAGAGAGTTACATTGGTTCAGCTAAATGAACGACTAAGTATAGTCCCCGGCAAGTTGCAATATGGAAAGACCGAATCGAATAGGTACCCGATAGGGAAATCTCGGGAGTTAAGAAATTAATAAAGTGGTCTGATCTCGGATGAAGCAGACAAAGGTTTGTTGAAGCTTATAACAGGAAGATGTGTCAGACCAGGTTTCAAGTGTCGAATTTATGGACTACACCTTTTCCTTCACTTTACTTATAGTTCTCTGCATATCCACACCTAAAACAAGTATCTATTTGTACTCTCAATCCATTTTAAAGCAAAATCTGCATATCCAATTGACTTAAGTTCCCTCGGCATTGCAAAAGAACACACAGTGTCCGGTTTATTGAGCCCCACACTGATTGTTTCTTAAAGATTTTTAGCTTTTCAATATTTTGCTTTCTTTATTTATTTGCCACGAATGATATTTGACCATATTTAGCAGCGACGACTGGTGTTTGACAACCGATCGATTCATCTAGATTGGACCGTGCGCCAAAGACGTCGAAGACGCGAGGAGAACAAAGCGAAGAACGTGCGTTGGACCAACAGCAGTCGCAACAAGCTATCGACGGGCCTTGCAACCACCAGCTATGGAGTTTGTGGTCTGCAACCTCCCGTCGTCTGAAGCAGTCAGCACCGCTTCGCCACCATCAGTCGCTAACCAGTTTTAGTTATAGTATTTACTTTGCTGCCAACATCATTTGAGCCAAACGTTAATTATGCCAGACACGTGCAACTCGCGACTGCGACTCCAATAAAGTGATTTATTTTTTCTCATTACCTCATTGGCTTGATTCGCTCAACTACTCAGGCACTCGCATACGTCTATTAAACGCCGCTCCGCTGTTCCGTTCATCTGTGGGTTTGTGGTCCGTTTGTGTGCACTTCCAATCTGCCTTAGCGCTGGAATTGTGCCGAATTAGGCAGTGCACTGGTGCCATGTTGACATAGAGACATTTAATGAATATGGCGTTGGTGAGGTACGTGTGTTGTTAGAAAAAATCATTGTTATTTTATTTGTTGTAAAAATTTGTTAGAATCGTAATAATTAGACTTAGCGGATATAATGCAGAATTTATTGGGTAGCTTTCGAAAAAGCAAAAGCATGGTGTTGGTGACATATGTACATATCTGTGAGTTTATAGTCTATGGGTCTATAGGTCCAACATATTTCTAACCTTAGATATATAGGTCGGATGAAATTTGTTGATCTTTCAGTGAACAAAGAAGTTCTTTCTTGTATCCGAAAGACTCGACCTCACTTAAGGGATCCAAAAATTACTGAGGTGCGAAATGTATCAAAAATTTACGCGTTATTGTGGATCCGACGTCACTGTCTTCGGGACCAAATGAAAACTGATGTTTTCATTTACTTTAACAAGTACATGGTTCATTCAAAACGATCTATCAGTTTAAATCAGATATAGATCAATCTAAAGTCATTTCGTTTCCTTTAAAAACACAATATGGTTAGCCAATTAGGAAAACAGAGACTTTAAGCGAGCTTTTCCGTTGCCAACCAGAACAATAGCCTGGTCTCTAAAAATGTTGTCGAACGACTGGTTCTTGCAGGGAAGTTACAACGTACCGGTCCACTGTAACGGAAAAAGTAATGGCTAATGTTCAGGTCATCTTATAGAATGGATTTCCTAGGCACAGTTTTCGAAAAGAGAGAAAAACCTGCAACAAACTCATTACGCCAGAAACCAAGAAGGAGACAAAATGGAGCATTTACATTTATTGGCTGAAATGGAAAATCATTCTTATTTGGCACAGAAGCGACTTAATCTTATACCAAAGGAATTCTTTGGAGTCTAATTCCGCTGTTGAAAGGAAAAAATAAAAATATTGAGGTTAGGGACAGTTTCCACCTATTTCGTATATACCCTTTATCTTAGATTTGGTACCATGCTCTTTCATACATTTGGAAGAGATAATTTATTCTGAAAGATACAGGTCCAATGAATGAATGATCTAAAAGACATTAACTGTGGAACTTGGGAGAACGCACTGAGCTCAGAAAACTTATTAAAAATTTCTTTTTTCATTAATTTCTTCGTAAAAATGTAAAAACACATTAACGAAAACACCTCAAGTTGACTATAGTTCCTAGGTAGTCTATACAGACGTCTTTCTTTTCAAATTCTTCATTTTCTCTCATTTAGTTAAACGCTTATTCTACCCAACCCTCTCTTTAAACTAAGTACTTCAACATACATAATCTAATTTGTATTAAAAACACCTTAAATCACTCTAAAATGTCAGCCGCTGTAGATTAATGTCTTATTTGATGGCGTTATTACCAAATTAAATATTCAAATAAATTATACACTAATTTATATGTTTGGCCATTAATAATGGAGAGCGTCCGCGTGCCATCAACACATGCATATGCAAGTATCCTTAATCCTCGCGGAATTCAATGGGCTCTTCGCCGCCATGCGTGCGTGCGTTTTCTTGTGTGTGTGTGTGCATTGTGTGTCCAAGCATTCCCGAATATATTAGCATTAAGTGCTCGCATTTTTAAGGCTCCCGCCGTTGAGCCACCTTGTTAGCCGCTGGAGACACACAAAAAGCGAGCGTGAAGTAACCGCGCCAAATGGAACCGAATCGACATGGTTGCGCCATCGGCCACTAGACGTGACATGTTGTTGCCACAGTGTCACATTAATAACACATTTACTAAATTAATTAGATCTTTTATAGCAAACAATGTTCGTGTTAATTTCAACGAATTAAATGATAACATCTTCTGGCTCACACATCAGCGAATTTCTAGCTGGCGAAGGTGTCCGGTGAATGAGAATAAAGGAGTTCACAACGGTGAGGTGTTCACGTGCTTAACTAAGCTTGTAGACTTACATCCAGAGCTAGTTAAGGGAAGTGTTTTTATAACAAATTGTACCATTTTGATTATGGGTATGATTACTTAGTTGATTTAATGGTTGTTTGTGAGATGATAGATTGGGTGAGTCAGTCACATTTTTAACAAAATTTCCATTTTTTTGATAAATACAATTTCTTTTCTTTTTCATTTAGTCCAAAGTGATCCTCATTTACTTTAAAGTATCTAGAATATTGCTAGAAAATCTGATGCTCTGTGGTGTAAAATTAGTATATCTCTCAATTACGATAAGTCTTTTACCAAAATCATTTAGCATTGAATGCCGGCGTAATTTTATCAATAGAGTATATTCGAAGAAGGTCGAAGACTGTAAGGTATTCTGATTTACGAAGCAGTTCTCACCGTAACTGAGCCGCTTGTTGTCCTGTCTATATCTATACACTATAATCTATACACTACCCTTATCATCTATCCATTCAAATTCATTACTCTTTCGGAGGCTTGTAAGGATCCTTCAGTTCCCTTCGCCAAAGAGAAAGGAAGGCTTAAGCATATTACTATCTCCCTCTAAAGTTCTTCGGTCATATAAATTCGGTTTCCGTCTGCAATTTCGTGCTACCTTACTTACTTTCTTTCTTTCCACCCATTCATCAGCTGGAGAATGAATTGTTTTCGTTAGAGCTGCTGACATAATAGGCGCTGTTGTGTTTTTATATATTTATATTTAGTATTCAACGACTTTCTGTGACTTTTTTACGGCCACTAATAAAGGTTGGTGCATTTATTGTTGTTGCGTAGCGTGCTTGAGTACTCCAATCGTGTTGCTGCACACTGTGTGTTGTTATATTTGCTCATCACTTGAACGAATTAGTTTGGCACCTTTACGCATTCCGCGATAATACAATGGTACTTGCGACATAACAGTTACATAAATTACTAACTTTAATTTGCATAATTTCAATGCATCGCGCTACACATGTATCTGTGTATGTATTTGTTTTTGTTTTTCCATTTCTCAACCATGTCCAACAACAAACACACTGCCGGCTGCCATCGGCGGCACATCTTTATCGGCGGTGAAACGCTTGATTATAAACCGAACTTATAACACTCGCTCGCAGACACGCCCTGCTCATTTAGGGCCAACACTCAGCGAACGCGCACATACACATACATACAGTTGCTAGTCGGCTGCAAGCATATCGAGTAGTTATCAGCGCTTCTCTAAATGTTGCATATATTTTATTTTAACTTTCGCTCCTGCCTTTTTACTCTTTTAATTACTGTTATTGTTGTTGTTGTTGTCTCAAATCTTGTCTCATTATTTGAACAGTTGTTCTTTTAGTGTTGGTAATTTATTTCATTTGTCCTTTTTCGCCCCTCTTCGTAGTGTGTTGCCGTAATTTTACTCGTTTTCAACCCTTCGCCGTATGAACAGGCGACAAAAAGGGTTACAGGGTGATCACTTTGCATTGTTGGATATGTGTAATAAACACCGGCAAAGTCCAACTGTAAGAATTTTTCCATTATTTTTCTATTTGAAATATTAATTTGTAAGAAAGTGGTCATATGTGTTGTTTGTTGCCATCATTTTACAACAAACCCTTGATTTTATGACGTTTACGCATATAAATATTATATGAGACAGAAGTGAGAGCAACTCCCTGAACAGTTTTTTTTTTTTTTCATCCAGTAGATTAGCTTTGTATACAAACAAACATTTTATATATACATCCTACACGGCTCTTTCAACAGATGAACGGTTCGCGCAGATACCAAGAAACATTCGATATCTGCTTTCGTCTGGATGAATCGTCGGAGGCATCTTCAAAATCCGTTACATTTAGGCCCGACAGTCGGGTTTACATAACCGGAACGGACCTCGATATGTATTGCCTATTGGTCAGTATTCTTTAAAATTATTTGTGCAATGTGTTCTACCTACAACAACAACAAGGGCAAAGAAATTAGCTGAGCCTAAAGTCTGTTAAAATTAATCCAAACTAGCTTTTAGAGTGATTGTTATCAAAGGGTAGCCGAACTAGCCCAATGTTTGGAGCGACATATGAAAAACGATTGAGAACGCTGAAAGTGCTGTGTAACTTCACAATAGGTGATAATAATAAATTTACAGTTATATAAAAATGTGCAGACGAATCTAGAAGGTGTATGATGACTGAGTCCCCCTCTCCGGTGACATGATCAGATAAGAGTTAAGTAGAGTTTCTGACCAGAACTGGCTGCTGAGATCTACATGAAAAAGTCATTAGCTGATTCAAAATCCTAAAAGCTATTCGGATTCAAAAAACGGTCGATAATCTACAATGTAATCATGCTGAGATTTCCGAAATGCTCTTCAATCCAGTTCGATGTAAACCAACTGAAATTTGTTCCGCTAGAAAACCAGAAGCTGTGGTTTGGTTTAGCAGACTTCCGTTATATACTCAGATTTAGCATAAGCTGTAAGCTTTCGTAATTCTGCAAGTTCTGAGATTTTCCGTGCGATCACCTATGACGTCGAAAGCTTACAACCTTAAAAGTAAACTACAAGTGAATCATATTTGATTTTCTTTAGCTTACCACGGCTGATGAGGTTACCTTAATACTATTACGAAAAGTATGTTCTGAAGCACCAGAATTCTTACGTCTATGTGGCACCCTTAGTCTTTGTTTTAAGTTTAACTACTTAAGCGTCGTTGGACGGAGTTCTCCGATCATGGCCTGATATTTAATTAGTTCGAACCGGCATTGGAGAAGAGCTTGTGGCCGGTTTGTCTGGATTTTTGAGTAAGCCAGAGGCTTTCCCGTAATATTAACTCCATTACCAATGTCCAGGAAATTTTGGGATTGGAGGCTATAAGAAACATTGTTTTTGATTACCCAATGAAAACCTAAAATACTATGAAAATAAAGGCATACACATAAAAGTAAAATAAATCGCGCATAAATGAGAAAATAAGACAATTAATTTCATTATTTGTGGCAGAAGTCTTCAAGAAAACACACAAAAGAGCTTACATTTTAGGATACTTGACACATACCAATACATATCAATTTCATAAATGCCTACATCTCACCAAATACGTACTCATTTATTTAAGTATTTATTTATATCTATCACTTTGAGAGCATCAGCAGCACCAGCAGCACCGGCAGCATTGCATCATTACAGCACCAAATCATCATTGTCACCTCCATATCGGTACGAATGCGAGTACTCGCACATACTCGTGCAATATTGCCGGTTATGTCGTGAGTATGTTGTTGGCATGTTGCAAGCAATGTTTACAGGTATGTTGATCTTCGTTTTTTTTCCTATTGGTGCTTGATTCTACTTACACTATAACAACAAGTCGTTCATCATTCGCGGATGACAAGTGATCAGTATTGGATGGAAAGTTGTTGGTAGACCCGACGGATGATGGACCAATTCGAGAATGGGTGGACGGTGGATGGAAGAACGATATGAAGTTCGACGAACAGACAGTAAGGTGGTTGGACGGACGAATGGAGGGGAAGAGTCCAAAAATATGAGAAAGAACGGATGAAGGGTGGAAGGGGTGTCGGTGTGAGAACGGACGGACGATTTGAGTAGACAACGACGTTGGGACGTTCACTAGTTTAACACCAGCTGTGACGTGTTCGCCTTCCATGCTTCCAAACAAGCTTCCGTGCGCTTTTAACACGATGTCTTTCTTCGATAACGATGCTTTTTATGAACTAAAATCACTTCTTTTCACAGTTGTTGTTCAGTGCAACAAATAACTTTACTCATATCTGATCTTGATTGTGTTCCATGCAGTTGAAGGGGAAAGCAGTGAGCGGCACGTAAAGGAGCGAGTAGGTAAGGGGACTCTCCTCTTCTGCTGCCGCACTTCGTCACCAAGCAAAGTATGAAGTGACAAAGTTGATGGTGCCTCATTGTTGTAGTAAGTGTTATTGTTGCTACTACTAATGTTTTGTATTTATTGTTGTTGTTGCTGTTTTTGTTGGCGTCATGGCAGCTTCTTCACTCCTTAATATCATTTATCGTCATGTCACCTCAGCAGTTATTCCACATTTCATTTCTGTTTGTTATTTGTTGTTTTTGTAGCAAAAGTACTTTAGCAATCTGATCAATATTTATTAGTAATTATAAATGCTTCTTACATTATCGGCTACAAATTAAGATTTTTACAATTGATAAGCGAACTGGAGGTGAAGTTCTGTTACCAACACGAGTGAAAATGTACAGCGTCCACACATATATGTACGTGGATGTGTGAAGACTTCACAACTTTGAGAGGTTATGAGTATATAATTTTATTTATTTGTATTTTTTTGTTGTTTTTACTTGACACATGTGATGCTGGTGATAAGGAGTGTGGGACTCTTTTGGTATTTGAACTAATCGCGATCACAGGCAGCTGAAATTTTTGAGGAAAAAAGATTCAGAATAGTTTGACATTGAGGTTATGAGATATAGTAGGCAAGATACTTACTAATTTATAGAACTTAAGACGTACTCATTGCTTTGAGTTGCCCTAAATATTTCTCTTAGCCTTTGTTGAACATAATATAATGGATTTAGTGAACCCTTCTCAAGTCTTATAATATGTACTGTATCTAGGAACGAAGCAACCTATACTCGTGCCGTTTTGAACACCGATATCCTAGATCACCGACCACCAATAACTAACAAGGCAACTTTTTAATATTGATGTGGTCTAACGAGTATTCATAGATCTTAGATAAAGAAAACTACAAATGAGTTCGAATGAATAGGAAGGCCGGCCTAAATTAAAACAGAAACTTAAAGAACGAATCGGTGCGAACAAGGAACTTGTCACGCGGTCCGAGTGGTAAAAGTGATAATTTCTTAGTAGATTTTGTGAGCCCCCCTAAGTAACCAGACACTACTAAGTTGAAACTATGTTCAGCAGTTGTTGCCATAAAAATTATATCAGATAGAATCAAAATAATATTTAATAAGTATCTTTCCTTTGTACTTGCCGCATTTTTTGGACCAGAAGCAGCGAATAAAGCGAGATGGCGGTAGAAATAAAGGTTTCCAGATGTATTGCAAATACCGAGCCGAGAAAAAGTTGGTCTTTTAAATATTGGATTCTAATAGGAAAACAGAAAAGCGATATCCCGCTCAGTGAACATTCTAAAATCTATATTCTAACAAGAGAATGAAGCAAAAGCTTAAATGAGGTTAGAGTGAAATGTTAAAATTGTCGTTATGATGAGCGAAGACTTTATGGTATTTTCAAATAAAATGGATTTATGACTCATTAAATTATCGAGCTTTCAAAATCACATACAATAGATTGTCTACAATAGGTTAGGGCTTGAGTGGTAGAGGTAAAGAGAGAGAGGTAGGTATGAACTGTATCTTTTACCTCTTTGGAATAATAGTAAATGATCTTGGAAAATTCGAGGCTCAAACCTTTTAAACCAAATTTCATTCAATTCTCTTTCACAGTTTGTATGTACATTATATGTATATATATGTAAATATATATAGATGAATCTGCATTTTCATGAGTTCTTCAAATATTTTGATGTCAAATAATTTACGACAATCACATTTTTAGACAAAAGCAAAATATTTGTATTGTTATTAATTTATTATATGAAAATATGTATTTGTATGCACATATGTAAGAACGAAAACAACCAAAAAAAAAAACGAAAAAACATTGCAAACTAAAACTATTGGGAGTAGAATACCCAAAGGATATTTAATAAAAGGCTGCACAGTTCAAAGAAATCATAGCTGGTGGTCGAATATAATTAGATTTTGACATTCACTCAGTGCCATAAATGAAAAATATGTATATAAATATATCAAAGATGACAAATATTCAAACTAAGGAAAATATGAAAGTGTTTAGTCATGCGTGGTTAGAAATATGCGTGGAGATATTTATAAAGCAAAAATATGACAACGATAGTATAGTAAAAGTGCTTGCTATGTGAGCAATGTATATACACATATAATATATTCAATGTCTAATTTCCATTAATTTTTTCGATAAGAATATAGATCTCATTTTCCGACAATTGCAATAGTCCTTCGAAAATGTCTTTTAGTAATCTTCAGAGCGTACTTTCTCAAAAGTTTTCTTAGTTTAACTGCATCTCTGTTTGGTATTATTAACCTTCGAAAAGATTTTGTGTAGTATAGTGATAGTATAGTGATCTGATCCGGTATCCGAAGTTTGATAGATAGAAATTTAAGATATTCGAGTTACAAATCTTTAAAGACCTTATTTTAAGGTAGTCTGAGATCGGAACCACTATAAAGTACTTGCTTCATGTAAATTTAATATCCTCGACAAAAACTCTGTAGTTATAGTCACTGTTTTTGTCGGAACCTAAAGCTAAGGCTGGTGGCATAAAATGTCTGTAGCAATTTCTAAAAAATTTTTGCGCTAAAAATTAATATATTTTCAACTAAAAATTATTTTAAAAATGATTGCTTCTGTTCTCTACTTTCGGAAGCCTAAAAAGAGTACCTCCATTGTATTTAAGACCATCTAACTCTCAACACATTCGTTCTTAACCATTTTTAAACTCCTAACAAAAACCAAAAAGAATCACTGAATATTCATTTCAAAACTGTCATAATACTAGTAGTAAACAGTTTTTCGCTATAATATTTCCGTTCATTGTTGCTATCATTGTTGTTGTTCTTGCTGCTATTCTGCTGTTCGCAAGCCTCAAAGAGCAATTATTATTGCATTTATTGATTAATGACTTCGCCGTTGACGCTTGACGTTTGACATTTGTCGTTGTTTGTAGTTTTTCCAATGAAAAAGGAAGAGTCAACACAGAAACAACAAAAACAGTAATGGAAAGGAAAATCAAAAAAAAAATAGAAAACACTAGTTTTTCCAACAAAAACTACTAACTACTGCATTTGTCATGTTTATAGCAGACACACGCACATACAGACTGATACAGGAGTGTATTTGTTTATTAGTAGTGTGTTGTTGTTGTTGTACTACGCTGCAAATGATAAAATGACTGCTTGCTTGTGGCAAAAGTAAAAATTGCAAGACTGTAAGCGAAATATGCTGTCGTTGGGCATACACACATACATACATACAAACAAAAAACTGTTTGTATGTGTTTGTGGACATATAATCATTGAATTAAATAGTGTGGCAACACAACAATGCCACACAATTTGTAATTTGCTACCACTGCAGCCCTTTCAAAGGGTATATACCATTATAGACACATATGTATGTATGTATGCATGTATTAGTTACCGCTACACTTTGCAACATCTGTGGCAACAATAATTTCTAATTCGTTGCATTGTATGTAGCATTGAATAATGACTATGGCTTGATGACTGGTTAACAAGTGTGTGATTACATGTACAATAACAACAACAACATCAACTACAAATAAACAAGTAATATTGCAGCAACCACCCCCTACCAGCCCTGCTACACAAAGTTTTTGTGGGTAATCCAACACCCGCTTGTGATGGCAGGTCCCGTTATATGATTGGTGCAGTTAACGGTTTAGTTTTCAAATGAGCACTTGAATATTTTTTAATTGTTTGGGTGGCGGCTGACGCGCCACAATGGCTGCACACGTAACACGCGTGACGGCCCTAAGCTTGTTGTTGTAAGTGTTGTAGTTGCATAATTTTTGTTTACTTATTTCTCGTTCTTTTTCTGACAGACGGCTGTTGCAGCTGTGTACTTTTGTTCGGCCATCACTTGGCTTGCTTGGGGCATTCACTGCGCTGATTTTTCTCAACACCAAAGTATACAGAGTTGCAATTTATAAAAAAAAATATCGTTTAATTTAATTATCGGTAACACGTGTATCCGCTGTGTTAAAACAGTAAATCCTTTACTGCCAACGTTGTTGGAACAATGAGAAACTAAGTGCTACAAACTTATTTGATCAAGTGTCTGCATACACTTGCTTTTGTTGTTATTACATTGTTTGTCAATTGTGATTGAAAACGTGGGTAAGTTCATAAGTGAAACGTTTATAATTTCAAGTTAATCCGCTTATCTCAAAGTTTTTGAGAAAATCATTTCGTCAATGCATGTGCGATTTGGGTTGAAGCGGAAACGTGGGAACATATATGGTCTGTATATACATAAGTTTAGCGAATAAATTCTTTTAAAAAACAATAAATAACTTAAATCCCGAAATTTCGGCATTGCGTATTCGGGATGCCTATATGCCTGCGAGCCTTCGCCTGGAGCGAGAGCTCCCAAAAATTTCCTCACAGACTTTTGAATCACGTCGAGATAAAATTCGGAACCCCGAAATTTAAAAATGTGGTACGACAAAAAATACATTAGAAAAGAGATGTTTCTCTCCTACTTCATCTACACTTCATCTCCAAGATCTCTCTCCCCACTTTTCACTATTTTTATTATATATTTAGAATAATTTAAAGCTCTTGGAACCATAGCGACAACCAAGCTACATTTAAAGCGCGGAGAGGTGCCTTAGGTTATTAAGATTTATGTGAAATGTTAAGTGGGGGAAGTTTTAAGCCTTGAAAGCATCTGAGTGCGATGTTTGTTGACTACCAAAAGTCCAGTATTTTTCGTGTATATTAGATCGCCCTTGTCTTTTTAGGCAACAATGCTATCATAATGCTTTTTTATTCTATGAAAAAAATGGAATTTACAACATTTTAGGAGCTTTCTTGGGAGGATTGGCCATTTTGAAAGTTTTTTTCCGACGAAATATCCTCAGTGGTTTAGTTATTGCCTGCCATAGATCATTGTTCGCTTGAGACACATACCCTTTTCTAACAATCTTAACGAATTCCACTATAACAGTCGCCTCTACTCCCTCTCTTCCTCACCACCGTTTTTTCTCACTTCAGATCACTTTCTGATAGCTCAGCTTGTCTCCCTAATCACGAAATGACGGTAATTTTTGATTAAAATAAAGCATAATTAATTCATGACTACCCTTTAATTCATCATTAACTCCTCAATATGCATAATTAAACACCAATTACAAATTCCAAATCGCTTTTCATAACAGCTCAAAGTGCGCAAAGTTGACATCGATTCGCTTGCTAACTGTAATTAGATTGAATTTATGATTTTTATAGCTCTGCGGCTAACCGCGCTCACTCAAGGAAATGTCCTTTTAAAATCCTTATTATTTTATCACGTTTATAAGCCGTCAAAATGGCCACTGGGAATACCAACTCCTTCTGTTCTTATTTCGTCCACCTCAAACGCCTAAAAGTATACTTTCTTACGCTGATTTTGTCGGAATGTATGCTTTCATCATTTTCATTTTTTTTTTGTTGTGTTCTTCAATTTGTTTTGCCATTTTTGTATATTTATGTCTGGATATTCCCCAAAGCCTCATTTACTTGCTTCAAGGTTATTTCCTTATTAGTTAAACATTAATTGCAATAAGTGTCAAAAAGTATTCCTCTTCAACCCTTCTACGTGATTTTATTTTACGCATTCAACGCATAAATAAGCAGATTAGAAATTGTATTTAAAATGCAGTGGAGCAGGGCCAGCTGCTTAGTCGGCTAGGCGAATGACCGAAAGGTGTCATTTTTATCCCATCTTATGTATTGTACACAAATATGAAAGAGAGAATTTCGGAGTTTTTCGTAGAGTGAGAATATTTAATCTAAAGTTCCTGATTAATATCAGCTTAACCAGAAGGCGTGAGTTCATCTTCACAGAAATCTAATATGTTGTACAATGATTTCAAAACTTCAGTTCCAAGGCCGTGCTATTCTTCAAGTTTTTAAGGACTTTACAATAACTGTTTTTGGCTAATTTCGGGTTTGAGCGCACAACACAAGCTGCAAGTCTCCTTAGGTAAGGTTTTTTGTTAATGCTGCATCATTAAGTATAACATTCCTTCGGAGAGTGTCGAATTAAATCATAGGGTCCTTCGTGGTTGATGATGAAATCACTAACAAAATAGGTTCGATTTGATCAAAACTGTGTGCTAATATTTGGGGTACAGAATAGGAATCTTAGTTAGACGGACGAACGTCGGTTAGGCTTTATCAAACCAACAATCTTAAGGTCTACAAAGCACCAGTTCTGATTAGGTACAGACACTCACAGAAATGCGTCTATAATAACAGTTCTTTGGATTTAAATGGATGCATCGTGGGCCTATTTACGCTTATTTTGAGTTTTGGAATCAGTGAAAGGAGCAATATAGCTGTAAACTTGAACTGTGACGTATTCTCACATTGTTTATCCCAACCTAACATAACCTTAGAAGGTAAGTTCAAAAAATAATTTTGCTAATGTTAGGATGAGCCATATATATGAATGTAATGGATACTTTGCGTAACATTGTGTAAGTCAAAGTTTTCCTAAAACGTTTAGTACTACTACTAAATATTTAAATACCAACTACAACTCAATTTTCAACTTACGAATTTAAGAAATTTAAATTTTTAAAAAAAGTGGCAGCACAGTGGACTTAATTTTTTTTGTTCAACTATGTGTAGACACACTAAATGGACAAAAAGCATATGAAAAATCTGGAGCATTTTTAGAACACAAGTTTTAAGAATAATTTTCAATGACTTTTTGGTAACAAAAAGCTTTAATATTAGCTTTATGACTTTAGTACGCTGATATGCAAATTTGAAATTTTTTTTCAGAATTTTTTCTCTTCCAAAGCTACTATCACTTGCTCTTATGTTTCATATCCATTTATTTCATTTTTTTTTTACCATTATGTTTTGAACTTGTTTCACTATGCCGGGCACATTATCTTTGAAACTTGTCGAAGAAGATGCATTGCCATAGAGCATTAAAATTAACATATAAATAGGCAAGTTGTATGGCACAAATCCGAAGAGGTTTCTCAACCAAATCATCATCGAAAGCACGCGGTACACTGCCAACTCGCACACTCCGCCCGCCGCCCGCCGCCCGCCTTCACTCTCACATGGATGCAATGAGAACCCGCATTCAAAACACCCACGGGTGCAATAAAAGCTCATACAAGAACAATTCCATTTTCACACACACATACACACACACACCATACATACTAAATACATCCCATATGCATCCATACCGCCGTTATAAAGGCAAGTGAAATTTATTTAGAATTGGCAATGCATTAAATACCGTTACTCTTGTCGGAAATACCGTTGTTTACAACAACATCCGATTAAAAATTATGCAATCGCATTAACCAACACACACACGAGCATCGGACAAACACCCGAGTACGAAGTAGATATATCCTAGATAATCTTTTACTGGGGTTATGGAAAATGAGTGTGGAGATAACTACCGGAATGGCGTTGCGTAATAAGTGAATGCTCATCAACACTTAATATTTGGTTGCCAAATGGGCGTATGATGTGAGGGGGTCTCCAGAGCGGAATGAGGCACACACTAAAGTGTCTAGGAGTGAGAGTTAGCGGTGTCAGAAGTCATGTGTTCTTGGCAATTTTGCAACCCCGTTATAAATTGGCAATTTTCCATTGATGCAAAAAGTTGCTCTTGACTTGACTTAGCAGATAACGGTTGTTGTTGGACATGGTCTTGAAGTGGAGGGGCAGACGGGGTACTTTCTTTAAATTGACGCACAGCGGCAGCGCTTGGTGCCGGGTGAGCGATTAAGCTTGTTACGTTGATGTTTTACTCGGAAATCACAGGCGGAGGGAACTTTACTTAAGTAACGGGAATATATACTTTCTGACATGAACTCATATAAATATATATTTAAATTTGAGAATGCTAAAAAGACGTGTAGTAATTTCCCATTAAATATTGTTTTATAAGCCACGCCAACTCAAGCCAAGGAACTGGGGTTATGGTCAATGATCTTAGATTCGTTTTTACGGAATCAGTTGACAGATATCTTTAGAGCCGGATGTCCTTGCTGAAAAAGACGTAATTCTTCCAGAAACCGTTATATAATGCCGAAAATCGCCAGAAGACCGAGGTTCTAGGCGTCTTAACTGATTACTCTTAACGTAATTAAGAAGGCACCTTTAGTTTTATACAAAGTTTAATATTTGGGTATGAAAAGGCTATTCGAAGGATGGGTGCTGCAGTTTTTAAGACTTGATCTCTGCACAAACATAACCTTACTTCAAACTACCCTCAACTGTAAGTGGGTCTGTAATATTTTCGCAAACGTCGACAAAGCTTGGATCTAATTTAAAACATGTTGCACTTCTCTTCTCTTGTTTCCTGAGGCACCGTTATTAGCCCTTTTTAAAATGTTGATAGCAAACTGGAAGGGAACCCAGATTCCACTGAGTGACAGTGGCACGGCGTATCACAACGTCTCGCCCGACGCTCTAAGTTTTACCTCTCAAAAATTGAACTGACTCAGTCATTCTTAGCTTAACAGTCTTTAAACACTCCTTGACGAACTTAGAGCTGAAATTTTTATTAGAGATTTCCCTAACGACCAGTTGACTCTGCAAAAAATTGTACGTGGAACATCTCTGAAGAATTTATCAAATTTAATCCTGTGAAAAAAGCAAGTTGATTATGATCCCTGTCTGGAAACACTAAGGAAAGTACTCTTGGTGTGAAAATTAAATAGTTTATGGACTTATCAAACTGTTCTGGTATAAAAATCCACTTCGACACCTCTTTCTATTCTTCTCTCCTTTTCTACTTATCCTATCCCATTTTATCTTTAACCTGTCAATTTACATCTATGCAAGTATTTGTGGAAAGGGTTTTGGAGTTGCTCAGTTCGCATGCCCAAGTGTCCATTTTAAATTAACATTTTGACAATGCAATGCAGCAATGCAGCAATGGCTGACTGACTGACCGAATGCAACTTCAAATGTTTTATGTTCGCCTAATGTACAATGGTTGTAGATTGCAATTTTGTTTGGAAAGAAAATATATGTGTATAAAGAGAAAACCCAGTAGAAAAAGTTAATAGAATGTTGTTTGCCTAAAACTTTATTTTGAGTTTGTCAGTTATTTGAAAATTATAAATTCATAAATGTCATTTCAAATATGAAATTTGGTAACAGGATTGCCATCTCTCTAAACGAGTTACATTTATAAATATTAATTTCATTTTTGCTAAATCAAGCATTCTAGTTTCATAATGTAATACAAAGGTCACATATAAAGCGAGCATGTTTTTGTTGGATAATACCGAATACCGGTTTCATAACCAAAAGTCTTTTTAGGTAATTTTGAAAATATATCTTCAAAATTTTTACCTAATGCAGAGAAGCTAACATTCGGCTGGCCTCGTATTTAGCCCTTCCATATTTCACTTAAAATAATGATTTCTTATAAATTTATTTTCAGGTTCTTTATCAATTAATTTATTTACTTTGAGAAAATAAATTTTGTATTGTATGAAAATGATTCGAAGTCACAACCCTCTGGCTCCGCCAACCCTTACTAATTTGAGTCGTGTAACCCAATTACCAGCACAAATTACTCGTACTTAAACCCTTTATTGACTGCACACAAATCAATAAGTAATAATTCCTGCCTTGCACGATAGGTAGGAATGCATGTATGTAAGTATATAAAAGTATGTAATATATAACTATGTATATATGTATATATATATAACAAAATAGGCTATGTGAGGAACAATTTATGTGAGCAAGTGTGTTTACAGTGTTGCTACTGTTGCTACTGTTGCTGCTCTTGTTGTTGTGCGATGCATTAGACAAATATCTACGACATGCCAAGCTATCTAACAGCCGCCTGCGAAATGCATTTCGTATTCTGACATCTTGACTGCAGAATGCCAAATCATTTGTGAGAGAAAGAGAGAGAGAGAGAGTATATGTATGAGATTGTGCTAATGCAATTGCTTCATTGTAAGGCGGTGAGAGACCATCATGACGTATTTTGCATAATTGATGACAAATTGAAATCGTGTTTATGTGTATTGCCTAATATCCAACGTCTGCACCCTCTCCATCCATCCATCAATCGGCCTTTGCTCTCGTCCCTCCAGCAATGCAATCAAACACTCAAAGTGGCCACGGCAACGCAGCCGGCTTCCAATTGCTCCAGCTTCTTGTACAATGTACATTCTGCACCATACACAGGGGGCTTGCAGCAATCGCTTAGTTGGAGTCGCAGACCACACCACAAAAACAAGAATAACAAGCAGTAGGATGTAAACAATTTGCACTAATGCAAATCGACTCGAACTCGAACGTTGAATGAGTGAATTTATAGAATTTCATTTAAATAAATGTGAATTCAATTGGTGCTGGATGATTATTGAAATTATTTAATAATTATTGAAATTAATATATTTTAAAATATCAAATATTTTGTAATGAAAATTCTTTAGAGATAGCGGTTGAATCGATAGGCTGAAACGAAATTATGAAGCGCAACAAAAGTCCGTTACGCTCGATATACACAGAGTATTAGCGTAGTGAACGCTGGACCGGTTTAATTTTGTTTTTAGTTATCTGATGTAATACTTGTACGGTTTAAAACAAGACAAAATTTAGGAAGTTGCCACCTGTTTAAAATCTTAGTTTTTAGTTAAGCAAAAAAAAAAAAAAAATAGCTCACACAATATGCACAACATGGATACCAATTGAATAAGTTTAAGAATGCTGACATTTCAAAATATGTTTAGACCAGTGTTGCCACCTATATATTTAAATCAAAAAGTTAACAAAATAAATTGATTAAATAAATGAAACATTGCAATAAGCGTATCCCACAAAACAAACTCAGGACAGGTTTACATAGCAATAATTTTCGGAATGGGTTTCCAACTGTTTGGAACATTACAATGTTATATTTGGTACATTATATATATAAAAAAATTTTAATGTTATCACCAACCAAGCATATGAATTCGTAAATTTGTGTAAAAAAATCATTTGTTAAATAACTAGTAAGCCTTATCCCTCTTCTTTATGAATTCAATATGTGCGAAACACCCTACAAAATTGTTATATTCTTACTCTTTCATTCGTATACTCCTCATCTCACACAGAATCCGACGCTTTCGATTGATTACCATTTAATGTTCATTATTTACGCAAAGCGGTGGCATTTAATTTGCAGCTATCATATGGATTTAGTCTACACACACTTTTGGGATATCGTAAATCAGGCGCCGACATCATAAATTCACCAATTGACCGCAAATGAGATCTGGGTTTTGGTAATGCATGCGCTAATTCAGCTCAAAATTGCAGATAAACAAGTATCACTGGTTTAAAGATTTGTGACCGCAAATTTCAATTGATCCCTGGGGTATTTAAAATGATCGGAAATCAAATTAAGACGGAATGGGTTTAACATTATCTACGTAAAGTGAGTGATTCTATGTTATTGTTGAAGTACAGAATTTTTGAGAAGAGTAATAGTCTTTGGAAGGATATTTTCGGTTCGATTTCTTGTCTAAAGAAAACGCTTTCGAAGACCACATTAGCTCGATTATTCCGGCGAAAGCGTTGTATAAGATATGGGTTATACTAGTTTTGGTTAATAATTTTGTGCCTATTTCATCTTCATATCGCTGAATTTCGTCGTAATCCCTGTAAATTCTGAATTTTTCAATCATTCTAACTTCACCACCTCTGGTTGCTTCTATATGAACATGTGGATCGTAATAAGAGAATAATAGCTAACTAAAATGCATAGATATTGGTGCCTGATATTCTGAAACTGCTTACCGAAATATTTGAAAATATCTAGGTAGAATCTATGGGCTGGAGCGTGTTTGGTAGTATTGAGCTCCATTATTTCTGCCAGTACTCTTTTCTCTACACTATAACAACATTGCATATAATTACAACATATTGTAATTTCCACCGTTCTTCGGATTAGTCATGAGTAATGGGGCCACCCCTTTTTTGAACTAACTTTGAAGATGTCATCCCTTCGCCAAGTCTTCATCAAGTTCAGGATGCTTCAATATTGATCACACTTCACCTTAATTGATTGATCATTGATCACCTTAAAATAGTGTTATCTCCGCAAAAATAGTGATCATTGCTTAGATTGGTTCATTAGGTTAATTTTGCCTTAGTTCATCGCACTTACGCGGGACGAGTGAGAAATTTATTCCATCTTCTCTTCCTTCCTCTTCGCCTTCTTTCTGGATTTTGCATATTCAATGACTACTTACTTACATGTGTTTGGAAGAATTCTCGTACTTTTCTTTAATAAATATTTCAAAAGGTCACCCGCAGCGGCTGTTCGACAGTCGGCCACAAAAGTCACACCCACTTAGTCAGTTGTTAACTACGGCAAGTACACATGTGTGTGTATGTATGCATTGCTTTTGTGACAACTATTAAGCAGGACTCTGCTTCTTTGGCTACTTGCGCCTTAGCACGCCCCTGGGAAATCAGACGCTGACAAAATGATTCTTTCGTACTACACTTTATTTTTTTGTTTTTGTTTTTGTTTTTTTTTATTTTTTACCCGATTACTTGCGTTCGGCTTTTAAGTGCGCGCCTACAAAGTTGTTGCTTAATTAGTTGATTGTTTGTCCTTTTTATAGGCTTTATAGGTAGCTAGTGGGGACGAGTAGTGCCTATGTATGTGTATATGTATGCTGGCATGTTGAGTATGCAAATTGTTGACGAAATACGCATAAATATTTTAAATATTTACGAGCACTGTGCTGCGCTATGATTCCTTTTGAGTTGCTATCGTTGTTGTTTGGTTTTAAACTTTTTATTTGTGTTTTTATGTTTATCGTCAAGTGTTTTTATTTTGTTGTTTTTTATTATTATTAATATTTCAACACTCAATTCCAAGCTTTTTGCTTCATTTCACTTTTATTTGTTGTTTTTAAGTTTTTTTTTTCTTCGTTATTTTTTATATTTATCCACTTACTTTGCATGAATTCATTTTAAACTTTTCATTTGTTTGCTTATATGTGGTTTTTCGTGTGTGTGTGTGTGTGTGTTCGCTCGCTTTTGAACATAACAGATTTCTTAATTTAATTAACCCGACAACACCAACGCCCAGGCAGCAAGTTGCCACAGCGCAGGACACTCGATGAATATGAATATTTATGCATGTGAGCTGTTGTTGTTGTTGTTGCATGTTCAGTGCTGGATTAAAAACATGTTCAGGCCAGCTGTGCAAAATGAGCTCCAGCCGAAATCCGTACGTATATGGGAATAAATTCTCGGTGTCTGTTTCGAAATTGCGATTTAGTACAAATTCTTGAGTTTTAGTACTTTTTTATGGAGAATTTGTTGCATGATTGAACGAAGAAAACAATCAGAAATGATGCCTACCTTTATTTCCAGAACCAATAGCCAACTCCAGAACAGCTTAATAATCCGAGACGACTTCGGCTCTATATGCAAAACTTGCTATAACGGTCACATATGCATCAGATAGGGTTTCCAATACTACTTCGGACAGAGGGATTAGTACAGCACTAGAACCAATTCAAACCATGTCAAGACTGAGAGTTTAGTATCACCACAAGATGAAAATATTGTTGGCATTATCTCCTGCGGTTCCTGAGCATACCCTTTTATACTCTTTTTAGTCACTGCTGAACAATGTTAATTGTTTTCAAGTTTGATTTGGAATTTGGGAGTAAGTTGTTTTCGGAATTTCGATTCGGAATCTTAAAGGTTCCGATCGGAAACTGGTAGTATCGTCTGACTACAAATCATCCAATGGGTTCGGAAATACCTCAGACTTCAGAGTGAAGTGAAATTAGGCCGATATTTGCTGAATAAATACAGATATTTTGATAATGACCCGATTGGAGTCATATACGTTGGAAAAGTCAACTACTTTTTGTAGAATTTTTGGATTTCTCAACGAGAAGTTAACTGAGGAGCACAAAACTAGTTAAAACATTCAAATTTCAGGTTCTCCGATGGTGATACTTAATTTTTCACTGGTTATGACGAAAATGCGAATTTTTTAGTAAGCTTGATTTCGGACCCACCGAAACCTCGGACCATAGAGTTCACTAATAGTATGCAGCTGTATGGATATTTGTAAGCATTTACCTACAAGTGTGTCTTTTTGTTGTTGCAAGTGTTCGTTCGTAATGCATTTGCAGGCTTAATCGGCATGAATTATGCCGCCAGGCACACGAACGAGCAATGTCCGGCTGCTGTTTACCGTATTTAAGTGAATATGTGCTTATGTGCATACGTGTATGGGTATGTGTGTGTGTGGAAATTCGACTTACATGGCGAAAGTTCTGTCGTAAAATGCAAAAATTTTCGCACAAAATTTAATTGACCCAATGGACGATGAGTGAGTGGACATGGGCGGACAACGGAGCGGAGCTTAAGGCGGAGTGTATATGGGTATGTAGTTATGTTGTTTATATTACATACATATATATATTACATATGTGTTTATTATGACTATGACAAAATCAGCGGTGTACATTTGTTTGTGTGTGCGTGTGCAACCCATTTGGGGCGCCACCAGCCGCGTGCAAATTTATAAAAGATATGGTAACCCAGTGAATGACGCTGGAAAAGGTAAATAGTGGCGCCACATACACATTCATGGAGGCATTAAGTATGTGTAAAACACATACACACACACACACACTCATTTATTTATTTTTATGCATTCACTCACCTGCATTTCGGCGCGTCACCATGACACATTTGCAAATCGTTGTTGTTATTGCTGTTGCTGTTGATGTTGCCGCTTGTGGCGCTCATTTCAGGCTTTTAAGCTTTTACGCTGCCATTTCAGTTTAATTTTATGCATTTTTATTTCAACTCTTTTGCAATTGCCATGCCGCTACTTTTTGTTGTTGGGGATATATGTGTGTGTGTGTGTGTATTTTTGCTGTTTTTGCACTTTGTTTTCCCCATTTTATTTGCTGTTTACTCACCTGGGACGCCGCATTAAATAATTACCACAAATGGGTTTGGCGATAATTTTGTCACACAAATTAATAATTGCAAGGCGGATAACGGCTGATACTATTGCACGCGCACGCACATGCGCACACACGCGCACATATAAATCCAAGTGGTAAAAGTGTAATGCATACAAGCAAGGGTAATATCTGCAACACTTACTGGAATTTTTCATTGCGTTTCACCGTTATTGATATCGTATGTGACTATTGCTGTAGGGGCATAAAACCGCCTCAGTGACTCACTGTGGTTAAGCTTTATGTTTTCTACTTGACTGTCACATTAAGTTCGTAGAAATTATATTTATTTATTATTAAAGTGTTTCCGACGAAAAGATGTAATGAATTTAATCGGCAATAAATAGCTTAAAATGTTTGCTTTTTTCAACATCAGCTCATTATATAATTATAATACTATGCATAAGTCCATTAAGCCACTATTTTGTACTGATTCTAATCCAAACTTTTCCAAAATTTATTATTTTCGACACAAATGTCAGCAGTTAGAGGGTTAATGTGTGGCGAAAAAATTTTTGTTTTGCCAAAATGTAGAAAATCAATAACCAAGAAGAAGAAAAATATTTGCAAAATAATTCCAGGACAACGACAACTTAACCCTGAGAGATCATGAACCTCAATGAAGTTCATATTAAAGCTGCAAATTGTTTGAAGATCAACGGTAATATAAAATAATATAACACCAGCTCCTGACTAACCCAAATTTACAAAATGTGTAATTTTTTACAAAAATATTGCTAGTTAGAGGTTAATGCATTGGAAAAAATATTTGACGTTTTATTTTGTTAACTGAACATTTGCTAAATATTTTTTTTTATGTTTTGATATTACTATAGATCACTATAGACTTTCTAGGAGAGCATCGACTTTCATCAGCAAATCAGCAAAATTATTCCCGGTTGCCACAGACGGCTGTTCCGAAGAACAGGGAGGAATACATGCCATCGACAGCTAGCTCTACAATCGAATATGACTCTAAATGGTAATTCTCCCGCTCTATTGTCCCTCCAACTGACACAATCTGGGCTTCTACAAGACTCCTATGTATTGGCCACTGAGCCTTTAAAACCCAACTCAGTTGTGGTTTCTTTAGTTTTTGAGCTTTAAGCCCTTCGGACATTTCGTTTGTTTTCGTGTTGGAGTGAATTGTTCATATCCAAAGGTTGACAGATCAGCAAATTCATGACTCATGACAGTTGACAAAACAGAAACAGTCTGGTTAAAACTATTAGCGAAGTGATTTATTTTCATTTTCATTTTAATTTTTTTCATTACTTTATGAGAGTAGAAATTTGATGCTGTTTTGACTTTACGAATGTTTGGTAGGAAAATTTTGGCAATTTTGAAATGACAGCTGACAATTGGCAGCTGGAAAATTAAATGTCCTACAAATAAATATTTAGCTTAAGTACTTGATAATTATAATGTCAAATAAATTGAAATAGAAACACGCTTACTATATTTCCCTAAAACATTTACTTTGCAACCACACCAGCCCACAAAGTCACCAAAGTTAACAGGTGGAAAAAGCTACAAGACAAACAAACAAAAAACAACGATTTGCATATCAAAAGTGTAATCAACACCTTTAACAACACAACAGCAACAGTGCGAATGTTCACAAACGGCCAACAGAAATGAGTTTATTATGCCACACTAGCCAACAATAACAACAGCGAACACGAAGAACAACAACAGATAAGCAAACAAACTGACCGCGCTGACAATAAAAGCAATAACAACAACACAAAAGCGCAAATGGAGCAAACAAGCAGGCGAACGGCATTCATTTGCTTACTGTTATGCATGCACAGTTATTTGTGTTATATATGTGTGTGTTTGTCTTGTAAAACTCGTTCGACCGGTCGGCCATTTGGCGCTATTGAAAGCCTCATTAGACATCACACATACAAATGTACGGAAATATGTGGTTTATACATGCGTGTGTATGTATGTGTGCCGAGATATTTGCATATGAGCGCCAACATACTCCACCCATTGCGCAAACAGAGCGAGAAAAAAACGAAACCTTTGTGGCGCACACCTCATTTTCATGAACTTTGACGTTGCAAGGCGGAGGCAGCTGTTGGGGGGAGAGATTTTTAGTAAAGTAAGTGTTGGTGTGGCCATTCTACCTTCGTTATCTCGTTGAAAAGTCACAAAAAAAGGTTATGCCTAAATTCAACAACATCATAATCAGCTATGAGGTCAACTAAGCAACCAAACCTTGCAGCTACACACTAACTGCTCATTCAACTCACACACACGCATTAGTTCAGCTTTGTTGTTGTTGCTGATAAAGCTAACACACCATGAGCTAAGTAGTGTGTAAATCTTTTGGGATGGTTTTATACATTTTAATGCCAGAAGGCGTGAAAATTTTTCATTTGGGTTAATTTGGTGAGTGTGTGTGCGGGTCACATATACATATGCATATCGTATATACCAGAGAATATTTATATGAGCATATGCGATTATTATTCAGCATATATGGCGTTAAACATTAAAATGGTAGCCATCAGTCGACAACATAACTCACATACATGTTATATTCATGGTGTGCTTTTAGGCGCTTTGACGTTGCTCATTAGTATTCGTTAACCAGAAATGGGTGTAGTCATAATTTAATGCACTTGAAGTTGGAAATTAATGCTTGGAAGGATATTACGAGTTGTTGAGAGCACGCATTGTACAAGTTTAAGCTGCCAAAATTTAATTAAGATGGAGTAGCAGCTAATGGTGTTAATTTTTGTTTTTTCTAATTTAATTTATCTGGCTTGTGATAAATATGTTTTTTGATGACAAATTAAAATTTAAATAAATTTTAATAATTCAATTTATCCCATTTTATCAGAAAGTGCTCCATTTTTTTTGTAATATATTAAAAATCAAAAGTATTTAAAATACAACTATTATGAAAAAAAAGAAATTTCTCAACTGAAAGATTAAGTGACCTTCAGTTATCAGGTAGTTTTATTTAAAGTTCACGTAAACTTTTTCACATACAAGTTCATTTAGTACTATGATTATGAATAATTGAAATTTTCTTAAAGTTCACTTTAAATTTCATGTTAAATATTGTTAATAATATTTATAATATAACATTATTTTTTACAAATACAGTTCACTTTAAAACATTTTGGGTAGTTGCAACAGTACTAAAGCTGGCTTAAAAAGTGTGGTTAATACATTCTCTATGAGTTTAAAGTACGCTTTAAGTTTCTCATTTACTTGAATTAGACAGCAAATAAAAATTGGTGTAAATTTAGATTATTGGAATTTTTGTTTCTAAAGTTCACTTTAACAATTTTCCCAAGTAAAAAAAAGCTTATAGTTTAAGAGGAATTTTCCACGCCAGCTTATGGTGGTTATATCTTTTTATTAAGAGAGAAAAAGTGATCGAGAGCGCGTAAATACCAGGGGAAATACGCTCCTAGTTACTGTCAGTAACGCAGTTTTAATCTTAATGTTTATCCGAGTGATCAAGCATATAGCGTATAACCAGTATTTAGACGACAATCCCCTTAAATACCCAGATATTATTATCTATCATAAAATCGATATCGGCCGAAGCAAATGAAAGCACGAGCATGTCTTTAAGCAATTTTTTATTTTCTATTTTTCAAGTTTGTTAAATTATTAAGGATGATAGTCTCATTTACGTTAGTGGTCTCTGTTAATGAAAATTAGGGATATATCTGTAGTCTTATCTCAACAGTGGCTGTCAGAGTCATAAATGGTATTCATCGTGATGAACATTTGTTCCAAGGTTGCTTCTTTCGCTAATAAATGTATTCTCCAAAAGCAGATTCTATCTATAGAATTAAATTATAGTGTAATAGTGCCAAAGGAAGCATGTAGTACACTTAATGAAGCCTTTTCAAAAGAAATTTATTATAAACTCTGTTATTAAATGTAGTCTATTTTAATCTTAATATATAATATAATACTCTCTAATAGTTTATTTTATTGAAAATATGCTTCTATGAGCGTAAATTAGCAGAAAACTGTGTTTCAAATAAATTAAGCAATGCATTACATTTTTTGAAAAATAAGATTTGCTTCCTTGAATTTTTTAATCAAAAACTTTCATTGAACATCTTACTCTTATACAACATCTTAAATACATTCCTTTCATATTTGCAAATAAAATAGTGATAACAAAACTTTAACCATCTAAATATTTCCTAATGCAGCAGATTCACACTCCTCAAACACCTTACTCAGCCCACTAGCCAACCTTTCAGCTTGGTCTCCTGGCGCTGCAACGACGAAACGAAGTGGAAGAATGGAACACTCAGTCCACCACGCTTTGCTTGCAACATACAACTTCTACTCCACAAGCTCGAGCACCAACAACTAACTCCCCAAAGGCTCCACCCAACTGGCAGACACCTCACAGAGCGGCCATTGCGCAGCTGCAAACTCCAGCAAGTGAGTGTATGTGTGTTAGCGATTTAGGCTGCCTCCCACTGCACGAAGGCGGAGCCACACGATTTGAGTACAAGCTGGACGGCAATTGGACTCTTGGTTTCGCTTGCTGCTCAAAACACACATACAAACACACATTTCGCCTATAAGAAGTCTCCTACTAACTACAAAGTGGCTGCAACTAAAACTATGCGCGGCGCTTAAATGCTTGGGTTTGTTTGTTTGTTTGGGTGGCGAATGTTGACCTGTGTGACTTGTAAGTCAAGAAATTGTGGAAAAAAGTGGGATAAAGCGCAAGTATGGCGTTTCCATTAAATTAATTTATTTTGAAATTACTTTTTGAAAATTTTTTCTTGTACTTCGTTTTAATGTTTATTTCTCTGTCATTCGCTTAATTGCGCTGTGCGAAGAAGCTTTTCATACATTAAATATTATTTAGTTCATTCATTTGTATTATATTTTGCTGTACATATTCGAAACATACCGTTACAAGCTTCAATTCTCCGCTAAAAGATTGCAGAATTCTTATTTGCTTTAATAAATAAGTAAGTGAGTGGTCGTTTTAATAACTACAGATGATAATTGAAATTAACATTTGAATGGCTTTTATATATCAAAGTAGTTTATTTCAGAAATTAGTTCTCTCCGAAACAAATATCGTGAATATCGTGGTGAATTGTGCTGATACCGCTACACACGCGAATCTTTATGATCGAAAGAGTCCAAGCTATTCCTACCACTCTTAATCCTAACTCTTAAATCCCTCTAACGCTCTCCAATACTCCAAACGGATTTTGCTCCGAATGTTCTCAGATTCTAAAGTTTTAATACATACTAACTATATACTAAGTATAACTTACTATACTTATAACTAAGTATACTTTGTATAACTATATAGTAAGATCATACTTTAGATCTTAGTTGTCAAATAAGGCATCTTCTTATGTTCTAATACAAGCTATACGTAGCTCGGAGTGAATATTTGAATTCGGGAGCGAGGAAAAGTCACAGATGGCCAAACCGGGGGACTAAAATGTCTGTGTGATGACAATTGCCTGTATTTTCTAAAATCGGGTCTATTGGTACGGATCTGACTGTAAAGCGTTTAATTGTCAAGACTTCAACCAAAATAAGTTGGATCGATCCCTAAGTGATAGTGAGTGCTTTGACTAGCTCTTTGATGATAAGAAAACGATTTTCGATCTCAAAATTCTTCCGTTCTTGAGGCTCGCTCGTTCAAGAGGCTCGGTACTTTTTAACAAAAAATTCAGGTAGACTAATACAGCCCACAATTAAATCATCGGATGACTTCACGGTAATTTATCTATATTCTCTCATAATTTATTTTCAACAGAGAACGAAGGAAACATCATCTGAATTATTGATCATATACGCAAACGTAGGAATGAATAGACTGTTGAGTCACGGACCGAATCTTTTTTTCGACTTCCTTGGATCTTTAACCCGCTTGAAAATATCTTAATAATAGTGATCTACAGAGGAGAGAATTCCATCAATTCAGTTCTTTCAATTACGTTTTCGACTCAACGGTCTAAAAAGGATTAGATCAGTGAAGAAACACTCCGTTGTTGAAAAACATTATACTTTGTTGCTGTTGTAGAGATAAATTTACATGGTCTAATTGCGCGGTGCCAAATAAAACAGTGACATCAAAAATTTCTATTAAAAATGAAGTGTGGAGACTTAAACGTGGATTCAATTATAGGTTCCCGATGTTTGCCTAATTCGAGACATGTTTCGACCAACCTATCCTCGATTTGAAACTGAACTTTAGCCTACCAGAATAGATTGATTTTAACCTTAGCCCTAAAGTGATGGAACATTCCTACTGATCATCGAATAAAAATACTCGGACAAATTAAAGAGAACTGGTGACTGCAAAAAATATTTGAAATTGCCTTTCTGACCATATTAATAAAAAAAAAAAGCTTATATACATTGCGATTAAATTTAATGTACCTGTTAGCCATCCAATTTGCACTTTATATTAAGCTGACATTTGCTAAAACATAAGTGATGCCATTCACCTTAAAGGGTTCAACAGGGCAGGCGAAGCAAACGAAGCACAAATATATTTTCGCTAACTTCGCTTTCGAGAAAGGATAAACTTGTATAAAACCTTAGCTTACTACACACAAGTTGGTCTGCATATGAAATCGAAATATGGTCCACACAACCCACTATTATCAAGGAAGAAGGAATTGAATACTTGCAAGGTGAAAACCATTATTTTAAAAATTAATATTTCCACACAAACTGTTTGGCATATTACGGAAACATGAAGTGTACTCAAGACAAGTGAAATGCCAACAGTTAAACTGGCGGGGGGTGTTTAACAAACACCACATATACATACCGAGACCTACGTATGGATGCACACAGAATCACAGAGGCCGTTCGTGGCTATAACTGTACTACACTATAACCAGCCAGCCGTCCGTCGCCGACCTCCAGCCGAAAAAAGGATACGTGTAAACTCTCTGTGTGTGCTTGGTTAATGGCAGGAGATGAGGTCATAAAAAGTGTCACTTTGCAACGGCCGCAGCAACTTAACGGCACAAGTGGGGGTCGAGCAAAGGAGTCGAACAAAATAAAAAAAAAAACACAACATCGAAGCGAAGATATGGCATAACTTAATAGGAAGTCAGCCGTCTAAAGAAGTCAAATGTTGTGTCGGCCACTGCTACTAGTGGTGGAGAGCGCACTACGTGGTGACATCGACCAGGCGATTAAATATTAATGCCAAGGTGTGCTGCTCCGTTCCGTTCCTCACAGCCGCCGTCAGGCTTAAATAATTTTGTGGCTATGAATTTTTAACTTCAAATGTTGTGGCCATAAGCAGACAGTGTAACATTTGTGCACCCTGAACATTTGTGTGGACCGTGACTTTGCGCTACACATCATTTTTTATCCGCCGTCGCCTTTTCGAAACCAATTGAAATTGAAGTGCATAAAAGCGGCTAAAATTTGGTGTTTATGCTTTTTGAGCAGCCGCTGTGACGATGAAGTCAGTCAAAGTGGCTGGAGGCTGGAGTTGAATCAGGCTTTAAACAGCTTTGAAAATGTAAAAATTTAAAATTTTTAGTTTTTCCTGTTGACAGTCAACAATTTCCTTGAATTTATATCAATAACTTTTTAAAAGATCATGCCTTTTATAAGATCCAGCACGCTAAAGAGCTCGAAGGGTTAATGTACCTATTATATATATAATGTATGGATTAGTTGTTTTAAACAAGTTTTCCTGACTTTTCAATTTGGTCTTCCCTTAAAGTTGTAACACAAATATTGTGCTTCGATATTCTTATTCCCCGAACCAAATACCTTCGGTCTATTCTGGATAACAAATGCCAGATTTCCTATACCGGCCCCATCAATTTGAATAGTCATCAATTAAACTCGAATTGCTTATACCATCGAAGATTTTTAATTCTTTCAATAGGATCAACACGCTTGAAGAATATTGAAAAAGGCCAAGAACCCTGGGAAAGCCTTCTACTATTGAAGTCATACTTGAAAATACTACATACAGTGGTGGAACCGGCCAGCATAATTTTGTGACAATTGCCAATTGTTAATTACGCTTCAGAAGCTACGAAAATAACAAGGAATGCGCGAGAGAAAAGCTTGGCTTAAACCTCCGCTGTCTCTTTATATGTACTAAATATAGAATATTGAAGCTTTTATTTTAATTTCACTACAAATTTAAAAGCAGAGCCAACGCTTAAACCAAGCATATCATTTTCGGTCAGCTATCACTGTTGACATTCAAACACTCAAACATAAAAAGAGAAAACACTAAAAAACAACAAACAAACTTAATTTCAAGCATCAGTTGGACATTTGGCAAATTTGACGATCAATAGTCATTTCGACACAACTCTGATTAGATGCTTTTCGAACCCTTTCGGCGCGGCGTTGCCATAAATGTGATTGTAAATGTGGACACCTCTGGGTGTTTGCTAGCGCCAATCACCCATAAAACCGTTTTGGACAGCTTGCGGACTGGACGATTCGATTGCCTGCCTGACTTCGAGCGGAGTTGGTAGTAGTGGTGGTTGATTGCGTCACCGCAATTCGTACAAACCAATTCAATTACTAAATTGGAAATAACGGTCATAACAGAGTAAATAAAAGTGGCAGAACAGCAAATAAAATCTCTACGAAATGTCAGGTAGGAGTGGAGAATGGAAATTCCGGTGTTTATCGCTTGACATTTGGTCACAGTGTGTTGTTGGCAGATGCGTACGGGAGGTAGGATGTTGAGTGTTGGGAGCGCTTGTGGTCAACAGGCAGGTAGATGAGAAAATTTGCGTTCGCAGGTGAGCAGAAGGGTTGTTGGTGCTTGTTGCGGTCGATTTTATTGGGTTGTTGGTTGTTATGTGTGTGTGTGCGTTAATTTTTTTGGACACGGATATGTTTATCTTTTGTGATATGTTTGATTAAGGATCACAAATTGGCACACTTTCTGACCAATGGCTAACCAATCAAGCGTTGCGGAAATTTTGTTTTTATTTTTATTTTATGATGGGCAATTTTAACGGTATATGGAGTTCATTACATGGAATGAATTTAATAAAAATGAAAACATTGAAATTTTATATGAAATTAAGAAAAGTGTGAGCGAGCTTTTTTCTGAAGTTTGCAAAATGTTAAGGGAATATATGTATTGAAAAATTATTTAAAGACTATAGTTCGGAAAAAAAATTTTTATTTATTAAACTGTAACACTATAAATAAGTATTTTAATCTTGTATAAAAAATCTTGCGAACAAATGTAGTTCATTTACATGTGAAAATTTGTCTATACCGAAAATGAATATTGCAAAACATTGCCTACATTTTGGCGCATTGCAAAAAATTGACTTCAATTTCGTATCATACTTTACTCCCGGATTTTAGAAAAAACTGGTGCAACTACAGCCAAAGCTTTCCTCTGTTGAAACTGCGTCTGTAAGCTGTTTAACCCATGACATACCATTCGAACCGCTGTACTACATTCATCCGAAATGGCAAAAAAACTAATTCGACCTTTTTAAATACCAACTACCATTCATATGAAAATCATAAGTCTTAAACGAGCTTCACTTTTGACTGTGATTACTTTAACGTTTTGAAAAGCTCGGTCTACTAAAGGATCAACTCAAAAACCTTTAATAGTTAGATCAACAGCTGGAGTGACCTTTTCTGGAACAAAGTGCTTGACTCGAAAAGCGCCTACCATTAGATTTATCTGCCGCTTGAGTTGAAAAGAATAGCGCGAATTGGAACCAGACCCGCTCTGATGAAAAGGTTTGGGTCATATATCTTTCTCAGACTTCGTATGGAAGTAGGTAACAGAGCACGTATCGAGTAAGGCTAGTAAAAATATTAAAATCTTATTTATTACCTTTCAAAATATGTAAAGCGATCAGTTACAATGCAGGTCCCACTTTTTGTTGAAGAAACATGACAGAAATCTCTATTGGCTTTACGAGCCTAACATCAATGAAGTTTTGACTTCAGAATCCATATCAAACCAGTTCCTAATTTGCAATATTTTTACAGGAAAGTGATTTTTGATCAAAAATTCATCGATTTTCATTCATAACGAAATTTCAGAATCTATTACACACAAATTAGCTTTAAGTTGATTTCAATGACAAATCCCGAAATAACAACTCGAAAACGCCAGAGTTAAATCAAAAGCTTACGGAACACAAAAATTGTATGCCAACAAAGAATTAGGCTAATCAATGCACCAAAACAAAGAAGTTTGAAATATAAATATTTGCGATGTATATCGATTATATGTGTGTGGGTAACTTCAAAACTAAAATAAAAACCATTGTTTACCTTTTGTTTTAACGGATTTTTGTGTATATTCCTTAGTTCCGAAGTTAATCTATTGAAAATATTTTGGCACACCGCTGTGCTTTTGTTGTATTATTGTACAACAACTTTTTTTTGCCAAATTTCGTACACTTCAATGATTTTGCGTAAACAATAAAAGTGGAGGGAAGCGAGGTACACCAACAACCAGCACAGCCTACAGTCGAGCAAAACACGCACACATTTATATACACACATGCACCTACATTAAATTGTACTCAACATCAATACGCATAATTAACTTTGACACTGAAATGAAATATAATGAAGTGAAATAAATTGGAATGGCATGAAAATGGAATGATAATGCTTAGTTGCACTTGCAATTGAGAACACACACACATATTCACATGCGCACATATGTAATTATTCATCCAGAAATTCATAAGGAATAATGAAAATCATTCAATTTTAATTACAAACCGCAAAGTCAAGGAAAAAATCAAATCAACTTGTAATTAATGATGCTGGAGGAAGGAAAAAGTCGAGCTGAAACGAGCAGACAGATGATTATGCTTCGCATGAGGAGGAGTATGTGAAGACTGTGATTGTAATAATGATTGTTTGGCAGTAAAATGATTGCTACTCTCGCCATTGCCGTGGTGCGTGAGGAGTGTTGGTGTGGGCGCTGGATTGTGGAGGCAGTATCATAACAATTTTCACGCTTATAAAAATTGCACTCGTAGTGAAATTTCACAGAAAACCTTTCGCCACGGATAGCTTTGTAAGTGTGTTGGTATAAAAAAAAACATATATACACGCAAACATATAGAATCATAAGACCCAACAGGAAAGTTTCCGCTTTAAATGAGTTGAAAATACTGATAGAACTACCTGAACTAGATTAAACAAAAAATTACTGAAAATTACTGGACGAAAAACAATTGCGAAGCTTTCGAATGCTCTAAAAGAAAAATATTCAAGCCTCCTGGTATACTTTACCGAAACATTTTCTTTTTATTTTCTACAGAGTTATCATTGGCTGACAAAATCTAAAAATAAGATACCAGATACTGAACATGTCCAATTTTCAGTAACTGTCTTAAAAACATGCGCTAACATTAGTGAGTCTTAAGGCATAATGCCCTCTAAAAAACCTAGAGCATCGCTTTCGGCAAAATTAGTAACCTTAAAATCTTCTCTTCGAAGACTTCGAACGGTCACGAGTTTAGACATTTCCCTTTTTGGTAGAAATTTACGAAAACGCCCAGGGAGCGATCGCTGAAATCAGAGCCATTCGACGTTACCCCACGTTCCAGTTTTTACTTTCATTCTTCGAGTGTCTTAAGTGAGGTTAGAATACACTAAAAGGATTCAAGTCTTATTAAAATGGTTCAGACTTCAATACTTGCCACGTCTTCTTACACGTCTTCTACGGAAAACCTTTCCATAGAAAAATATACCAACCCGTGGACAACATTTCCAGCAGGATTACAGTCTGCGCACCATGTGTGCAAGTTTCCCCATAGTGTTTGCACTCTTTTGCACTTTTCCTAGTTGTTCATTTGTTCGCCGCATTTGTACTTCGCCGCAGCTCCCGCCCTCGCCCCGATTGGCTGCTTACTGCCACTGCTGCTTATTAAAAGAAACGACTCTGACTATGCGAAGAAATAATAAACTCAAACCGCTATTATTATTACACACACACTCGTGTACTAGGCACATTAGTGTTATATGAGTGCCATTGGAATTGGTATGGAATGTGTGTGTGGCTGAAAGAAATTTCCCAAAGGAACCAGAGACGTCTTTTATTGTGGCAAGAATATAGATGTACTAAATAGAAATTGGAAGCTTCGCAATGCTGTGTTGCAAGGTGTCGGATAGATACGGGGGGCATGTTGGAGCGTGTTGGTGTGTGCGCACGGGTATCATAAACTTAACTTAACCTCGAAGTGTTGCTGAATTATGTTGAGTTTAGTTGTAGGAAAATTGGTGTAAGAAAAATACCAAAAATAATTGCATCAAACACGTAGCAGAAATGCGAGAAAGTTCAACAAAATTATGAATTAATCAAGCAGCAACCAATAATAACCCTTTTTCTATACCGTTAACCCTCATTCCGTCGCCGGAATTACGCCAGACAAATGCTAAACAAATTGAATTACAACTTTTACACGCTGACAACTTTGTGACACGCCGCACGGCATTCATCAAAAAGTGAAATATTTGTCCGTGTGCTCGTTTCTTCACTCGCATAGTTTGCCGAAACAAGAAAAATGTTGTGGAAAGTACAATAATGCAATAATAGCTGCGACGCGCGTAAAAGTCGTGCGTTCGCAACACCAAACCATTTTTCTCACCTCCTAATTTTTTGTAAAATATTTTCAAAATTTTTCAACTTTTTTACCTTTTTTATTTTATTTCATTTAGCACATCTTTTTCTTATTATTAAATTATTTACTGCCCTTGGTAGTAAAATTACAATCTGTACGACAAGTCAACAAAATTATGAACACGCAGTGTTGCTCTTGCTTTTTCTTTTTTTTTTTGATGCTCTCGTCAGCCGGGCCAAGCCGTCCTATTTTCTGTGTAAATAAAATGTGCATAAGAAAAGTTTTTTCTGCGTCGCCAACTTGGACCTTGCTATAAGCAGTCGAAACGGTAAAAATTAACTAATAAAAAATAGAAGTATAAACAATTGTTGTAGCTATATCTCGAGGGAAATGTGAAACAGTAAATGAAAATAAATGAAATTTTGTAAGTCGAATTTTTTTCAGTTTGATTTTCTTCGCACATAAACTCGTGTTTTCACTGTTTGATTCACCAAACACTCGCCAGCTCGTTAAAACTCACACGCAGCCACTAACGGTCGGTCGTTCGTTCTTTCGGTCGCCGGCCAAGGTTAATAATCCACATTGGTTGAAGGTGCATTTAAAAAAGGTTTTCTTACAGTTAATGAAAATCTTTGGAAATCAGTGAAAATCACTTGCTTTAATTGAAAAAGGTGTAGACCCAGATTTTAAATTGCACGAGAATATTCAGTTCTCGTTAATTAACTTAATAGTCGGTAGTAATTTTTGTCAGATGACGTCGGCGAGTGATTTGATGCGCGATGAACAATCGGTTAGCCTACTATCAAACCCTCAGACAAGTGTGCAAGCAACAAAGGAAGATGAGAAAGCTGTAATTTATCGAAAGAGATGAGATCAGAGGTTTTCATTCATCATAGCTACGGCTACTGAAAAGGTCTCGAAAACCTAATATGCGTGTTCTGTCTGAAGAAGGACAACAATACCACATTCTACATTCTACCTACCTTCTACCTAATACTACCTTCCTAAACCAAAGGAAGGATGCCCTGTATTGAGATTGATGGATGTTCTTCTGTTGTTCTGTCATCTATCTTGAGACCAATCTCAGAACCATTTGCGAAACTGTGGTTCTTCCCAGTTCCCAGTTTATCCAGTTGCGAGGGTTCAGAACTCTCAGGTCCTAGTTTTTACAGAATTGATGCGATTTTCCAGAATTCAAAATTTATAAAGATTACATGCTTTCAATTGTAGAGGAGGGGAAGAGCCACCTCCTCCCTGAGACATTATTATTGCATTTTTCACATATGCTATCCGCACCCTAATTACTAGTCCAATTTTTCAGGGAGAAATTTTCGATACCATTTTGTTCGATTTTTAGAATTTATGCTTTGAACTAACATACTTACTACTTTGGACACTTCCTCCATATAAAACTTTTAAAACTGGCCATCGACGTTGTGAAGTGAAAATCCGACTCGGTTTCCGTAGATATCGTGATTTCAAATACCTCATTATTAATATAAAAAGTTAGAATATCCGAATGCGGAGAGATCTTTTAGATTAATTGATCCACTAGCCGGAGTGTTTATGTTGCAAAGGTGTTCAATGATTATATTTTAATCAAATTAAAGTAAGGAAGATATATACGATACCTTATATATATACTTGTAGAAAGTCTTGTCTTCATCATTGTAAGATTTAAAGATTGTAGTATCTATTATGGACTAAAAGGTTAGTAAAATATCTCTGGTCGCACCTACTCAGAACTTTATGAGCTATTTTAAGACCATATTATATATTAGACTATTTAAAGTCGTCTAAACCTTCCTAGACTAAGAACGATATACTTAAACATTCAATGAAATCTTCTTCCCAGACATATATGAGTTGACTTACCACCGATAAAATCATTCGAACTCCAGAAAGAAAGCTAAGAAAAAATTATTGTAGTATACCTTTTTTTGTCCACCTTGAACGAAACAACTTTGAATTATGTAACAAACTAAGTTATTTAAACTATCAATACGACCCATCAATTAATAATTCAGGTAGCTGGTTTCAAAGCAATTATAAGCTCCTGACAAAATATACCAATTACAATCTTTTTAACCAGTTTTTCTAACTTTCACTTTAGGCCATCTTTCGCGACTAACAAATGAACTTTAAAATATTCCCAACTTCTTCCAAAAATACAATCCAATTGACTTCGTAAGTAAAATTATGCCTTTTAACTCTTAGAAAATCTTACCGCTGATAAAAGATATATTTTTAAAAAAAACTCTCAACTTCAATTGTAATCATTCATATCAATTTCAAGCAGCATTTGCACGAAATCTGCCAACAAACCAACAAAGGACCGCTAAACGACAAGGACATCGGTATTTACTCAAACGATTTGCTTGCACCCCGACCGCTTCACAGCAACTGAAAAGAAAAAACAGGCTGTCATTTTTAATAAATTCAAATTTTTTATACATTACATAATTTGTAACTGCGGTACTCCCAAAAACCATAACACCAGCCTTCACCAGAGCAGAAGTAATTGTGGCGATGGCGGCTACACGCTCTGCTGTGATTGAAAGCTTTTGAATAGCTCACTGTGCGCCAGCGGCGGCGATGCTCAATGAAGGCAATAAAATTGAGTGCTTACTTAAGTAGCGCCCGAGAAGAAAGAAGCAGAAAAAACGACAAAAAAAATTTTTACAATAAGATGAATGCCAAAAATAACTAAGAAATGAATGGATTTAACCCACTCTCTCTTCGCAGCGCTTTTGATGCTGGCCCACAGGTACTGGCGCTCCATCTTCATCTTCATCTTCATTCGCATTTACATTATCACCATTATCCACTATTATTGAAAGTATCAATAATGTGGCAACTGTGACAATGAAACAACACACACACACACACACACGCACACACACACACAAGCAGAGCAGTACAAAGAATCTGTTTGCCCAACCAAGCAAAGCTGTAAATTTATCGAAAGCTTCTTCAATCAGTTGACAATGCAGTATTTTACTCCTAGCTCAAGAGGAAGAAGAAGAAGACGAAAAAATAGGAGTGAAGGGAGTGGGAGTAAAGACGAGTGTATGAGTGTTTGCTTCAAATGAAATGCAAAGTGTTATGCTTGCGCGAGCTTCTCTCAAAGCATATTGACAAAGTGTTGTGGGAATTCAAATCATCTCAACAGGGTTTAGCTCTTAAACCTTTTCTTCATCGCCACACACTGTGAAGGCTTGCCAGTGTTCGTTTGAAGAAAATTGGCAGCTAAAAACGGGATTTCTCATTGAAAAATACGGCAAGTGAAATTTTTGGTGCAATTTACGATTTTACGAATTTAAACTCAACCAGCAGAGGGTGATGCCTTGTGAGGATGGCGGTAAGTAGCTGTCACAACAAAGACATCAAAATGGTACAAAATGTAATATTTTGGCAATGGTGGCACCTTTCTAATATTTTTCTTTTTGGGAATAAAAAATTTAAAAGTATCATTTAGGTCTAGTATCATTAGGCTAGGAGGAGGTCTGGAGTAGTTTCATTTACTTTTGGCGTTAAAAAAAAATATGCTAGAGAAAAACTTTCTATAGAACGTTATTAAGACAACTCACACATTAACCGATATATTCGGCGTAGGGTCAACTGAAAGACATTATATGTTGTATATGAGGATAACCCATAGACGGGTTTTCCAAATTTTTGCCAGCAACTACACTATATCAAAGATGTCACATAACTTTGTTAAGATATCTTACATATTGGCCGATCTATAAAGTCAACGGGAAGTTCGAAAATCATTAAATTAGGTAATGGGGGCTAGCAGAAATGCTGAACCGATTTAAAATAATGTTTAGCAACAGGCCATATTATTATCAGAAAAAGATGTCCACTTAGTTTTTTTAGATGTCTTACAAATTGGTGTTGATATTTTCAGTATAAAGTCAGCCTTAGGAACTGAGGTCTTCATATTCTTTATCTGGATGTTTTAAAAAGTTATGGCCCGATTTTCCTTATTTTTAGATGAGAAATGTCACCGCTAAAAGAAACCCTATGTGCTTTAATTTTTTTCCGAAAGTATATTTATTAAATGAAGCTACATTTATCTAATGAAAAGAGAAGCTCGACCTTGTTTGACCCCTTTGCTTGATCCTGAATGACTCGTAGCTTGATCTCACCCGGAATCTCGTAACCTCGCGTTAGGAATTAATATTTATTTTATTAATAAGATCATTTATTAGATCTAATGAAATTCGAATTTTTAGACTTTTTTGATACGTAATTTTGTAATGCTATGGTAATTGTAAAGGGTGATTTATATATATTTTTTAATTACTTGCTTTCTTTAATAATTTTTGTGAAAAAAACGTTCCTACTTGCAAAAATAACAAAATAATTAAATGAAATTTCGCGATTTCCATACATTAACATATATTCACAGTAGAAATGATTATGTTCTTATTTTTGATTTATTTGTATTGTTTTTGATGATGCATTTTCCATGCAAAACTGTCAGTTTTCACCCAAAAAAGCTAATTTGTTTATGGTAGACCCTCACCCCTCACCCAACCATCACTTAAGAGTAAAGCGCCTAGGCGAGTATGTATGTTTGTTTATATGCACGCTTTTGTATTAGTTACAACAATTCAGAGTAACTGGCAAGTGTCTCCCCCACATCGACAGTGAACCTTTGTTTTAAAATGCTATCGCGAAAGGACATCTTCCAGAGTATAAACAAAAATGACCTTATTGAATGACCTTTTTTGGTCACCGCTTGGTCTATTTATAAAAGCTAAATAAACATTATCTCGTCGTTGGAAAAGGAGCTGTATCAGTGGCCACATGCATGTATTTGTATGTAGATGTGTGTATATGTGTATGTGAGTGGCAAATGATGTGCAAGCGAACAAGTTGAATGCAAACAAATATGCATTTGAGTGTGTGTGAGAGTGTTTGTTTGTGTTAGTGTGTGTGTCTTCATATGTCGTAACCCTTTTCGTGTCCTAAAATACACATATATCGACTTATATGCGCTTAAGTCTGCCCTTGCACTCACGCACATACCATTCACACACACGCGCACTCTCTTGCTTGTATGCTCTTTGTCACATATGTCCTTTTTTGGCTCATTGCCCCACCCACCAACCCTCAATTTGGTTTTTAATGTGTTTATTTTTTATTAGTTTTCGTTGTTGTTGCTATTGTTGTTGTTGTGTGGTTTGGGTTTTTGTACTCGGTGACCGCAAGATAACACCAGTCCAGCTGACAACGCACAGAAGACGGTTGCAATGCCTGACAAATAAAAATAAACAAAAGCTTACCAAACAAGCAAGCATATGAGTGTTAGTGTGTTAGTGTGCGTATATATGTGCACTTGTGTGAGTGTACTCTTTATAATGTCGCTGGCCAACAGGTTTTACTCTCCCGCACCCACAAGTTTGGTCAGATTTTGGTAACTAATAAATTACGTATTAGCGGCAAGGATCATGATAATTTACGACAGGACTAAAGGAAAAGATACACATTATTTTTCTGTTACTTTTTTATGAAAACAAATGCAAAATAATAAAAATGGGTAATGAAGGATACTTTTATGTGCACACAAATGGTTAAATACATACGAAAATGGTTTTAAATGTGTGATATCCTGCTGTAAGGACTAACCAACGTTATTCGTGTAATGCTTTTATACGAAATTTAATTAGAAATGAAAGTTTATATTGTGATTTACCTACATGGAACATGAAATTATTTTGAAATGTTCTATTTAATGCAAAAAATACGAAGAGGTTTGCAGCTTAAAGCCTTAACCTCAAATTTTACATCCTATAAAAGTGATGGTTACCGGGTACTTCAATTAATAATAGGATATTTTATACAAGATTGATACTAAGTGCTCTATATACAGCTTAATCTCCACAAAATCTACCATAAGCATCAGCCATAGACACCGAAAAAAAGTAATGGCCGCGATATCGCCGGTTAAATATTATATTATATACCGTAATACAGAGGATTTTGAGCCTATAATTTGAAATATACTTAGCATTAATGAATGAGGAAGAAAAATATCGTCTAGAACTGGAAGGAAATACCCTTAACAACGGAAGTTAGGTTACGGCTGATCATAAATGAACTGACTCCAATACATAAATAATTCCTTCCACGCATTTGACTACACTGAAGAGTTCGAGAAGGGCTTACTTACTACGATAAAACATCAAGAAGTGCTACTTAAACGACATTAGTAAATGTACATAGTAAGAGATATTTCTTCAACCAAGTAAGATTGAGAACTTCAGATGATTGAAGGCTCCTCGGAATCATTTTATATATAGTGAAAGATTATGGTAGTCGACTGAAAGGATGGCGTATTCAAAATAAGCTTTTGGCAATTTATTAATTAAACGTAATGTTTGTTAGTTGAGAAGCTGATGGTTGAAAGACAAGTAGTAAGGTTATTTCTGCGTTATTCACTTGATAATTCTGAACTAAGATAATTAAACCTATTGGACGAGTTTATAGAGGTTTTATGCTTGTTCTTAATTAACAATTTTCAAGTTGGGGCTCTCGCAACACTCCTTCATGTTTCATTTTTAACCGTAAATTCATATGATGGCATTGCGAGAGCCTTCATTGGTTCCCCACCCTCGTATGTGAAAGAATCGGAAAATTATTCGTGCTACCCCTCGAGCGATTTCTCTTTCCCTGTAAGTGTAATTTCATTGGAAATTTTCTTCTTTTCTGCCGGAGCAATCCAGAGCGGATTTAGTTGGTAAAGGGGTGCGGCTTTTCCATAATTTTTATTAAAGAATCAATCAACTTCCCCAATTTTTCTTATTGAGAATCCATATTCAATATTATTGTGGACCTCTTCCAATTTATTTATGTGATAGCGGGATATTCCAATAAGACTTCAAATATGTGACATGTTTGTGTGGCAATTCCCATGACCGATTTGGCACTTTTATATAATATGTTCAGTTGTTCACACAGGAAGACATTCGAGGCTTTTTTACACCAGAAGTACTCTACTCTATATCTTTTAGCTTGAATATTCAACTCAAGAATGCGCTACAGCCATGAAAATATTCGCTTAAATAATAATTTTTTATTCTCTTTGGCGTTTAGTTAAACAAAATCAATTGACTAACTTCGTATAAGTACACTGAAGCTTTTTAAACATTGAAACATAATAAATTATACACCCCTGCCAACAGATTTTCATGGAAAAAGCATTTACCTACACCTTTATTTGCCATTTGTGCGTTTAAAAGGCAGAAAAACCTATAATTTATTCATAAAGAAATTATCGCTAATTCAATCGCAGTGAGCAACATTAGATATGAGAGCAATGAAAGCATTGTGAAGCATAAAATAAGGGGCAGGCACATGCATATGAATGTATATATGTGTATTGTTTTCATAAAAGTAGAGTTCTTTATCCCGCATTCATAACTGATGGAATTTGCATATGTTTGTTATTTTCCTTACTTGTTGAAGTAACTGCACTGATATTCTCTGGCACATGCATACATGCATACACACATTCACACATACACCATACACGCCACTCACACGTGAAGATATATTCATTTAAAAGCGCTCACGTTTGTATTTAATGCCATTTTCACAGTACTCCAGCACTTTCACAGGTACTTAGTACTTTAGCTCGCATTCTCAAGAGGCCACACCGTCGTCCCTACCACCACTGCCGCCACCAAAGCCAGTGGCAGAGCAAACATTTATCTTACTTTCGTACATTTACATGTGAGCCACATTGTTTAAATAGGCATTAAGCAAAGCTAAAACTAAAATGAGCGAAACAAAACGACAACAACAGCGAGACACAAATAAAACAAGCGACATTTTGAATTTTCAAATACACGGCGAGCAAAAAAAAATATTTAAAAAAATCTGCCGTTACCCTTCATAAGATATTTCCGGGTGCACGCATTGCAGCTTCAAGCTCAGCAGGCGAAGTGGGAGTAAAACAAAACCAGCAAATATATAAATCGTTGTTAAACATAGTAAATGACAAAGGCGCGGTTGTAAATTTGCACTGAGCATAAAACAAGAAAGAAACAACAACAACAAAAAAGTAAATGCAGCATATACATACATAAATACACTTCGCGAAAAATGTGAAATAAATGAAAGGCACGAGTGGCTGAGGGTTTTAGGGCAATACTATAATGGATTGAATATTTCGGGGTTATGGATGGAAACTTTCGGGATTCTGAAAATTTTCGGGAGGTATGAAAATGTAAATTTTTTATACTATTTATGTAATAACACATTATGAAAAGAGTATTTAATGTAATAATGTTTTTGAAATCGTGAAATTGATGTAAATTACAATCCCGAATTTTGTGGAAACTTTACCACTGTTCTACACTTTTTCTTTTGATAAAATAGCACTTGGCTACATAATATAAATTAAACTTTAAATTAAATAACCACTTTCTGCATTTCGGTATTTACAAATTTCAATTTCGAGATACCGAAAAATTTTTTTCAATTTAGAAGTGAACAAAAATTTTAATTAGATTATATTTCTATATTATAAATGTTTGGTGAAATAAAATAACTACAGTGTAAATTGAAAAGTTTTATGGTTTTACATAATTCGGAATTTTGAGCTCTGAAAGTATTAAACTCGAAAAATTTCAGAAATTATAAATAATATAATTTTTATTTTGCTTATTTGGCTATATAAATCAGAGGCTTCTATACCAAATATGGTACTATGCCATTCCTGGAATGGTCGCTTACCCAAGCCCCGATTTCGAAATACCGGATCCACTTAGTACGCATAGTGCGTCTGGCAGTTGAACTGAAAGGTTGACGTGTGCACCATTCAAAGCCTTTTGAAGCTTATTGCCACGCCCCCCGTCATCCCGGGCTGGTGATTTTTCGTGATAATGAAAGCGCATAAAATATACTAACTCACCCACAACGTTTGATCCACCTGGTGGACGCACTCTTCCAGCCACAGAGCGTCAAAGTCATTTTCATACTTAGCTGGGTAGCGAAGAGCCGGCATTTTTGCAATTTTCCGATTTTCGCAGTTTTTTCCATATTGCCGAGCTCCTGGTCATCGTATCCAGGCGACCGATGGCTATAATGGAAGGGGACGGATGCGCGCATATAAATAAGAAGGCTTCATGCACCTGGTGCATCAGATTCGTCTTCCAGCTGCTCCAAAAGGGTGACGTGTACACCATTCAAAGTGTTTTTTAGCTTACTGTCACTCCCCTGGCCATTGTAGCTGGCCAGTTTTTGGTTATAATGAAAGCCCATAAAACGTACTAACTCATCTGCAGAGTTTGAACCACCTGGTGGACGCAGTCATCCAGCTAGAGAGCGTTAAAGTGTGAAAAACTGTTGAAAATTACCCAAAATACACCATGGTGCATGCTAGTGGATTTCCACGCTCCTGGTGAACCTATATGTGTGATTGTTGCTGATAACGGTAGTGCACGAAACCTACTAGGTGTTCCCAAGCGTTTCATCCACCTAGCTGACGCACCCCGTTAGCTGGGTAGCGAAAAAGCCGATTTTTGCCAAAACCCAATTTTGGCGGTTTTTTGACGATTCCCGCTCTCCCAGTCATAATAGGCGGGAAAACGATGGCCATAATGTTAGTAGACTTGTGCGCGCACAATATATAAGGAGGTCCCATCCACTTAGTACGCATAGTGCGTCTGGCAGTTGAACTGAAAGGTTGACGTGTGCACCATTCAAAGCCTTTTGAAGCTTATTGCCACGCCCCCCGTCATCCCGGGCTGGTGATTTTTCGTGATAATGAAAGCGCATAAAATATACTAACTCACCCACAACGTTTGATCCACCTGGTGGACGCACTCTTCCAGCCACAGAGCGTCAAAGTCATTTTCATACTTAGCTGGGTAGCGAAAAACCGGCATTTTTGCAATTTTCCGATTTTCGCGGTTTTTTCCATATTGCCGCGCTCCTGGTCATCGCATCCAGGCGACCGATGGCTATAATGGAAGGGGACGGATGCGCGCATATAAATAAGAAGGCTTCATGCACCTGGTGCATCAGATGCGTCTTCCAGCTGCTCCAAAAGGGTGACGTGTACACCATTCAAAGTGTTTTTTAGCTTACTGTCACTCCCCTGGCCATTGTAGCTGGCCAGTTTTTGGTTATAATGAAAGCCCATAAAACGTACTAACTCATCTGCAGAGTTTGAACCACCTGGTGGACGCAGTCATCCAGCTAGAGAGCGTTAAAGTGTGAAAAACTGTTGAAAATTACCCAAAATACACCATGGTGCATGCTAGTGGATTTCCACGCTCCTGGTGAACCTATATGTGTGATTGTTGCTGATAACGGTAGTGCACGAAACCTACTAGGTGCTCCCAAGCGTTTCATCCACCTAGCTGACGCACCCCGTTAGCTGGGTAGCGAAAAAAGCCGATTTTTGCCAAAACCCAATTTTGGCGGTTTTTTGACGATTCCCGCTCTCCCAGTCATAATAGGCGGGAAAACGATGGCCATAATGTTAGTAGACTTGTGCGCGCACAATATATAAGGAGGTCCCATCCACTTAGTACGCATAGTGCGTCTGGCAGTTGAACTGAAAGGTTGACGTGTGCACCATTCAAAGCCTTTTGAAGCTTATTGCCACGCCCCCCGTCATCCCGGGCTGGTGATTTTTCGTGATAATGAAAGCGCATAAAATATACTAACTCACTCACAACGTTTGATCCACCTGGTGGACGCACTCTTCCAGCCACAGAGCGTCAAAGTCATTTTCATACTTAGCTGGGTAGCGAAAAACCGGCATTTTTGCAATTTTCCGATTTTCGCAGTTTTTTCCATATTGCCGCGCTCCTGGTCATCGTATCCAGGCGACCGATGGCTATAATGGAAGGGGACGGATGCGCGCATATAAATAAGAAGGCTTCATGCACCTGGTGCATCAGATTCGTCTTCCAGCTGCTCCAAAAGGGTGACGTGTACACCATTCAAAGTGTTTTTTAGCTTACTGTCACTCCCCTGGCCATTGTAGCTGGCCAGTTTTTGGTTATAATGAAAGCCCATAAAACGTACTAACTCATCTGCAGAGTTTGAACCACCTGGTGGACGCAGTCATCCAGCTAGAGAGCGTTAAAGTGTGAAAAACTGTTGAAAATTACCCAAAATACACCATGGTGCATGCTAGTGGATTGCCACGCTCCTGGTGAACCTATATGTGTGATTGTTGCTGATAACGGTAGCGCACGAAACCTACTAGGTGTTCCCAAGCGTTTCATCCACCTAGCTGACGCACCCCGTTAGCTGTGTAGCGAAAAAAGCCGATTTTTGCCAAAACCCAATTTTGGCGGTTTTTTGACGATTCCCGCTCTCCCAGTCATAATAGGCGGGAAAACGATGGCCATAATGTTAGTAGACTTGTGCGCGCACAATATATAAGGAGGTCCCATCCACTTAGTACGCATAGTGCGTCTGGCAGTTGAACTGAAAGGTTGACGTGTGCACCATTCAAAGCCTTTTGAAGCTTATTGCCACGCCCCCCGTCATCCCGGGCTGGTGATTTTTCGTGATAATGAAAGCGCATAAAATATACTAACTCACTCACAACGTTTGATCCACCTGGTGGACGCACTCTTCCAGCCACAGAGCGTCAAAGTCATTTTCATACTTAGCTGGGTAGCGAAAAACCGGCATTTTTGCAATTTTCCGATTTTCGCAGTTTTTTCCATATTGCCGCGCTCCTGGTCATCGTATCCAGGCGACCGATGGCTATAATGGAAGGGGACGGATGCGCGCATATAAGTAAGAAGGCTTCATGCACCTGGTGCATCAGATTCGTCTTCCAGCTGCTCCAAAAGGGTGACGTGTACACCATTCAAAGTGTTTTTTAGCTTACTGTCACTCCCCTGGCCATTGTAGCTGGCCAGTTTTTGGTTATAATGAAAGCCCATAAAACGTACTAACTCATCTGCAGCGTTTGAACCACCTGGTGGACGCAGTCATCCAGCTAGAGAGCGTCAAATTGTGAAAAACTGTTGAAAATTACCCAAAATACACCATGGTGCATGCTAGTGGATTGCCACGCTCCTGGTGAACCTATATGTGTGATTGTTCCTGATAACGGTAGTGCACGAAACCTACTAGGTGTTCCCAAGCGTTTCATCCACCTAGCTGACGCACCCCGTTAGCTGGGTAGCGAAAAAAGCCGATTTTTGCCAAAACCCAATTTTGGCGGTTTTTTGACGATTCCCGCTCTCCCAGTCATAATAGGCGGGAAAACGATGGCCATAATGTTAGTAGACTTGTGCGCGCACAATATATAAGGAGGTCCCATCCACTTAGTACGCATAGTGCGTCTGGCAGTTGAACTGAAAGGTTGACGTGTGCACCATTCAAAGCCTTTTGAAGCTTATTGCCACGCCCCCCGTCATCCCGGGCTGGTGATTTTTCGTGATAATGAAAGCGCATAAAATATACTAACTCACCCACAACGTTTGATCCACCTGGTGGACGCACTCTTCCAGCCACAGAGCGTCAAAGTCATTTTCATACTTAGCTGGGTAGCGAAGAGCCGGCATTTTTGCAATTTTCCGATTTTCGCAGTTTTTTCCATATTGCCGCGCTCCTGGTCATCGTATCCAGGCGACCGATGGCTATAATGGAAGGGGACGGATGCGCGCATATAAATAAGAAGGCTTCATGCACCTGGTGCATCAGATTCGTCTTCCAGCTGCTCCAAAAGGGTGACGTGTACACCATTCAAAGTGTTTTTTAGCTTACTGTCACTCCCCTGGCCATTGTAGCTGGCCAGTTTTTGGTTATAATGAAAGCCCATAAAACGTACTAACTCATCTGCAGCGTTTGAACCACCTGGTGGACGCAGTCATCAAGCTAGAGAGCGTCAAATTGTGAAAAACTGTTGAAAATTACCCAAAATACACCATGGTGCATGCTAGTGGATTGCCACGCTCCTGGTGAACCTATATGTGTGATTGTTCCTGATAACGGTAGTGCACGAAACCTACTAGGTGTTCCCAAGCGTTTCATCCACCTAGCTGACGCACCCCGTTAGCTGGGTAGCGAAAAAAGCCGATTTTTGCCAAAACCCAATTTTGGCGGTTTTTTGACGATTCCCGCTCTCCCAGTCATAATAGGCGGGAAAACGATGGCCATAATGTTAGTAGACTTGTGCGCGCACAATATATAAGGAGGTCCCATCCACTTAGTACGCATAGTGCGTCTGGCAGTTGAACTGAAAGGTTGACGTGTGCACCATTCAAAGCCTTTTGAAGCTTATTGCCACGCCCCCCGTCATCCCGGGCTGGTGATTTTTCGTGATAATGAAAGCGCATAAAATATACTAACTCACCCACAACGTTTGATCCACCTGGTGGACGCACTCTTCCAGCCACAGAGCGTCAAAGTCATTTTCATACTTAGCTGGGTAGCGAAAAACCGGCATTTTTGCAATTTTCCGATTTTCGCAGTTTTTTCCATATTGCCGCGCTCCTGGTCATCGTATCCAGGCGACCGATGGCTATAATGGAAGGGGACGGATGCGCGCATATAAGTAAGAAGGCTTCATGCACCTGGTGCATCAGATTCGTCTTCCAGCTGCTCCAAAAGGGTGACGTGTACACCATTCAAAGTGTTTTTTAGCTTACTGTCACTCCCCTGGCCATTGTAGCTGGCCAGTTTTTGGTTATAATGAAAGCCCATAAAACGTACTAACTCATCTGCAGAGTTTGAACCACCTGGTGGACGCAGTCATCCAGCTAGAGAGCGTCAAAGTGTGAAAAACTGTTGAAAATTACCCAAAATACACCATGGTGCATGCTAGTGGATTGCCACGCTCCTGGTGAACCTATATGTGTGATTGTTGCTGATAACGGTAGTGCACGAAACCTACTAGGTGTTCCCAAGCGTTTCATCCACCTAGCTGACGCACCCCGTTAGCTGTGTAGCGAAAAAGCCGATTTTTGCCAAAACCCAATTTTGGCGGTTTTTTGACGATTCCCGCTCTCCCATTCATAATAGGCGGTAAAACGATGGCCATAATGTTAGTAGACTTGTGCGCGCACAATATATAAGGAGGTCCCATCCACTTAGTACGCATAGTGCGTCTGGCAGTTGAACTGAAAGGTTGACGTGTGCACCATTCAAAGCCTTTTAAAGCTTATTGCCACGCCCCCCGTCATCCCGGGCTGGTGATTTTTCGTGATAATGAAAGCGCATAAAATATACTAACTCACCCACAACGTTTGATCCACCTGGTGGACGCACTCTTCCAGCCACAGAGCGTCAAAGTCATTTTCATACTTAGCTGGGTAGCGAAGAGCCGGCATTTTTGCAATTTTCCGATTTTCGCAGTTTTTTCCATATTGCCGCGCTCCTGGTCATCGTATCCAGGCGACCGATGGCTATAATGGAAGGGGACGGATGCGCGCATATAAATAAGAAGGCTTCATGCACCTGGTGCATCAGATTCGTCTTCCAGCTGCTCCAAAAGGGTGACGTGTACACCATTCAAAGTGTTTTTTAGCTTACTGTCACTCCCCTGGCCATTGTAGCTGGCCAGTTTTTGGTTATAATGAAAGCCCATAAAACGTACTAACTCATCTGCAGCGTTTGAACCACCTGGTGGACGCAGTCATCCAGCTAGAGAGCGTTAAAGTGTGAAAAACTGTTGAAAATTACCCAAAATACACCATGGTGCATGCTAGTGGATTGCCACGCTCCTGGTGAACCTATATGTGTGATTGTTGCTGATAACGGTAGCGCACGAAACCTACTAGGTGTTCCCAAGCGTTTCATCCACCTAGCTGACGCACCCCGTTAGCTGTGTAGCGAAAAAAGCCGATTTTTGCCAAAACCCAATTTTGGCGGTTTTTTGACGATTCCCGCTCTCCCAGTCATAATAGGCGGGAAAACGATGGCCATAATGTTAGTAGACTTGTGCGCGCACAATATATAAGGAGGTCCCATCCACTTAGTACGCATAGTGCGTCTGGCAGTTGAACTGAAAGGTTGACGTGTGCACCATTCAAAGCCTTTTGAAGCTTATTGCCACGCCCCCCGTCATCCCGGGCTGGTGATTTTTCGTGATAATGAAAGCGCATAAAATATACTAACTCACTCACAACGTTTGATCCACCTGGTGGACGCACTCTTCCAGCCACAGAGCGTCAAAGTCATTTTCATACTTAGCTGGGTAGCGAAAAACCGGCATTTTTGCAATTTTCCGATTTTCGCAGTTTTTTCCATATTGCCGCGCTCCTGGTCATCGTATCCAGGCGACCGATGGCTATAATGGAAGGGGACGGATGCGCGCATATAAGTAAGAAGGCTTCATGCACCTGGTGCATCAGATTCGTCTTCCAGCTGCTCCAAAAGGGTGACGTGTACACCATTCAAAGTGTTTTTTAGCTTACTGTCACTCCCCTGGCCATTGTAGCTGGCCAGTTTTTGGTTATAATGAAAGCCCATAAAACGTACTAACTCATCTGCAGCGTTTGAACCACCTGGTGGACGCAGTCATCCAGCTAGAGAGCGTCAAATTGTGAAAAACTGTTGAAAATTACCCAAAATACACCATGGTGCATGCTAGTGGATTGCCACGCTCCTGGTGAACCTATATGTGTGATTGTTCCTGATAACGGTAGTGCACGAAACCTACTAGGTGTTCCCAAGCGTTTCATCCACCTAGCTGACGCACCCCGTTAGCTGGGTAGCGAAAAAAGCCGATTTTTGCCAAAACCCAATTTTGGCGGTTTTTTTGACGATTCCCGCTCTCCCAGTCATAATAGGCGGGAAAACGATGGCCATAATGTTAGTAGACTTGTGCGCGCACAATATATAAGGAGGTCCCATCCACTTAGTACGCATAGTGCGTCTGGCAGTTGAACTGAAAGGTTGACGTGTGCACCATTCAAAGCCTTTTGAAGCTTATTGCCACGCCCCCCGTCATCCCGGGCTGGTGATTTTTCGTGATAATGAAAGCGCATAAAATATACTAACTCACCCACAACGTTTGATCCACCTGGTGGACGCACTCTTCCAGCCACAGAGCGTCAAAGTCATTTTCATACTTAGCTGGGTAGCGAAGAGCCGGCATTTTTGCAATTTTCCGATTTTCGCAGTTTTTTCCATATTGCCGCGCTCCTGGTCATCGTATCCAGGCGACCGATGGCTATAATGGAAGGGGACGGATGCGCGCATATAAATAAGAAGGCTTCATGCACCTGGTGCATCAGATTCGTCTTCCAGCTGCTCCAAAAGGGTGACGTGTACACCATTCAAAGTGTTTTTTAGCTTACTGTCACTCCCCTGGCCATTGTAGCTGGCCAGTTTTTGGTTATAATGAAAGCCCATAAAACGTACTAACTCATCTGCAGCGTTTGAACCACCTGGTGGACGCAGTCATCAAGCTAGAGAGCGTCAAATTGTGAAAAACTGTTGAAAATTACCCAAAATACACCATGGTGCATGCTAGTGGATTGCCACGCTCCTGGTGAACCTATATGTGTGATTGTTCCTGATAACGGTAGTGCACGAAACCTACTAGGTGTTCCCAAGCGTTTCATCCACCTAGCTGACGCACCCCGTTAGCTGGGTAGCGAAAAAAGCCGATTTTTGCCAAAACCCAATTTTGGCGGTTTTTTGACGATTCCCGCTCTCCCAGTCATAATAGGCGGGAAAACGATGGCCATAATGTTAGTAGACTTGTGCGCGCACAATATATAAGGAGGTCCCATCCACTTAGTACGCATAGTGCGTCTGGCAGTTGAACTGAAAGGTTGACGTGTGCACCATTCAAAGCCTTTTGAAGCTTATTGCCACGCCCCCCGTCATCCCGGGCTGGTGATTTTTCGTGATAATGAAAGCGCATAAAATATACTAACTCACCCACAACGTTTGATCCACCTGGTGGACGCACTCTTCCAGCCACAGAGCGTCAAAGTCATTTTCATACTTAGCTGGGTAGCGAAAAACCGGCATTTTTGCAATTTTCCGATTTTCGCAGTTTTTTCCATATTGCCGCGCTCCTGGTCATCGTATCCAGGCGACCGATGGCTATAATGGAAGGGGACGGATGCGCGCATATAAGTAAGAAGGCTTCATGCACCTGGTGCATCAGATTCGTCTTCCAGCTGCTCCAAAAGGGTGACGTGTACACCATTCAAAGTGTTTTTTAGCTTACTGTCACTCCCCTGGCCATTGTAGCTGGCCAGTTTTTGGTTATAATGAAAGCCCATAAAACGTACTAACTCATCTGCAGAGTTTGAACCACCTGGTGGACGCAGTCATCCAGCTAGAGAGCGTCAAAGTGTGAAAAACTGTTGAAAATTACCCAAAATACACCATGGTGCATGCTAGTGGATTGCCACGCTCCTGGTGAACCTATATGTGTGATTGTTGCTGATAACGGTAGTGCACGAAACCTACTAGGTGTTCCCAAGCGTTTCATCCACCTAGCTGACGCACCCCGTTAGCTGTGTAGCGAAAAAGCCGATTTTTGCCAAAACCCAATTTTGGCGGTTTTTTGACGATTCCCGCTCTCCCATTCATAATAGGCGGTAAAACGATGGCCATAATGTTAGTAGACTTGTGCGCGCACAATATATAAGGAGGTCCCATCCACTTAGTACGCATAGTGCGTCTGGCAGTTGAACTGAAAGGTTGACGTGTGCACCATTCAAAGCCTTTTAAAGCTTATTGCCACGCCCCCCGTCATCCCGGGCTGGTGATTTTTCGTGATAATGAAAGCGCATAAAATATACTAACTCACTCACAACGTTTGATCCACCTGGTGGACGCACTCTTCCAGCCACAGAGCGTCAAAGTCATTTTCATACTTAGCTGGGTAGCGAAAAACCGGCATTTTTGCAATTTTCCGATTTTCGCAGTTTTTTCCATATTGCCGCGCTCCTGGTCATCGTATCCAGGCGACCGATGGCTATAATGGAAGGGGACGGATGCGCGCATATAAGTAAGAAGGCTTCATGCACCTGGTGCATCAGATGCGTCTTCCAGCGGCTCCAAAAGGGTGACGTGTACACCATTCAAAGTGTTTTTTAGCTTACTGTCACTCCCCTGGCCATTGTAGCTGGCCAGTTTTTGGTTATAATGAAAGCCCATAAAACGTACTAACTCATCTGCAGCGCTTGAACCACCTGGTGGATGCAGTCATCCAGCTAGAGAGCGTCAAAGTGTGAAAAACTGTTGAAAATTACCCAAAATACACCATGGTGCATGCTAGTGGATTGCCACGCTCCTGGTGAACCTATATGTGTGATTGTTGCTGATAACGGTAGTGCACGAAACCTACTAGGTGTTCCCAAGCGTTTCATCCACCTAGCTGACGCACTCCGTTAGCTGGGTAGCGAAAAAGCCGATTTTTGCCAAAACCCAATTTTGGCGGTTTTTTGACGATTCCCGCTCTCCCATTCATAATAGGCGGTAAAACGATGGCCATAATGTTAGTAGACTTGTGCGCGCACAATATATAAGGAGGTCCCATCCACTTAGTACGCATAGTGCGTCTGGCAGTTGAACTGAAAGGTTGACGTGTGCACCATTCAAAGCCTTTTGAAGCTTATTGCCACGCCCCCCGTCATCCCGGGCTGGTGATTTTTCGTGATAATGAAAGCGCATAAAATATACTAACTCACCCACAACGTTTGATCTACCTGGTGGACGCACTCTTCCAGCCACAGGGCGTGAAAGTCATTTTCGTACTTAGCTGGGTAGCGAAAAACCGGCATTTTTGCAATTTTCCGATTTTCGCAGTTTTTTCCATATTGCCGCGCTCCTGGTCATCGTATCCAGGCGACCGATGGCTATAATGGGAGGGGACGGATGCGCGCATATAAATAAGAAGGCTTCATGCACCTGGTGCATCAGATGCGTCTTCCAGCGGCTCCAAAAGGGTGACGTGTACACCATTCAAAGTGTTTTTTAGCTTACTGTCACTCCCCTGGCCATTGTAGCTGGCCAGTTTTTGGTTATAATGAAAGCCCATAAAACGTACTAACTCATCTGCAGCGTTTGAACCACCTGGTGGACGCAGTCATCCAGCTAGAGAGCGTCAAATTGTGAAAAACTGTTGAAAATTACCCGAAATACACCATGGTGCATGCTAGTGGATTGCCACGCTCCTGGTGAACCTATATGTGTGATTGTTCCTGATAACGGTAGTGCACGAAACCTACTAGGTGTTCCCAAGCGTTTCATCCACCTAGCTGACGCACCCCGTTAGCTGGGTAGCGAAAAAAGCCGATTTTTGCCAAAACCCAATTTTGGCGGTTTTTTTGACGATTCCCGCTCTCCCAGTCATAATAGGCGGGAAAACGATGGCCATAATGTTAGTAGACTTGTGCGCGCACAATATATAAGGAGGTCCCATCCACTTAGTACGCATAGTGCGTCTGGCAGTTGAACTGAAAGGTTGACGTGTGCACCATTCAAAGCCTTTTAAAGCTTATTGCCACGCCCCCCGTCATCCCGGGCTGGTGATTTTTCGTGATAATGAAAGCGCATAAAATATACTAACTCACTCACAACGTTTGATCCACCTGGTGGACGCACTCTTCCAGCCACAGAGCGTCAAAGTCATTTTCATACTTAGCTGGGTAGCGAAAAACCGGCATTTTTGCAATTTTCCGATTTTCGCAGTTTTTTCCATATTGCCGCGCTCCTGGTCATCGTATCCAGGCGACCGATGGCTATAATGGAAGGGGACGGATGCGCGCATATAAGTAAGAAGGCTTCATGCACCTGGTGCATCAGATGCGTCTTCCAGCGGCTCCAAAAGGGTGACGTGTACACCATTCAAAGTGTTTTTTAGCTTACTGTCACTCCCCTGGCCATTGTAGCTGGCCAGTTTTTGGTTATAATGAAAGCCCATAAAACGTACTAACTCATCTGCAGCGTTTGAACCACCTGGTGGACGCAGTCATCAAGCTAGAGAGCGTCAAATTGTGAAAAACTGTTGAAAATTACCCAAAATACACCATGGTGCATGCTAGTGGATTGCCACGCTCCTGGTGAACCTATATGTGTGATTGTTCCTGATAACGGTAGTGCACGAAACCTACTAGGTGTTCCCAAGCGTTTCATCCACCTAGCTGACGCACCCCGTTAGCTGGGTAGCGAAAAAAGCCGATTTTTGCCAAAACCCAATTTTGGCGGTTTTTTGACGATTCCCGCTCTCCCAGTCATAATAGGCGGGAAAACGATGGCCATAATGTTAGTAGACTTGTGCGCGCACAATATATAAGGAGGTCCCATCCACTTAGTACGCATAGTGCGTCTGGCAGTTGAACTGAAAGGTTGACGTGTGCACCATTCAAAGCCTTTTGAAGCTTATTGCCACGCCCCCCGTCATCCCGGGCTGGTGATTTTTCGTGATAATGAAAGCGCATAAAATATACTAACTCACCCACAACGTTTGATCCACCTGGTGGACGCACTCTTCCAGCCACAGAGCGTCAAAGTCATTTTCATACTTAGCTGGGTAGCGAAAAACCGGCATTTTTGCAATTTTCCGATTTTCGCAGTTTTTTCCATATTGCCGCGCTCCTGGTCATCGTATCCAGGCGACCGATGGCTATAATGGAAGGGGACGGATGCGCGCATATAAGTAAGAAGGCTTCATGCACCTGGTGCATCAGATTCGTCTTCCAGCTGCTCCAAAAGGGTGACGTGTACACCATTCAAAGTGTTTTTTAGCTTACTGTCACTCCCCTGGCCATTGTAGCTGGCCAGTTTTTGGTTATAATGAAAGCCCATAAAACGTACTAACTCATCTGCAGAGTTTGAACCACCTGGTGGACGCAGTCATCCAGCTAGAGAGCGTCAAAGTGTGAAAAACTGTTGAAAATTACCCAAAATACACCATGGTGCATGCTAGTGGATTGCCACGCTCCTGGTGAACCTATATGTGTGATTGTTGCTGATAACGGTAGTGCACGAAACCTACTAGGTGTTCCCAAGCGTTTCATCCACCTAGCTGACGCACCCCGTTAGCTGTGTAGCGAAAAAGCCGATTTTTGCCAAAACCCAATTTTGGCGGTTTTTTGACGATTCCCGCTCTCCCATTCATAATAGGCGGTAAAACGATGGCCATAATGTTAGTAGACTTGTGCGCGCACAATATATAAGGAGGTCCCATCCACTTAGTACGCATAGTGCGTCTGGCAGTTGAACTGAAAGGTTGACGTGTGCACCATTCAAAGCCTTTTAAAGCTTATTGCCACGCCCCCCGTCATCCCGGGCTGGTGATTTTTCGTGATAATGAAAGCGCATAAAATATACTAACTCACTCACAACGTTTGATCCACCTGGTGGACGCACTCTTCCAGCCACAGAGCGTCAAAGTCATTTTCATACTTAGCTGGGTAGCGAAAAACCGGCATTTTTGCAATTTTCCGATTTTCGCAGTTTTTTCCATATTGCCGCGCTCCTGGTCATCGTATCCAGGCGACCGATGGCTATAATGGAAGGGGACGGATGCGCGCATATAAGTAAGAAGGCTTCATGCACCTGGTGCATCAGATGCGTCTTCCAGCGGCTCCAAAAGGGTGACGTGTACACCATTCAAAGTGTTTTTTAGCTTACTGTCACTCCCCTGGCCATTGTAGCTGGCCAGTTTTTGGTTATAATGAAAGCCCATAAAACGTACTAACTCATCTGCAGCGCTTGAACCACCTGGTGGATGCAGTCATCCAGCTAGAGAGCGTCAAAGTGTGAAAAACTGTTGAAAATTACCCAAAATACACCATGGTGCATGCTAGTGGATTGCCACGCTCCTGGTGAACCTATATGTGTGATTGTTGCTGATAACGGTAGTGCACGAAACCTACTAGGTGTTCCCAAGCGTTTCATCCACCTAGCTGACGCACTCCGTTAGCTGGGTAGCGAAAAAGCCGATTTTTGCCAAAACCCAATTTTGGCGGTTTTTTTGACGATTCCCGCTCTCCCATTCATAATAGGCGGTAAAACGATGGCCATAATGTTAGTAGACTTGTGCGCGCACAATATATAAGGAGGTCCCATCCACTTAGTACGCATAGTGCGTCTGGCAGTTGAACTGAAAGGTTGACGTGTGCACCATTCAAAGCCTTTTGAAGCTTATTGCCACGCCCCCCGTCATCCCGGGCTGGTGATTTTTCGTGATAATGAAAGCGCATAAAATATACTAACTCACCCACAACGTTTGATCTACCTGGTGGACGCACTCTTCCAGCCACAGGGCGTGAAAGTCATTTTCGTACTTAGCTGGGTAGCGAAAAACCGGCATTTTTGCAATTTTCCGATTTTCGCAGTTTTTTCCATATTGCCGCGCTCCTGGTCATCGTATCCAGGCGACCGATGGCTATAATGGGAGGGGACGGATGCGCGCATATAAATAAGAAGGCTTCATGCACCTGGTGCATCAGATGCGTCTTCCAGCGGCTCCAAAAGGGTGACGTGTACACCATTCAAAGTGTTTTTTAGCTTACTGTCACTCCCCTGGCCATTGTAGCTGGCCAGTTTTTGGTTATAATGAAAGCCCATAAAACGTACTAACTCATCTGCAGCGTTTGAACCACCTGGTGGACGCAGTCATCCAGCTAGAGAGCGTCAAATTGTGAAAAACTGTTGAAAATTACCCGAAATACACCATGGTGCATGCTAGTGGATTGCCACGCTCCTGGTGAACCTATATGTGTGATTGTTCCTGATAACGGTAGTGCACGAAACCTACTAGGTGTTCCCAAGCGTTTCATCCACCTAGCTGACGCACCCCGTTAGCTGGGTAGCGAAAAAAGCCGATTTTTGCCAAAACCCAATTTTGGCGGTTTTTTGACGATTCCCGCTCTCCCAGTCATAATAGGCGGGAAAACGATGGCCATAATGTTAGTAGACTTGTGCGCGCACAATATATAAGGAGGTCCCATCCACTTAGTACGCATAGTGCGTCTGGCAGTTGAACTGAAAGGTTGACGTGTGCACCATTCAAAGCCTTTTAAAGCTTATTGCCACGCCCCCCGTCATCCCGGGCTGGTGATTTTTCGTGATAATGAAAGCGCATAAAATATACTAACTCACTCACAACGTTTGATCCACCTGGTGGACGCACTCTTCCAGCCACAGAGCGTCAAAGTCATTTTCATACTTAGCTGGGTAGCGAAAAACCGGCATTTTTGCAATTTTCCGATTTTCGCAGTTTTTTCCATATTGCCGCGCTCCTGGTCATCGTATCCAGGCGACCGATGGCTATAATGGAAGGGGACGGATGCGCGCATATAAGTAAGAAGGCTTCATGCACCTGGTGCATCAGATGCGTCTTCCAGCGGCTCCAAAAGGGTGACGTGTACACCATTCAAAGTGTTTTTTAGCTTACTGTCACTCCCCTGGCCATTGTAGCTGGCCAGTTTTTGGTTATAATGAAAGCCCATAAAACGTACTAACTCATCTGCAGCGCTTGAACCACCTGGTGGATGCAGTCATCCAGCTAGAGAGCGTCAAAGTGTGAAAAACTGTTGAAAATTACCCAAAATACACCATGGTGCATGCTAGTGGATTGCCACGCTCCTGGTGAACCTATATGTGTGATTGTTGCTGATAACGGTAGTGCACGAAACCTACTAGGTGTTCCCAAGCGTTTCATCCACCTAGCTGACGCACTCCGTTAGCTGGGTAGCGAAAAAGCCGATTTTTGCCAAAACCCAATTTTGGCGGTTTTTTTGACGATTCCCGCTCTCCCATTCATAATAGGCGGTAAAACGATGGCCATAATGTTAGTAGACTTGTGCGCGCACAATATATAAGGAGGTCCCATCCACTTAGTACGCATAGTGCGTCTGGCAGTTGAACTGAAAGGTTGACGTGTGCACCATTCAAAGCCTTTTGAAGCTTATTGCCACGCCCCCCGTCATCCCGGGCTGGTGATTTTTCGTGATAATGAAAGCGCATAAAATATACTAACTCACCCACAACGTTTGATCTACCTGGTGGACGCACTCTTCCAGCCACAGGGCGTGAAAGTCATTTTCGTACTTAGCTGGGTAGCGAAAAACCGGCATTTTTGCAATTTTCCGATTTTCGCAGTTTTTTCCATATTGCCGCGCTCCTGGTCATCGTATCCAGGCGACCGATGGCTATAATGGGAGGGGACGGATGCGCGCATATAAATAAGAAGGCTTCATGCACCTGGTGCATCAGATGCGTCTTCCAGCGGCTCCAAAAGGGTGACGTGTACACCATTCAAAGTGTTTTTTAGCTTACTGTCACTCCCCTGGCCATTGTAGCTGGCCAGTTTTTGGTTATAATGAAAGCCCATAAAACGTACTAACTCATCTGCAGCGCTTGAACCACCTGGTGGATGCAGTCATCCAGCTAGAGAGCGTCAAAGTGTGAAAAACTGTTGAAAATTACCCAAAATACACCATGGTGCATGCTAGTGGATTGCCACGCTCCTGGTGAACCTATATGTGTGATTGTTGCTGATAACGGTAGTGCACGAAACCTACTAGGTGTTCCCAAGCGTTTCATCCACCTAGCTGACGCACTCCGTTAGCTGGGTAGCGAAAAAGCCGATTTTTGCCAAAACCCAATTTTGGCGGTTTTTTGACGATTCCCGCTCTCCCATTCATAATAGGCGGTAAAAACGATGGCCATAATGTTAGTAGACTTGTGCGCGCACAATATATAAGGAGGTCCCATCCACTTAGTACGCATAGTGCGTCTGGCAGTTGAACTGAAAGGTTGACGTGTGCACCATTCAAAGCCTTTTGAAGCTTATTGCCACGCCCCCCGTCATCCCGGGCTGGTGATTTTTCGTGATAATGAAAGCGCATAAAATATACTAACTCACCCACAACGTTTGATCTACCTGGTGGACGCACTCTTCCAGCCACAGGGCGTGAAAGTCATTTTCGTACTTAGCTGGGTAGCGAAAAACCGGCATTTTTGCAATTTTCCGATTTTCGCAGTTTTTTCCATATTGCCGCGCTCCTGGTCATCGTATCCAGGCGACCGATGGCTATAATGGGAGGGGACGGATGCGCGCATATAAATAAGAAGGCTTCATGCACCTGGTGCATCAGATGCGTCTTCCAGCGGCTCCAAAAGGGTGACGTGTACACCATTCAAAGTGTTTTTTAGCTTACTGTCACTCCCCTGGCCATTGTAGCTGGCCAGTTTTTGGTTATAATGAAAGCCCATAAAACGTACTAACTCATCTGCAGCGTTTGAACCACCTGGTGGACGCAGTCATCCAGCTAGAGAGCGTCAAATTGTGAAAAACTGTTGAAAATTACCCGAAATACACCATGGTGCATGCTAGTGGATTGCCACGCTCCTGGTGAACCTATATGTGTGATTGTTCCTGATAACGGTAGTGCACGAAACCTACTAGGTGTTCCCAAGCGTTTCATCCACCTAGCTGACGCACCCCGTTAGCTGGGTAGCGAAAAAAGCCGATTTTTGCCAAAACCCAATTTTGGCGGTTTTTTGACGATTCCCGCTCTCCCAGTCATAATAGGCGGGAAAACGATGGCCATAATGTTAGTAGACTTGTGCGCGCACAATATATAAGGAGGTCCCATCCACTTAGTACGCATAGTGCGTCTGGCAGTTGAACTGAAAGGTTGACGTGTGCACCATTCAAAGCCTTTTGAAGCTTATTGCCACGCCCCCCGTCATCCCGGGCTGGTGATTTTTCGTGATAATGAAAGCGCATAAAATATACTAACTCACCCACAACGTTTGATCCACCTGGTGGACGCACTCTTCCAGCCACAGAGCGTCAAAGTCATTTTCATACTTAGCTGGGTAGCGAAAAACCGGCATTTTTGCAATTTTCCGATTTTCGCAGTTTTTTCCATATTGCCGCGCTCCTGGTCATCGTATCCAGGCGACCGATGGCTATAATGGAAGGGGACGGATGCGCGCATATAAGTAAGAAGGCTTCATGCACCTGGTGCATCAGATTCGTCTTCCAGCTGCTCCAAAAGGGTGACGTGTACACCATTCAAAGTGTTTTTTAGCTTACTGTCACTCCCCTGGCCATTGTAGCTGGCCAGTTTTTGGTTATAATGAAAGCCCATAAAACGTACTAACTCATCTGCAGAGTTTGAACCACCTGGTGGACGCAGTCATCCAGCTAGAGAGCGTCAAAGTGTGAAAAACTGTTGAAAATTACCCAAAATACACCATGGTGCATGCTAGTGGATTGCCACGCTCCTGGTGAACCTATATGTGTGATTGTTCCTGATAACGGTAGTGCACGAAACCTACTAGGTGTTCCCAAGCGTTTCATCCACCTAGCTGACGCACCCCGTTAGCTGTGTAGCGAAAAAGCCGATTTTTGCCAAAACCCAATTTTGGCGGTTTTTTGACGATTCCCGCTCTCCCATTCATAATAGGCGGTAAAACGATGGCCATAATGTTAGTAGACTTGTGCGCGCACAATATATAAGGAGGTCCCATCCACTTAGTACGCATAGTGCGTCTGGCAGTTGAACTGAAAGGTTGACGTGTGCACCATTCAAAGCCTTTTAAAGCTTATTGCCACGCCCCCGTCATCCCGGGCTGGTGATTTTTCGTGATAATGAAAGCGCATAAAATATACTAACTCACTCACAACGTTTGATCCACCTGGTGGACGCACTCTTCCAGCCACAGAGCGTCAAAGTCATTTTCATACTTAGCTGGGTAGCGAAAAACCGGCATTTTTGCAATTTTCCGATTTTCGCAGTTTTTTCCATATTGCCGCGCTCCTGGTCATCGTATCCAGGCGACCGATGGCTATAATGGAAGGGGACGGATGCGCGCATATAAGTAAGAAGGCTTCATGCACCTGGTGCATCAGATGCGTCTTCCAGCGGCTCCAAAAGGGTGACGTGTACACCATTCAAAGTGTTTTTTAGCTTACTGTCACTCCCCTGGCCATTGTAGCTGGCCAGTTTTTGGTTATAATGAAAGCCCATAAAACGTACTAACTCATCTGCAGCGCTTGAACCACCTGGTGGATGCAGTCATCCAGCTAGAGAGCGTCAAAGTGTGAAAAACTGTTGAAAATTACCCAAAATACACCATGGTGCATGCTAGTGGATTGCCACGCTCCTGGTGAACCTATATGTGTGATTGTTGCTGATAACGGTAGTGCACGAAACCTACTAGGTGTTCCCAAGCGTTTCATCCACCTAGCTGACGCACTCCGTTAGCTGGGTAGCGAAAAAGCCGATTTTTGCCAAAACCCAATTTTGGCGGTTTTTTGACGATTCCCGCTCTCCCATTCATAATAGGCGGTAAAACGATGGCCATAATGTTAGTAGACTTGTGCGCGCACAATATATAAGGAGGTCCCATCCACTTAGTACGCATAGTGCGTCTGGCAGTTGAACTGAAAGGTTGACGTGTGCACCATTCAAAGCCTTTTGAAGCTTATTGCCACGCCCCCCGTCATCCCGGGCTGGTGATTTTTCGTGATAATGAAAGCGCATAAAATATACTAACTCACCCACAACGTTTGATCTACCTGGTGGACGCACTCTTCCAGCCACAGGGCGTGAAAGTCATTTTCGTACTTAGCTGGGTAGCGAAAAACCGGCATTTTTGCAATTTTCCGATTTTCGCAGTTTTTTCCATATTGCCGCGCTCCTGGTCATCGTATCCAGGCGACCGATGGCTATAATGGGAGGGGACGGATGCGCGCATATAAATAAGAAGGCTTCATGCACCTGGTGCATCAGATGCGTCTTCCAGCGGCTCCAAAAGGGTGACGTGTACACCATTCAAAGTGTTTTTTAGCTTACTGTTACTCCCCTGGCCATTGTAGCTGGCCAGTTTTTGGTTATAATGAAAGCCCATAAAACGTACTAACTCATCTGCAGAGTTTGAACCACCTGGTGGACGCAGTCATCCAGCTAGAGAGCGTTAAAATGTGAAAAACTGTTGAAAATTACCCAAAATACACCATGGTGCATGCTAGTGGATTGCCACGCTCTTGGTGAACCTATATGTGTGATTGTTGCTGATAACGGTAGCGCACGAAACCTACTAGGTGTTCCCAAGCGTTTCATCCACCTAGCTGACGCACCCCGTTAGCTGTGTAGCGAAAAAAGCCGATTTTTGCCAAAACCCAATTTTGGCGGTTTTTTGACGATTCCCGCTCTCCCATTCATAATAGGCGGGAAAACGATGGCCATAATGTTAGTAGACTTGTGCGCGCACAATATATAAGGAGGTCCCATCCACTTAGTACGCATAGTGCGTCTGGCAGTTGAACTGAAAGGTTGACGTGTGCACCATTCAAAGCCTTTTGAAGCTTATTGCCACGCCCCCCGTCATCCCGGGCTGGTGATTTTTCGTGATAATGAAAGCGCATAAAATATACTAACTCACTCACAACGTTTGATCCACCTGGTGGACGCACTCTTCCAGCCACAGAGCGTCAAAGTCATTTTCATACTTAGCTGGGTAGCGAAAAACCGCATTTTTGCAATTTTCCGATTTTCGCGGTTTTTTTCCATATTGCCGCGCTCCTGGTCATCGTATCCAGGCGACCGATGGCTATAATGGAAGGGGACGGATGCGCGCATATAAGTAAGAAGGCCTCATGCACCTGGTGCATCAGATTCGTCTTCCAGCTGCTCCAAAAGGGTGACGTGTACACCATTCAAAGTGTTTTTTAGCTTACTGTCACTCCCCTGGCCATTGTAGCTGGCCAGTTTTTGGTTATAATGAAAGCCCATAAAAACGTACTAACTCATCTGCAGCGTTTGAACCACCTGGTGGACGCAGTCATCCAGCTAGAGAGCGTCAAATTGTGAAAAACTGTTGAAAATTACCCAAAATACACCATGGTGCATGCTAGTGGATTGCCACGCTCCTGGTGAACCTATATGTGTGATTGTTGCTGATAACGGTAGTGCACGAAACCTACTAGGTGTTCCCAAGCGTTTCATCCACCTAGCTGACGCACCCCGTTAGCTGGGTAGCGAAAAAAGCCGATTTTTGCCAAAACCCAATTTTGGCGGTTTTTTGACGATTCCCGCTCTCCCATTCATAATAGGCGGGAAAACGATGGCCATAATGTTAGTAGACTTGTGCGCGCACAATATATAAGGAGGTCCCATCCACTTAGTACGCATAGTGCGTCTGGCAGTTGAACTGAAAGGTTGACGTGTGCACCATTCAAAGCCTTTTGAAGCTTATTGCCACGCCCCCCGTCATCCCGGGCTGGTGATTTTTCGTGATAATGAAAGCGCATAAAATATACTAACTCACCCACAACGTTTGATCTACCTGGTGGACGCACTCTTCCAGCCACAGGGCGTGAAAGTCATTTTCGTACTTAGCTGGGTAGCGAAAAAACCGGCATTTTTGCAATTTTCCGATTTTCGCAGTTTTTTCCATATTGCCGCGCTCCTGGTCATCGTATCCAGGCGACCGATGGCTATAATGGAAGGGGACGGATGCGCGCATATAAGTAAGAAGGCTTCATGCACCTGGTGCATCAGATGCGTCTTCCAGCGGCTCCAAAAGGGTGACGTGTACACCATTCAAAGTGTTTTTTAGCTTACTGTCACTCCCCTGGCCATTGTAGCTGGCCAGTTTTTGGTTATAATGAAAGCCCATAAAACGTACTAACTCATCTGCAGCGCTTGAACCACCTGGTGGATGCAGTCATCCAGCTAGAGAGCGTCAAAGTGTGAAAAACTGTTGAAAATTACCCAAAATACACCATGGTGCATGCTAGTGGATTGCCACGCTCCTGGTGAACCTATATGTGTGATTGTTGCTGATAACGGTAGTGCACGAAACCTACTAGGTGTTCCCAAGCGTTTCATCCACCTAGCTGACGCACTCCGTTAGCTGGGTAGCGAAAAAGCCGATTTTTGCCAAAACCCAATTTTGGCGGTTTTTTGACGATTCCCGCTCTCCCATTCATAATAGGCGGTAAAACGATGGCCATAATGTTAGTAGACTTGTGCGCGCACAATATATAAGGAGGTCCCATCCACTTAGTACGCATAGTGCGTCTGGCAGTTGAACTGAAAGGTTGACGTGTGCACCATTCAAAGCCTTTTAAAGCTTATTGCCACGCCCCCCGTCATCCCGGGCTGGTGATTTTTCGTGATAATGAAAGCGCATAAAATATACTAACTCACTCACAACGTTTGATCCACCTGGTGGACGCACTCTTCCAGCCACAGAGCGTCAAAGTCATTTTCATACTTAGCTGGGTAGCGAAAAACCGGCATTTTTGCAATTTTCCGATTTTCGCAGTTTTTTCCATATTGCCGCGCTCCTGGTCATCGTATCCAGGCGACCGATGGCTATAATGGAAGGGGACGGATGCGCGCATATAAATAAGAAGGCTTCATGCACCTGGTGCATCAGATGCTTCTTCCAGCTGCTCCAAAAGGGTGACGTGTACACCATTCAAAGTGTTTTTTAGCTTACTGTCACTCCCCTGGCCATTGTAGCTGGCCAGTTTTTGGTTATAATGAAAGCCCATAAAACGTACTAACTCATCTGCAGCGCTTGAACCACCTGGTGGATGCAGTCATCCAGCTAGAGAGCGTCAAAGTGTGAAAAACTGTTGAAAATTACCCAAAATACACCATGGTGCATGCTAGTGGATTGCCACGCTCCTGGTGAACCTATATGTGTGATTGTTGCTGATAACGGTAGTGCACGAAACCTCCTAGGTGTTCCCAAGCGTTTCATCCACCTAGCTGACGCACCCCGTTAGCTGTGTAGCGAAAAAGCCGATTTTTGCCAAAACCCAATTTTGGCGGTTTTTTGACGATTCCCGCTCTCCCATTCATAATAGGCGGTAAAACGATGGCCATAATGTTAGTAGACTTGTGCGCGCACAATATATAAGGAGGTCCCATCCACTTAGTACGCATAGTGCATCTGGCAGTTTGAACTGAAAGGTTGACGTGTGCACCATTGAAAGCCTTTTGAAGCTTATTGCCACGCCCCCCGTCATCCCGGGCTGGTGATTTTTCGTGATAATGAAAGCGCATAAAATATACTAACTCACCCACAACGTTTGATCCACCTGGTGGACGCACTCTTCCAGCCACAGAGCGTCAAAGTCATTTTCATACTTAGCTGGGTAGCGAAAAACCGGCATTTTTGCAATTTTCCGATTTTCGCAGTTTTTTCCATATTGCCGCGCTCCTGGTCATCGTATCCAGGCGACCGATGGCTATAATGGAAGGGGACGGATGCGCGCATATAAATAAGAAGGCTTCATGCACCTGGTGCATCAGATGCGTCTTCCAGCTGCTCCAAAAGGGTGACGTGTACACAATTCAAAGTGTTTTTTTAGCTTACTGTCACTCCCCTGGCCATTGTAGCTGGCCAGTTTTTGGTTATAATAAAAGCCCATAAAACGTACTAACTCATCTGCAGCGTTTGAACCACCTGGTGGACGCAGTCATTCCAGCTAGAGAGCGTCAAAGTGTGAAAAACTGTTGAAAATTACCCAAAATACACCATGGTGCATGCTAGTGGATTGCCACGCTCCTGGTGAACCTATATGTGTGATTGTTGCTGATAACGGTAGTGCACGAAACCTACTAGGTGTTCCCAAGCGTTTCATCCACCTAGCTGACGCACCCCGTTAGCTGGGTAGCGAAAAAAGCCGATTTTTTGCAAAAACCCAATTTTGGCGGTTTTTTGACGATTCCCGCTCTCCCAGTCATAATAGGCGGGAAAACGATGGCCATAATGTTAGTAGACTTGTGCGCGCACAATATATAAGAAGGTCCCATCCACTTAGTACGCATAGTGCGTCTGGCAGTTGAACTGAAAGGTTGACGTGTGCACCATTCAAAGCCTTTTGAAGCTTATTGCCACGCCCCCCGTCATCCCGGGCTGGTGATTTTTCGTGATAATGAAAGCGCATAAAATATACTAACTCACCCACAACGTTTGATCCACCTGGTGGACGCACTCTTCCAGCCACAGAGCGTCAAAGTCATTTTCATACTTAGCTGGGTAGCGAAAAACCGGCATTTTTGCAATTTTCCGATTTTCGCAGTTTTTTCCATATTGCCGCGCTCCTGGTCATCGTATCCAGGCGACCGATGGCTATAATGGAAGGGGACGGATGCGCGCATATAAATAAGAAGGCTTCATGCACCTGGTGCATCAGATGCGTCTTCCAGCGGCTCCAAAAGGGTGACGTGTACACCATTCAAAGTGTTTTTTAGCTTACTGTCACCCCCCTGGCCATTGTAGCTGGCCAGTTTTTGGTTATAATGAAAGCCCATAAAACGTACTAACTCATCTGCAGAGTTTGAACCACCTCGCGGACGCAGTCATCCAGCTAGAGAGCGTCAAAGTGTGAAAAACTGTTGAAAATTACCCAAAATACACCATGGCGCATGCTAGTGGATTGCCACGCTCCTGGTGAACCTATATGTGTGATTGTTGCTGATAACGGTAGTGCACGAAACCTACTAGGTGTTCCCAAGCGTTTCATCCACCTAGCTGACGCACCCCGTTAGCTGGGTAGCGAATTAGCCGATTTTTGCCAAAACCTAATTTTGGCGGTTTTTTGACGATTCCCGCTCTCCCATTCATAATAGGCGGTAAAACGATGGCCATAATGTTAGTAGACTTGTGCGCGCACAATATATAAGGAGGTCCCATCCACTTAGTACGCATAGTGCGTCTGGCAGTTGAACTGAAAGGTTGACGTGTGCACCATTCAAAGCCTTTTGAAGCTTATTGCCACGCCCCCCGTCTTCCCGGGCTGGTGACTTTTCGTGATAATGAAAGCGCATAAAATATACTAACTCACCCACAACGTTTGATCCACCTGGTGGACGCACTCTTCCAGCCACAGGGCGTGAAAGTCATTTTCGTACTTAGCTGGGTAGCGAAAAACCGGCATTTTTGCAATTTTCCGATTTTCGCAGTTTTTTCCATATTGCCGCGCTCCTGGTCATCGTATCCAGGCGACCGATGGCTATAATGGGAGGGGACGGATGCGCGCATATAAATAAGAAGGCTTCATGCACCTGGTGCATCAGATGCGTCTTCCAGCGGCTCCAAAAGGGTGACGTGTACACCATTCAAAGTGTTTTTTAGCTTACTGTCACTCCCCTGGCCATTGTAGCTGGCCAGTTTTTGGTTATAATGAAAGCCCATAAAACGTACTAACTCATCTGCAGCGTTTGAACCACCTGGTGGACGAAGTCATCCAGCTAGAGAGCGTCAAAGTGTGAAAAACTGTTAAAAATTACCCAAAATACACCATGGTGCATGCTAGTGGATTGCCACGCTCCTGGTGAACCTATATGTGTGATTGTTGCTGATAACGGTAGCGCACGAAACCTACTAGGTGTTCCCAAGCGTTTCATCCACCTAGCTGACGCACCCCGTTAGCTGGGTAGCGAAAAAAGCCGATTTTTGCCAAAACCCAATTTTGGCGGTTTTTTGACGATTCCCGCTCTCCCAGTCATAATAGGCGGTAAAACGATGGCCATAATGTTAGTAGACTTGTGCGCGCACAATATATAAGGAGGTCCCATCCACTTAGTACGCATAGTGCGTCTGGCAGTTGAACTGAAAGGTTGACGTGTGCACCATTCAAGCCTTTTGAAGCTTATTGCCACGCCCCCCGTCATCCCGGGCTGGTGATTTTTCGTGATAATGAAAGCGCAATAAAATATACTAACTCACCCATAACGTTTGATCCACCTGGTGGACGCACTCTTCCAGCCACAGAGCGTCAAAGTCATTTTCATACTTAGCTGGGTAGCGAAAAAACCGGCATTTTTGCAATTTTCCGATTTTCGCAGTTTTTTTCCATATTGCCGCGCTCCTGGTCATCGTATCCAGGCGACCGATGGCTATAATGGAAGGGGACGGATGCGCGCATATAAATAAGAAGGCTTCATGCACCTGGTGCATCAGATGCGTCTTCCAGCTGCTCCAAAAGGGTGACGTGTACACAATTCAAAGTGTTTTTAGCTTACTGTCACTCCCCTGGCCATTGTAGCTGGCCAGTTTTTGGTTATAATGAAAGCCCATAAAACGTACTAACTCATCTGCAGCGTTTGAACCACCTGGTGGACGCAGTCATCCAGCTAGAGAGCGTCAAAGTGTGAAAAACTGTTGAAAATTACCCAAAATACACCATGGTGCATGCTAGTGGATTGCCACGCTCCTGGTGAACCTATATGTGTGATTGTTTGCTGATAACGGTAGTGCACGAAACCTACTAGGTGTTCCCAAGCGTTTCATCCACCTAGCTGACGCACCCCGTTAGCTGGGTAGCGAAAAAAGCCGATTTTTGCCAAAAACCCAATTTGGCGGTTTTTTGACGATTCCCGCTCTCCCATTCATAATAGGCGGGAAAACGATGGCCATAATGTTAGTAGACTTGTGCGCGCACAATATATAAGGAGGTCCCATCCACTTAGTACGCATAGTGCGTCTGGCAGTTGAACTGAAAGGTTGACGTGTGCACCATTCAAAGCCTTTTGAAGCTTATTGCCTCGCCCCCCGTCATCCCGGGCTGGTGATTTTTCGTAATAATGAAAGCGCATTAAAATATACTAACTCACCCACAACGTTTGATCCACCCGGTGGACGCACTCTACCAGTCACAGAGCGTCAAAGTCATTTTCATACTAAGCTGGGTAGCGAAAAACCGACATTGATTCAAGTTTCCGAATTTCGCGGTTTTTTCCATATTGACGCGCTCCTGTTCATCGTATCCAGGCGACCGATTGATATAATGGAAGGGGAAGGATGCGCGCCTATAAATAAGAAGGCTGAATGAAAATGTTGCTTCAGATGCGAATTCAAGCTGCTCCAAAAGGGTGACGTGTACACAATTCAAAGTGTTTTTAGCTTACTGTCACTCCCCTGGCCATTGTAGCTGGCCAGTTTTTGGTTATAATGAAAGCCCATAAAACGTACTAACTCATCTGCAGCGTTTGAACCACCTGGTGGACGCAGTCATCCAGCTAGAGAGCGTCAAAGTGTGAAAAACTGTTGAAAATTACCCAAAATACACCATGGTGCATGCTAGTGGATTGCCACGCTCCTGGTGAACCTATATTTGTGAGTGTTGCTGATTACGGTAGTGCACGAAACCATACTAGGTGTTCCCAAGCGTTTCATCCACCTAGCTGACGCACCCCGTTAGTGGGTAGCGAAAAAGCCGATTTTTGCCAAAACCCAATTTGGCGGTTTTTTGACGATTCCCGCTCTCCCATTCATAATAGGCGGGAAAACGATGGCCATTATGTTAGTAGACTTGTGCGCGCACAATATATAAGGAGGTCCCATCCACTTAGTACGCATAGTGCGTCTGGCAGTTGAACTGAAAGGTTGACGTGTGCACCATTCCAAAGCCTTTTGAAGCTTATTGCCTCGCCCACCGTCATCCCGGGCTGGTGATTTTTCGTAATAATGAAAGCGCATAAAAATATACTAACTCACCCACAACGTTTGATCCACCTGGTGGACGCACTCTTTCAGCCACAGAGCGTCAAAGTCATTTTTCATACTTAGCTGGGTAGCGAAAAACCGGCATTTTTGCAATTTTCCGATTTTCGCAGTTTTTTCCATATTGCCGCGCTCCTGGTCATCGTATCCAGGCGACCGATGGCTATAATGGAAGGGGACGGATGCGCGCATATAAATAAGAAGGCTTCATGCACCTGGTGCATCAGATGCGTCTTCCAGCTGCTCCAAAAGGGTGACGTGTACACAATTCAAAGTGTTTTTTTAGCTTACTGTCCACTCCCCTGGCTATTGTAGCTGGCCAGTTTTTGGTTATAATGAAAAGCCCATAAAACGTACTAACTCATCTGCAGCGTTTGAACCACCTGGTGGACGCAGTCATCCAGCTTAGAGAGCGTTAAAGTGTGAAAAACTGTTGAAAAATTACCCAAAATACACCATGGTGCATGCTAGTGGATTGCCACGCTCCTGGTGAACCCTATATGTGTGATTGTTGCTGATAACGGTAGTGCACGAAACCTACTAGGTGTTCCCAAGCGTTTCATCCACCTAGCTGACGCACTCCGTTAGCTGGGTAGCGAAAAAGACGATTTTTGCCAAAACCCAATTTTGGCGGTTTTTTGACGATTCCCGCTCTCCCATTCATAATAGGCGGTAAAACGATGGCCATAATGTTAGTAGACTTGTGCGCGCACAATATATAAGGAGGTCCCATCCACTTAGTACGCATAGTGCGTCTGGCAGTTGAACTGAAAGGTTGACGTGTGCACCATTCAAAGCCTTTTGAAGCTTATTGCCACGCCCCCCGTCATCCCGGGCTGGTGATTTTTTCGTGATAATGAAAGCGCATAAAATATACTAACTCACCCACAACGTTTGATCCACCTGGTGGACGCACTCTTCCAGCCACAGAGCGGTCAAAGTCATTTTAATACTTAGCTGGTTAGCGAAAAACCGGCATTTTTGCAATTTTCCGATTTTCGCGGTTTTTTCCATATTGCCGCGCTCCTGGTCTTAGTATAAAGGCGACCTATGCCTAAAATGGAAGGGGACGGATGCGAGCATATAAATAAGAAGGATTCATGCACTAAGTGCAACAGATGCGTCTTCCAGCTGCTCCAACAGGGTGACGTGTACACAATTCAAAGTGTTTTTTAGCTTACTGTCACTCCCCTGGCCATTGTAGCTGGCCAGTTTTTGATTATAATGAAAGCCGATAAAACGTACTAACTCATCTGCAGCGTTTGAACCTCCTGGTGGGACGCAGTCATCATCCAGCTAGAGAGCGTCAAAGTGTGAAAAACTGTTGAAAATTACCCAAAATACACCATGGTGCATGCTAGTGGATTGCCTCGCTCCTGGTGAACCTATATGTGTGATTGTTGCTGATAACGGTAGTGCACGAAACCTACTAGGTGTTCC